>OX155951.1:33395986-33727635 GCA_944548615.1 Micropterix aruncella
ATAATATATATATATATATATATATATATATATATATATATATATATATATATATATATATATATATATATATATATATATATATTATATATATATATATATATATATATATATATATATATATATATATATATATAATATGATGTTTTTATTTAAAATAAAATTAGTAAAAGCTACTTAAAAAGTAGCGAAGGAAATCCCAGCTTGTATTGGGAAATGCTTATGTCTGAATGAGATATACTTACGGATGTGCACGACTTTCGACGGTGCAATGTAAGTTTTAAGGTCCTTTTGCAGTCGACTAACGATCACTATTCATCCATATATCTCGTAAATAGGGCTTATCCTTATGCAACACAAAATGCCTTCAATTGAGACGAATTAAGCGAAAAAATAAAAATTAAACTATTGATCACTTCGGCAAAGCCGTTTTCTAAATGAAAGTGACATTACGAATTAATTCAAATTTCGAATGCTACCAACATTTAAAATATGATACAATTGGCTGAATTTGTTATCAACGAGCCATTAAATCGAAATAAAAATAAAAAAACCTCCATATGCTCAATGAAATGAAAGAAGAAACTTCAATCTTAATTTCTGGCAGAGGAGTTTATAATAAAGATTGTATAATGTTATCAAAATATATATATATATATATATATATATATATATATATATATATATATATATATATATATATATATATATATATATATATATATATATATATATATATATATATATATATATATATATATATATATATATATATATATATATATATATATATATATATATATATATATATATATATAAATATATATTATATATATATATATATATATATATATATATATATATATATATATATATATATATATATATATATATATATATATATATATATATATATATATATATATATATATATATATATATATATATATATATATATATATATATATATATATATATAGTATATATATATATATATATATATATATATATATATATATATATATATATATATATATATATATATAAATATATATATATATATATATATATATATATATATATATATATATATATATAAATATATATATATATATATATATATATATATATATATATATATATATATATATATATATATATATATATATATATATATATATATATATATATATATATATATATATATATATATATATATATATATATATATATATATGTATATATTGAGATGTCAACCACAACGGGGCGAACCCGTCACCGCAGGACGTTTTAACGATTCATCGTTCTATCGACCGTGCAGTGAGCGTAGAAGACTTTGGACATAACAAATCCGACGTCTAGCTACGCCACAACCCGTTAGAGACCAACGCCTAACCGCGAGTAGCCAGGTATGTTACCTGGCGGGCGGCACTCGCGCCCTAACTACCAATTGTGACCAGATTTCTCCGGTCTCTCGATTGGTTCCGAGTTCGAGGTCGCTTGCGCGGTCCTCTCCCTTACGAAGCGGTGAAACGGAGTATACCGAATCTATCGCGGACCAAGGCGTCCTTTGCCCGACTCTGAACCGGGATCGGATGGCCAATGGTCATTTCAAGAGCAGTCGCCGTAAGGTAGACAACTACCCCCGCTCTATAAGAAACAATACAGTTCCCAGACTCCCCCGATTGTTAGTCGGAGAGCACAATCGATTGGCTTGCGCCGCTCGGTGCGCAGACCGTCCAGGAGCGCCAGAGGATTGATTCCCAGGGGAGACTGGTTGACCCAGTGTCCTACCCAGGCTCGCACCCCATGCGTGGAGGCCATCGGATGGGTGTTGACCCGTGAGTGTGACCGACCCTGAAACAGAATGGGTCTTCGTGGCCAACTCAGCAAGGGCCCATTAGCTCCCATATATATATGTGTGTATATATATATATGTATATATATATATATATATATATATATATATATATATATATATATATATATATATATATATATATATATATATATATATATATATATATAATATATATATATATATATATATATATATATATATATATAATATATATATATATATATATATATATATATATATATATATATATAAATATGCTAGAGCGGAGTATGAGATGACCGGTTGTCACTTTTTCGCATTAAAACTGCCCGCCAAGGTCAAATTTTACACCGCACGAAATATGCACGAATTTATTCCGACGAGTATAAGTTCGGCACGTAGTATTTATCGACGATCGTCTCGTTCGTTTGGACTAATTTTAGTTTTAGTTCACAAAGAAACGCAATCAGGCCCAATATCCTGATAAAACAAAACCAAAATTAGGTTAAAAAAGCATGTAGCTGGTCGTCGTTCTTCATAGTACATACGAAAAACGAGATAGTAATTGAAAAATAAATAAATGAGGACTTTAAATTCAATATTTATGTATTCGGTAAAAAAAAATAGATAACTATTTAGTTAAATATTAGAGATAATAATTGATTATTTTATTATATGCCTATTTTAGTTTTATTTATATTTGTAAATAGTAGCGTTCAAAACAACAGCGGATGCCGATTTTCCTGTTGTATTTAATGCAATCTCAATATCTTTTAATTTTCTATATAAAATGAAATGCATCAAGAGGCTCACAATCAACATAAAGAAATAAAAAACTCGCATCAACCAGCTGACATGGTGCGGTTTATATGAAGAATTAATTTGGCGACAGTTGGTCCCTCACATCCTGTAGTTATAAATGTAAACTTTGGAGAAATAATTGGTGAAACAGCTGCTACTAAATAGTGATTCAACAGGCTAAAATAGATTATAGCTGTCGACGGTTTGTTCAGATAGAATTCAAATGGAATTCGTCACAATCATAATTTTATAGAAGGTTATTTTCCTGGTAATTTAATAATATTACCACAAATCCAAAATAACCTTCGGTTTTGGAAAAGCTCTCTGCGCAGCAGGAAAACGGACATTCAAACGCACTCGTTATTTACGTTGGCGAAAATTTAATGACACAGTTTTGATCGGCTATTTGCTGGGAGTAATATTCCCATCACCGACTGTTTTATTTGGACCAAAACAGTAAATATTATGATAAGAAGCATTTAGAGTATTTCCTCAATTATTTAGCAGGCGTATCCGGTGAGTTCGAGGCTATAACCCGTTCTCTTTTCTGACCTGTTGGTTTCTTTGTCTTTATATATGTTGAAAATCTATCAATTTCATTTTACAGTTAAAATGACGTCCTTTAATATCTTTATGTCATATGTAAATGCTATATCTTTTATAGAATCAATTCATCCGAGCTCTTCAATCCTTTGTGTAATTACTTGAGCTTTTATATATCTTGCGATGTTTGTTGACATGTATGTTAGTTTGCTTAGGTCTTGCAAGCTTGCAAGCTCCCTAAAACCCCTTCCTCTTATCCTATGAAGTTGAAATTTTACTTTTTGGTTCATTTCCGATGATAATGCTTTATTATGTTGAGCATCACCTGATTCCACATCCAGGATTGGCTCTCGACGAAGCTACTCTTCCATGGTCAACAGCACAGACACACAATTTTGTATACGCATTAATTTATGATGTTCTAAATTTTACTATTACATATGGTTGCTGCACCCAGGGTTGGCTCCCGACGAGGAGAGTCCTCAATGATCAACAGCCCAGAAACGAAATTTTGTATACGCATTCAATTATGATAGCCCGTTCTAAGTTTCACCACGATAGGATGCTGCACCCAGGGTTGGCTTCCAACGAGGGGACTCCTCAACCGTCAACAGCACAAATACGAAATCCTGTATAGCATTCAATTATGATAGCCCGTTATGTTCCATCATGACATGGCTGCTGAGCCCAGGGCTGGCTCCCGACGAGGGGACTCTTCAACGGTCAACAGCACAGTCATGAAATTTTGTATGACTATGACATGGTTGCTGCACCCAGGGTTGGCTCAGCACAGAGCATTTTGATAAAACCTTGTTTTTTTTTTTAAAGTGTTTATATTATTAACTTATTTTACTACATCTAGCTTTACAAATATGAACGATACTTTTCGTGATTTAGAGAGCAGAGGAATTAATCATTTCATGCATCTTTTCGATACGACTCCAGCTGCACCGAAACAGTACTTAAGGCGGACTAGTATTCGCCGATGTTCAGGGTACTATAAGTAAGCGACAGCAATAGGTTTTGATTGAGACAGAATTGTATAACGAGAAATTATGAAAGACGCAACTTTAGAAATGGCGCCACCCCGATTTTTAAGAGAAAACGTGGAAAGCTAAATTTAAGGAAAATAAAAGAAACAAGAAAAAAAATACAAAAAAAATTAATCAAAACTCAGGGGGAGGGTATTTAAAACTTTTCCTAATAATCTAGCCTAGAGGTAGGTTTTCCGAAAATAAAACAATTAAAATTCAGTGCAGAATTTTATATAATATCAAAAAAGCAACCGTTCACAAAAAAAAAATTTAGGTTATAATATAATATTCCCGACCGGAAGTCGAAAATGGGATTAATTTACTCGAATAATAGGCTTTCTGACCCGATACTACGCACAAGGCATTTAAATATAATAATCCATGTGGAAAAAAATGTGTTTTAAAAAAAAACGTAAAATCAAACGTTGAAAATGTGGTTTCAACGATGACAGGTCGACATTAAAATTTGCGGGTGGATTTAGCCGATATGAATGTGGAGGAATCTCATTATATTTGAGAGATATACAGGTGTGCCCAAGAAAACTATGTTTAATGGTAATTTGCAATACATATTTATATTCTGCACTAAAAGGGGGCTGTTACTCTTTATTCTCCTTTCTGTTTTTAAAAAACTTTCGTTCTTCCTCAGCGAAGCCAGAGCACCTGCCCCGACCCGGCCGTCTTCAAAACAGGAACTGAGTACCGGCCGGATCTCAATTGGCTAACTCATCAACACCAAAAACACGAATGTCTCTACTCTATGATGGCATAGATGGTAGATTTTCTACCAAAAAAAAATCGAATAAAAGTATTTTTTTTATGTAGTGTTTTTTATTTTAATTAGGATTATTATTTAATACTTAAAATTTATTTAAATTTATTTTAAGTTATTTCAATAATGGCAACACAAATGTTATTGACATCTGACAGATGACAATGAAAATTTTGATAATTACGCAAAAGCAACAATAAACAACGTTTCAGGACATGAAAAGGCTATATAAAACCCTGAAAACTAATCCTTTTTATATAATTCGTGACACAAGTGCAAAAAAAAAGGAATTTCTGTTACAATTGATATTTATTTAAATAACATTTAGAAAAACTTCAACAGTTATTTAGAAGTACGAGTACATCATAGCTTACTACATTTTAGGCTAAGACCGTTTTTTTTTTAATATTTTATAATACTGTATTAAGGGAAAACCGAATACGTTTTTCGATCTAGCAGTAATACTACTGCGACCTCGGGAGCAATCGACCTACCTGTGGCTATTTCCATCGCAATACAACCATCAATATCAAATATAAGTAGATCAATCGCCGAAGAATGATCCTTCCAAAATTAACTCCGCGCCATTCTATAATATACAGCATGCGCATTAATTTCAGAGAATGATTCATCGGACAATTTTTTAAAAACAATAGTCCATGCATTAAGGAACTTCAGTGTAAAAGAACTTTTCGTAGTATTTAAACATACTTTCCCAAAACACATCCCAAGAATTACATCATGAAAATTTAAACTCTTTTTATATAATTCAGGAAAATGGTAGGGTAGACCGAGGATAATGAGAAACAAGGGAACAATTGAAACAGTAAGCGAGAAACAATTGCAAATTTACTATTCTGCATCTGTAAAGTCACCCCCTTAGTCACCCTCTAAATAATCTCTCTCTCCCTGAAAAGACCCTCTCATCCTGAAAAGCTACTTTCAGTTTCATATAATTTTGTCGCTACAATGCTAACAGTACACGAGGGACAATGCTAACTAAACATTTTTAAGAATTAGCTAAAAGCTAAACACTTAATTTTTGTAAATTTGAAAGTCTTGAAAACCACTGTTAAAAAATATCATATTCGATTTTAATGTGCAAAATCCTATCGTTATCGAAAATCCACATCTCTTATTATTTATTAGTAACTATCTACATGGTTGCAATTTGTCCATTTCATCATTATGACTATCTTATAATTTAATTTTCGAAGCATTGCGCCAACACGGGATTTATGTGGTTACAGATTTACAAGTAAATTTGCAAATAGTGACATCTTTTTAGAATATATTAACATTGAGATAAAATAGGCTTCACTATAATTATGATATTATCCAATAGGATGTTAAAAAAAATGAGCGTGTCAGCTCAGACGCGCGACCGAAGTTTACTCTTTAAGTTAGATAGAAAAGTTTTATTGCACATTCAAAAAAACATACATTAGGCGGACTTATTGCTTAAAGTACAATCTCTTACCGCCAACTTTCGTGGAAGTGTAAGAATTTAGGTGCCAGTAGAGTAAAATAAACAAAATAAAGTTATACATTATTACAACAAAAAAAAGGCCAAATAACAATAATGCCTTTATTTTTTTTAAATAATTATGGTTTGGAGAATATTTGCAAGGAGCGGGGGATAGGAGAGTATAGGATGAGATGTAGGATTACTAGTAATTTAGGGACATAAAATGCTTTTTCATAGTTTTGTTCCATAGTCTAGCTGCATGAACGGTAAAGGAACATTTAAAAATAGAAAAATTATTAATAGGAATCGCAATTTTACTATCCTGACTGGAACAAAGTGGAAGACCAAGACTTCCTAAGTGGTTGAATTTTTCGGTTAGGTAGGCAGGGGCGGTAGCATTGTTGAGGATGTTTTAAAGAATGGAAGGAATATGCAGGTTTCTACGTTCACGTATTCGAAGCCAATGAAGTCTGCTTTTCTCTTGCACTTACTCAGAGACGTGATCAATTTTTTTCGTATTGTAGATATACCTTTTCACAACCGCTCCTTTTTGTCGAGGATGGCTTTAGTGACGTCAAGGTAGCAAATATCAGCGTAGTCTAGTATAGGCAATAACAGTGTTTAAACTATGGTCTTCTTAACCTATACTGGTAAAAATCTTTGCAACCGCCGAAGACTAAAAAATCCAACAAAGATGCGTTTGTGACTGCCAAAAGAGATATTGATCAATGATAATACCCAAATTTTTCACCGTCTTTGAATATGGTATAACATTACTATCAATATGGATTGGTAGGACCGATGCAATATTAAAAGACGATTATAGTATCTTGCTGCCAAGTGCGATTGTCATTGAATATAAAATAGGCAAATGTAGTCAATAAACGCATCTCTTTTATTGTTGTATTGTATTGTATTATCAATATAAAATTGCTTGCTTGCTTGCTTACTGTCTTCTCTGTAATTTGACAGTTTTTTCTTCAGTGACTCCTTAGCAATCAATGTCGCTGAAAACTGAAAACGCGGACAGAAAAAAAATACTGAAGACAGCAAGCAAGAAGTAAGAAGAAGTTTTTGTTTTTGAAGTAAAATATATATTATATCACTTGACTTGGTAATTTGACTTGATATATTTTGTTTTTTACATTACAACACTGACATATCAAATATGTAAACAGAGAACTGTCAGATGTGTGTTTTTTTTTATGGGTTAAACATTTTAGTTTAAATAAAAAGCATCATTATGAGGAAGAAAAACCAGAGGAATAATCAAGAACACTACAACAACCTTTACCATTTACGTGCCCATGTGCACAAAAAGTAATTTTTGTTACACTTGATTGATTGATTGATTGATTGACTGACTAATTAATTGACTGATTGATTGATTGAACGTATATTACTAAGTTACGAAAAGATACTTAATTTTGAAAGAATCTGCTTAGATGGCGCTAACATTCATTTCATTTATAAAAACACAACGCTTTTTGATAAAGCTAGATTTTACTAACTATCAAATTGCCGTACCAGGGTTTTTAAATGAAATATATTCTTAAGTAGTAAACTCCAAAAACTCCAGTAAGCTCCAAAAACGAGGTTTTAATGGTTTGTCATTTGTATATGGCTACAACATACATATTATAACATTATAATTTCATTATTCATTATTCGATTCGAACCAAACATACTATCGCCATCTATAGAGCGGCCCTCGAAATACGTCGGTAAAACAGCCAACTTTTTTCCAGGGGAAAAAAAACTTCAGAGTCAGTGAAAACTGTTTTCAAAGTATTTATTGGTTCCTGTCCACGAGAGTTTTACAACAAAGGAATTAAGCAACTCCCGTTAAAATGACAAATCCCCATAGATAATAGGGGTCAGTATTTCTAATAATTAAATATATATTTTCAATACTTAAATTTACTTTAAAGAACAGCAACTTCACATGTAAGGACCCAATTTTATAATGATGCTTGCCGGTATTGTACATTGCCTATTTCGGAATGCAGCCCTGTTATTTAAGGTGTCAGTCGCACTGCCTTGAGCAGCAATTTCAGGATATTTTTGAGTTGTTTCGGATAATTGTCTTTTAGCGACCAAACCTTCTTCTAAACCTCTATAAGTTTCTACTTTCTGTTTTCTTTTGAAAAGACCCACAGTGCGGAACGGTAGACTTTCCGCAGGTTTTTGTTTTTGTACCTGGCTTGGACTATATCACTCGGTAGCAAAAGCATCGTGAAAAAAAAATCATTATATTATTGTTTGTATTGTCCCTGGTCTAACGACACCTGTGCGGTCCTCGTGCATCTCCGCCATTAAGACCTGCTCGTTATGGATCAGATCCTATGTAGTAGTCTCCCCGAAGAGGATCGAACCCGGAAAGGACTGTTCCCATGCCACAGCCAGTGAATCAGGGGTATGGAGTCTGGAAACTATCGTATACATTGCCTAAGCAGCGGGGGTGGATGTCGACCTGATATCACCCACTTTTGAAACGACGCGTTGGCTACCCGATCCCAAGTGAACAGACGAGCAAAGGACGCCACGTTCTGCGATAAATTCCAACTGAATTACCGCTAGAATCAGGTAGACGCGACTTCGACCCCGTAACCAGACGGGAGGATCGAGAAATCTGGCCAAATCTGGTAGTCAGGGCGCGAGGCTAGCTGATGGTGGCGGGTTCGCCCGTTGTAGGGGACAAATCTACAGTGTCAATCCTATCTTATATGCTTTTGTTTCTTTTTATCTGGCATTTAAGGTTTTTTTAATACTGATACATCCTGTATATTACCGTTTCGTTTGCGTATATCACCAAAATGCACATCCGAAGGAAGCTCCCGATGAGCGCATTCATTGCAATACCAAAACCATTCGTATCGCGTTTATTGCTGGGAAATAAAAATAAACGTGGCTGCCTTTTAGGCGTGATTGATTGCCCTTCTCCGCCGAATGAGTTCACTGATATTTGATGGCGGCCAGATTTTAATATCACTTCAATTTTATTTTTATTTTCATCGACAGTAAAATCATATTTTACTTTTAAGCAGCAAATAAAATCAGTCGATGATGGATATCTTTAGTTAGGACTTATTGGTTTTCAAAAAAACCACATTTTAGGTGAGTTTAAATGGATTATTAAGTTAATAACTGTATACATAAAGGGTCTTCCAAGAGGGACTTCCGAACTTTACCAGTTGATAGCCGCCATCTTGTTGAAGCTACATCTGTCAAATTAGTTGTCATTTAGTCAGTCTGTTTTGCCAAATCACCATGGACGGATATAGCATTCAACAACACGTCCAAATAATAAAATTGTTTTATCAAAGTGGGTGTTCAGTTCGGGCAACGTACCGCGCGCTTCGCCCATTTTACGGTCGCCATAATCGTCCTACCGAAAGGACTATTCGCAATGTGGTGAATAAATTTGAGTCCGCTGGTTCAGTAGACGATCTACCAACACCCGAACGTCGACAAAACGCAAGATCTACCGAAAACATCACCGCTGTCCGTGAGAATCCGAGGCAGTCGATTTCGCGTCGCTCACAAGAACTCGGCCTTTCGCAGACAACAACTTGGCGAATTTTGCGTCGTGACTTGGGTTTGCTCAACTAACTCAGGAACTGAAGATAAACGACCATAGACAACGACGTGAGTTCGCTGAATGGGCTCTGGAGCAGTTGGCAACTGACCCTAATTTTCATCGAAAAATCATCTTAAGCGATGAGGCCCATTTCTGGATGAATGGGTACGTGAACAAACAAAATTGCCGAATTTGGGACGATACAAATCCACATGAGATCCAAGAGCGTCCAATGCATCCCGAAAAAGTCACTGTTTGGTGTGGATTTTGGGCTGGGGGCGTCATCGGTCCATATTTCTTTGAGAACGACGTTGGCCAGGCCATCACTGTCAACGGCGAGCGCTATAAGTCGATGATTACCAACTTCTTTTGGCCTGAATTGGATGATCTGGACACCAACGACATGTGGTTTCAACAAGAAGGCGCTACGTGCCACACAGCTCATGCCTCATTGGTTATTCTGCACGAGCGATTTGAGGACATGATCATCTCACGTGGAGGTGCTGTGAACTGGCCACCGAGATCGTGCGATTTGACCCATTTAGACTTTTTTGTGGGGTTTTCTTAAGTCGCAGGTGTATGCGAATAAGCCACAAACTACAGCGGTCCTCAAAGCCAACATAACCCATGCCATCGGTCAAATTCAGCCTGATTTATGCGCCAGAGTCATGGAAAATTGGACATTTCGGATGCGCTCCACCCAAAGAAGCCGTGGCTGACATTTGAACGATATTATATTTTATACATAATGGCATAAATAGGTCTTTCAAACGAATAAAAAATTTCGATGATATCTCAGACACACTTTGTTTTATTTAAATTTGAAGATAGGAAGCGCTTAATGAAAGACTCTGTATAAGTAGAATGTCTTCTAGATAAGAGAACGTCGCATTTTGAAACTTGAAAAAAGGTTTTTAATAAATGTGCTATAATCTGACATGGACCCTGAAGGCTCGGATACGTACCAAAATCGATGCACTGGAGGTGTGGCGTTGGCGTAATATGCTATGAATCCCATGGACAGCACGCCGCACCAACGAATATGTCCTGGAAGAACTCGACATCCAAGTGAGGCTCTCCACCGTATGCATGAGAAGGGTCCTGCAGTTCGTCGGTCATGTTGCCAGAAGAAACCCAGAGAATCTGGAGAAAATGCTTTCCGGGGGTCAAATGGAGGGAAGAAGAAGCAGAGGCAGATGACCGGCCAGATGGAACGACCTCATCAAAGACGTTACAAAAGGGTCAATACAATCTGCGACTCGCCATGCAGAAGACGGGTCGAAGTGGGGGGGGGGGGCTCGTAGGCAAACTGTTGTCTAGTGGCCCCGATCCTCAGTAATGAGGGAACGACGGAGAAGAAGAATCTAAAGAGTAGCAAACAAAAAAAAACTAGTCCAACGAAATATATTTTTATGTAGATGTACTCCTCTTGTAAGCTTAGAAATAAATTCTTTATTGGCGTAAATATCACGTATGTAAGAAAAAAAAATCGGTTGTGTCACCCGAAGGCTTTCCAGAATCACAGTAACTGTCATAGGAATGTTGGAAGATGCGTTATCTTAGTAAACAACATTGGAATGTATAACCATAAATAACATTTTATTTTATTCCGAGCAAAATCGAAACATTTGCGTAGCAGTGTAATGCCAATCCCTAGCGGAAATCAGGTGAAAAAGCTTCGATAGCGCACGTCGGCGTCTAACCAAGTCATGAAGTGCGCAGTGACTTAGGTACGCGGTAGCAGATGACACTGGCCGCCTGTAACTTTAAGCTAAGTAATAACAAGTGCAGTAATACCACCCCGTATATATTAATTTGAAACGTGTTTTTCCTGTAACCACCAAATTGATAGAATGGCTAGGTATACATATTTGATAAAGGTGTCTACAAAATCTCTCGGTCTGTAGATGTGTCATCATAAGAGAAAAAAAATATATATATTAATTTGAAACGTGTTATTCCTGTAACGGCCAAATCGAGAAAACGGCTAGGTATACAAATTTGGTTAAGGTGTATAAAAAAAGCTCTCGGCCTGTAGGTGTGCCATCAAAAGAGAAAATTAAAAAAGTCGTCAAAAGGCAAAAATAAAAAATGATAGCGCGACCTTTTTGTGGCGACGCTGTTGGCTAACACAAATTTGACTTTTTCGTGTGACAGGCGGGGGAGGTAAGCCGAGGCGGGAGACGAAACTGTGGAGAGCAACTTATTATTTTTCAAAGCAATCTATCGGTATACTGCCGAACCACTTCACTACGCGCGAGCCGCGATGTTATGGGGTATTTACACGGGTCGATTTTCGCCGTGCGGCTAATCGCTTCACAAATCGACTCACAAAGCCGCATCGCCACCCCATTTACACAGGTGACTGAAGTCGTATGCGAATAGGTCATTATCTTCGAAAAATGTTGAGCAGAACAGGTGTTTTACGTGCTGGTATCGAAATAATTAGTAAATTAATTACTCAAGATTTGCTTGAAGAACAAAGAAAGAAGAAGAAAAAAAGAAGGAAACAAGAAAACGTAAATTGTGGGTACGCGGGTGGATTTCTTAACGCAAGATATTGGGTACTTCGGATTCTTTATTGGTGGATTGGAGTTCAGAAGATCCTGATTATTTTAGAAAACGATTAAGAATGACGACAGATCAGTTTGATATTTTACTACACAAAGTTACTCCGCTTATCCAAAAATGTGATACTAATATGCGTGAGGCGCTTTCACCGAAAACTACATTGGAAATAACCCTGAAGTTCTTGGCTACCGGTGATAACTACTGAAGTATTGCAGAGTCATTTAGAGTTCCAAAATGAACGATTTCTATATGTTTAAAGGATGTATTGGATGCTAAATATAATGTTTAATAACATTTTTTTTGTAAGTGCAGCAGCCATGTCATGGTTATACTTAGAACGGGCTATCATAATTGAATACGCATACAAAATTTTGTGTCTGTGCTATTGACTGCTGAGGAGTTCCCTCGTTGGAAGACAACTCTGGGTGCCGCAGTCCTGTCTTGGTGAAACCTGTCATATACAAAATTTCGACCGTTGAGGAGTCTCCTCATCGGGAGCCAACCCTGGGTGCAGCAGCCATTTCATGGTTAAACTTAGAAAGGACTATCATAACTGAATGAGTATACAAAATTGTGTGTCTGTGCTGTTGGCCGTTGAGGAGTCCCCCCGTCGGGAGCCAACCCAGGATGTAGAATCAGGTCATGCTTACCATAAAAAAGGCATTGTCATCGGAATTAACCCAACATGTAAATTTCAAACTTCCTATGATAATATTTGAGGAGTTTCCTCAATTCCTCATAGATCCCATCATCATAACAGGATTTAGATAAAATTGGGACCAATCTGAAAATATATCCTACCGAGAAAATAAGGGAGATAAGGTAACAAACATTTAAAAAAAGATGCAACCGAATTGATATAACCTCCTCCTTTTTTCGAAGACGGTTAAAATTGACCCGCATCAGAAGAAAAAATATTTTTGTCAGATGGGCGACTTAGGTTTTGTTCCGCGGCTCCTCAGTGACATTTTGTAGATGTCACTTTCTGATACTTCCTTATACCAAATCACAAAACAATTACCTCTAATAAACAAGACACGTCGTAGTTTAATACTTACATAAGGGTTTCTAATGTGACGTCAAACGTGTGTTATAACTATCGCTTCATTACATAAAGCGATATCTCAATCATTGTGAAAATTTGAACGTAATAGCAATCAGAGTTAGCAAACTGCACACGTGACATTAGCAAATCTCGGTCACGTGACTCCCGTAGGTGGAAAATCACCCCCATTTAATTCACGTGTCCGGCTTGTATTAGTATGAAACTTTTGATGAATACGACATAGTTAACCCGTTTTCGGTAGCGTGAACTAAATAGAACCGGTATTTAGCTGAAATGCAGTGGATGAGAATTTCTTCGGCTACGTAACGACTAAATTTGGTTGCACATCAGAACACGGTTGATTACGTAACGACCAATATTGGCGGCTTGCCAACTAAGATATTTAAAAAGATTTGTATTTATCAGTAAGATTTCTAATTATCAGTATGCGGGTAGATTTGTTGATGTCAGACTTAAGAACCTACAATTATTTGTTTAATTTAAATGAAATTCTTAGAAAACGATGGACACAAAGGACACGAAGGACATCACCCAGGGGAAATTGATAAATGCCGGAATTTTGAAATTCGCGATCGGTACCACCGCTAGTTTATGAGTAGCAACGACAGTAGTATACCGCCTAGCACCTACCCTTATAATGAAAGCTGACCACGACTGACAGTAAATCAGTCTGCTCTGGACGAAGATCGAAGCGTCGAGTACCAAAAACTTCACACGCTAAAATGCGATTTTATAAAGTTTTTGTCTGATTAAAGTGAAGCTTTGCGAAGCCTGTAATCGCAGATGGGATGCGAAATTTCGCTGTGCTTGGGTCTGTGCACAAGAAAACTGAAGAACTGATTTAGGATTCCGTACCTACAATCGAAATGGGAGCTGCCATGCAAACAATCCTCTCTGTAAACACATTTAATACTGAGAAAAATATGGCGATATAATACATGGAAATACGTATGTTTTATCAAGGATTACTTATAAAACTCGGACTGTGGTCCATACGTATTAATTAACATAATGTGTATTGGTGTTGGCGTGACGGTAGTTACCGTGTCGTAATGTTAAAACGTAATGTTATTTCATTACGTCGCGATGTTGGAATCCGCTTCTAACATAACAGCATGTAAAAGTATAAAAGTATACGTACGGCTATAGTGGGACACATGAAACATGTTCAAACTACAGTATACTGTTATTTCTGTATTATCCGTAAGGAAAATGTTGATATATATAATCGAGTAATAGAGTTTCAACAAAATTACTTGTAATTCAACAAAAATACGATTGAACATAGTTATTCTGTATAAAACCGTAAAAACAAAATTGTAATGTAAAAAACAATCCAATATTTTTCTCAGTTTAGCTACAGTCCGCGCGCAAGCTTCTAGGAACCGGGGGCTGGGAAAGCGGGCGGATGACGCCGCCCCTGATCGTCGCTTTAAACACCGCAATCTACCAGTACTATACTTATAGTACTTTCCAAGTACTAATACTGGGATAGGTCGGGGTATGAAGCGACGGTCGGTGGCGGCGTCATCCGCCCGCTTTCCAAGAACTGATCCTTCGGAGCTTGCGCGCGGACATTATATGATTTGGGCCATAAGTCGGGCGTAGGTGCGGAATGAGTAGGGTAAGAAGCAAAAAATATCATTTAAAATAAATTTATTTCACTTTCAGAAATTATCGTAATTTGAAGAAAATCGTAAAATACTTTTCAATTAAATTGCACTTTTTAAAAATATCTTACTCTATAAAATACAGTACTTTTTTAAAAAACAGAAAATATCGCTCGAGAAAACTGTTTTTGGCGATTATCGGAACAAACCTTTTTTTGGAAATACATTTTTGCTCATCTGTTCCCCCATCGCAACCGCTTGACGAGAGAACCGAGCAGCAAAGCAGGCAGGGATACGCTACAGTGACTCGCGAGCTGTTGTGAAGCCTGTTACTCGAGACGAAGGCTTGTATACATTTACATAGCATAATGTTAAACAACCGCCATTGTCACTGCGTAATAAGCGATCGTCTGATATCTTCGACGCAGTATCTATAGACATCGGTCAAACATAATAGTTCACCGGTCAACCCTCAAAATAAACGGTAATATTATTGAGTATACCAAAACTGTCAAGAATCTTGGAATAGTCATGGACGAATTTCTTTCGTGGCAGGCACACGCCAACCAAATTAGTCGTCGTATTTTCAATGGCCTTCATAGCCTCCGAAGGTTGCAGAGATTCCTTCCAGCAGCAACTAAGCAAACTATAGTAAGAACACTGCTACTTCCAATTCTAGACTATGCTGATGTCAGTACTATAGATATTAAAGAGAAGATACTGGATAAATTCGAACGGCTACAAAATATCTGCATACGATATATATTCGACTTGCGTAAATTTGATCACGTAAGCGAATATCGCGATGGACTTCATTGGCTTCGAATTCGTGAGCGCAGAAATCTGCATGCCCTCTCACTCCTTTATAAAGTCCTAAATAGTCCCATAGCACCTCCTTACCTTAAAGACCTCTTTCTCCCGTTAGGAAGTCATGGTGTTCCACTCAGGTCAAGCCAGGACAACACCATAGCAATTCCACTACATCAGTCTTCTTTTTTCACTAACTCATTTAGCGTCCATTCTGCTCGACTTTGGAACCAGCTTCCGCATGCTATTCGTCATGCAACATCCTTGCCCTGTTTCAAGGCGTTACTGAAAAAAAATTTTCTCCCTCAAAATATCAACTAAGAACCAACCCTCCTCCTATCCCCTCCCCCCTTCCCCCTTTCGTTGGGTTGTTGACTGGATAGAAGCATAAGAACTTTGTAATATCTATCATTTTATATAAGCAGTTATTTTTATTATTATTTATCTGTAGTTTCTATGTATTTATTATTATAATATACATATATTATATTATAAATTATATTTTTAAGCTATTGCATAGCTTTTATCGCGGGCCTAGGCCAGCGCGGCGACCGAATGAAGAAATTTCTTAACGAAAATTAATAATTTTAAACTGATAATGACGTCTAAACGAGTACTGCTTACGATTCGAAAAAAATATATGTTAAACAAGAACATTTTCCTAATATTCTTAGCTTTGAATATTTTAGATTTTGTTTATATTACATAGTGTAATTAATTTGTGAAATTAGGTCTAACCGAACACAAAAACGACTACTACGCAAATACTATCTGGCGTATTATTATGAAACCTGCACTATTTTAAAGATAATTTAATTATCTATCTTTTTATCTACGATTTTTTTCGAATAATTCGTTTTTTTGCTTTATTGAATAAAAAATTCGTGCGCGGCGCTCTATCGAAAGACGTTTAAATTATTCCGAATCATTTGCTTCCGCAGTCGCAAATGATTCGGAATAATTTCAACGTTTTCCGATAGAGCGCAGTTATCTGATATCAGAAAAAATAAAATAAATAAATAATTTTAATTGCATAAGTTGTTAAAAATGCTATGCAATAGCTTTACCGTGGCAGTCCCCGAGTACCACACGAATATTTTTTTTTTATGTATGTATGTATATTTGGATGTATGTATATTTATGTGTATATGTTTATGTATGTGAGCTGTATTGATACTTTTATTTAATATTACACGGTTGGCTGTAAGAAATCGTGAAACGATAAGCCCGCCGTTTGTACTAAGTTAAAATAGAATTTAAGTTTTCTTTACCCATGTAATTTTTTTTTTGTTAGTACAATAAAGGTATTTTTCATTTCATTTCATTTTCATTTCATTTCATTTCATTTCAAACATACGAAGTCGATCGATCAAAAAATATAACATATAAAGTTTAGATTTTATTAAACTTTAACCCTTCGAGTAGCGGCATAATCTCATGACAGACCGCGGCAATTTATTGAAATTTCTTGCAATATCGCCGCGCTCGACAAAAAAGTACTATTACTATGGAACTACTATAGCAATCATAAAAAGAATAACTGTGCAATGATCGCATTGAAATTTAGTATATAGAATATTGAAATCTGAAGTGAAGTGCGAAGTGAAGTGCGAATCTGAAGTGCGAATTTTTATCAAAACGATACTTTTGCTGTAGATGTATCGTTTTGACAAAATCTTCCAGGGCAATTTCAATATTGTAAATTTTATTATACTTGGTTCCTCAACTACTAAAAGACAAATTACTTTAATATTCTTGGTAGGGTCTCATAATTATTATCACCTAATATTTCTGTGTCTTAATATCTTCGCTAATATTATTTAAAAAATGTCACAAGATACAGAATCAAAGGTAATTAATTATCTATCGACGATGTATCACTTTAATAAAACACATTTTTTCGAATAACCTGGGGGTCTGGAAACGATATACTATTTCCTTAAAACGACTCTATCACCGCCCGATCACGAGTAGTAGACGGGCAAAGGACGCCACGGTCCTCGATAAATTCGAACCGAATTACCGCATTAGGTAGAGGCCGCGCCAGCGACCAGACGGGAGCACAGAGTAATCCGGCCAAATCTGGTAGTCGGGACTTGAGGCCGGCCCGCTGGGTTCTCTTCCCACCTCCCGGTAAGGCGTTGGCCTCAGGCGGGCTTGTTGGTGTAGCTAGACGTTGGACTGTATTTATTCCCAAGTCTCTACGTTCACTCTAGGTTAAAAGAACGAGCAATATCGATATACCTTCCTGTTGTGACTAGTTGGTGGATTGGTAGGGTGTTGGCATCCGTTGTAGGTGCCAACACCCCACCAATCATAGCCACTGGAACGGCTATAGCCTGCGAGCTCTTCCAGCATGACATTGATGTCGATTGATCTTGAAGCCAAAACAAAAACCTCCCATTCAATATATCCAAATTCTCAGTGATGACATACACTAGAATCTAGATCGACCGCGCCTCTGATGTATGATTACTCCCAGACTGGTTATATACTTGCCTGCGTTTCGAAAGTAATGCGTCTTATGGTCGAAGAGTTTGTTTTTTAAGTGATTTTTAATGTCGCCATTTTTATAGACAATTTTAAGTAGCATTTTTGAATTATTTTGACTTTTCTGATTTTATTATCTTGATTATTTTTATTGATTATTTTAATTTGTGGTTTTAGGGAGTACAGTTTAATAATGATTTTTGAGTATCGCCAGTATTAAAATGTTGCATGTCGACATAATATGTATCATAAAAGCAATAATAAATAACGTTGATTTATATATAACTTTGATATACCTGGTGATCAATTTGGAGATTTTAAAAACGGACGAATAAACTGCAATTTAAATATACATAGCTATTAAGTTTCTACAATCTGTTAAGAATTTTTGGAAATAAATAAATGAATCAATGAATATGCTTCGTATACTTCACTTGTTTGGATCCCTATTTGCGTTCTATAGTTCATTGCATGGCATGGTGGGTCGACCCTCATGCTAACGAACGTCTGATTTTTGTTCCGGAAAATTATAATAGAGCTTGATCACATTATATTTGCGGTGCCGTCTTCACGAACTAATCTGAATCGGTGGAGTCTGCTCACACGCACTTTACGGCACATACATTTTTTATACATTTTGTTCGGCAGCTCCAGATCTGAATGTTTTTGTTGCAAGCCCGTAAATTTTCAAGGTGTAGAAATTGCGTTACCTATATATTAGAGTGTGATCAATACTAACTATGTATAATAATATATGTTCTTTATATGTTTAGTGTTAAGTTATTATTTATATAGGTACCTAAACATGTACATACGCTTAATATTCATGTCTGAACCATTAGCGTCTTAGTGTTTCTGTGAGGCTAATGTATTATATTAAATATAAATAAATATATAAACGAACAAAATAAATAACCTATAGCTGACGTATGCCTTTGGATGACCAAAACTGCGATGGGTTGATTCTGTAGTTAAAGACCTAAATGCATTTTGGAGTAAGCAACTGGAATACCAAAGCGCAATATAGGGTGAAATGGAAGCACATTCTTGACGAAGCCAAGACTCATTATATAGCCAGTATGTAGCCATATTTATGATGATTATGATGATTTGCCATATCATTGTACATATACGATTCCTTGTAATTTTTATACTAATATAATCAATTCTTTTGTGTAGTGCGAAATTATGACATTGTTCCTTCTTTTTACACAACTGCCCAAAAAAAAGGAGTGCTATGTGTTTATGATTCATCTATGTATGTTTTCCGTTTCTTTATTCCTCTATAACTTCTAAACGTTTCCAATGATTTAGAAGGGTGTGAATCGCTTACAACTCTTAACCCTTTTTAGCTTCATGTGACATTTCTGTAACAAACTTCTAATCCCCCTAAAATCCCCTTAAATAAGGCACTAAATTCATTTAGTTCATTTGAATCCGTCTAGCACTATTGTACCCTACCGCTTAGTATCGAGTAAAAATCATAGATACCGTAACTAAGCGACTTATATGAGTTTAAATGTTGCGCGTTGATGAAAGTGATAAATTAGAATAATTTATTAAATTAGAGTAATTAGATAAATTAGAGGTAGGTGTTGAATGACTGATAAAAAAATATAAAAAGTGTATATAATTGTGTGGTTTTCGTGGAAACCTGTAGGTAAGAATATAATTTTATCCATTCAAAATTTCGAAGCACAAGATGGCAAGTTAGGATGTTCTAACATTTACTGGAACTGACTATGGCAAATTCTTGGTTATTATACCGAAGAGTAAGGAAGGTGAAATATCTCAACGGCAAACAAATGTCTTCAGCAGAATTTAGACTTGAGATAGGCGAGACCTTATGCGGGCTTGGCCTGAAGCCTAACATCAAGAGTCGAAGGTCTTTAGAAGACGTAATTCAAGCCAGAAATCATAAGGGCCCTGCGCAACATGTTCCTCCATTGGCAGTAAGGCAGGACCAGGTCGGTCATTGGCCGATTTGGGTTAAAAAAAGGATACGTTGCAAGATTCCCAAGTGCACTGGCGTTTCACAAACAATTTGCGAAAAATGCAGTGTAGCATTATGCTATAATAAACAAAATAATTGTTTCAAAATTTTCCATACAACATAAATGTTTTTTTATACGTTCAACTCAATGTTACAGTAATGTCACATTACCGTAAATGTCAAATAAATGATATAATAAATATTTTTGAATTTCTGACAAATACGTGTTTTTTTATTTGCCTAAACCTATCTCATTATCAACATTATTTCTTGTTTGAAGATCTTGGGCTACAAAGGGTTAACATACATTTAGCAAAAGTACAGGTTTCATAAAAACTATATAAAATAAATACATTTAATAATTCGATCTCAGCGGGGATACGAGTACTGACGGGTTAACCAGAGGGAATTCTATCGGGCAAGGGTAGCAATATCGACAATAATCATGACGACCGACATTGCCCTAGTTTCGCACGTGACAAAGTCGGGCAAACATTATTATATAGAACTCAGGGGAGTGAGGCAAATTCCACTCTTACCAGTGGATAAAGGTAAATAATACAATACAATAATTGAAGAACACAATACAATACACACCTCCTTATCGTTTACTAGCTGTTGCCCGCGGCTTCGCTCCGCGTAGAGTTGTTAATTTAAGTAGGCTGGCCTTTTGAGACGCTACCTTTAGATATATAGCGCAATCATTTAAGACGCCCTCTCAGATGCACGCCACCTATCTCGTAGATGTACATAGGTACGCGTCTTATCCCTCGCCACCCGCTGCCATCCGCTGACAGCTGACCATATATATTCGATATTCGACAGACTATGTCTCCATTTAACACTCCTGATAATATAATAACTTATTTTGATAAGGATTCATATTTTATTGTTAATGTCTCCAACTAAACATTGACTAATGGTTTTTCTTACTTTTTCAAGATATAAACCAGTTATTGTAGTTTAAATATAAAAGTTGTGGAATTATTGCAGTATAGGAACCTTTTTCAAAAATCATAATATAAAAAATAATAATATAATAACATTTTTTTTAACAATAGCTTATTATTTTAATATTATTTACATAAAAATGACAATTCCTTATTTGGTACACAGGTTTCATTGCGTAATAATTACCCGCTTTAACATTCAGATAGATTAATAGATGGCATTCTATCTGTCCTTATTATTTATGTGATGTAATCAGCCTATATAAATAATGCAGCCTATATAAATATGACAGTAATAATTGAATGTTATTATTGTTATCATTGGTTAAATTATTGTTTTTTTATGTAATATAATTATTGGGTATCATTGCTTATATATATTTTTTTAATTATTGGCTGTGTTAATTACAACAGGCCAACCCGTCATTCCAGGCTGGTATAACGATATATGTTTGTTTTTAGAGGTGGGATGAGCGTAGAGAGCGTAGAAACATTCCACTAGCTAACTCCGCTCTTTCGCCCTTAAAAAGTCAACGACTTTCCGCGAGACACAGGGAATGTGCATCCAGCGGGCCAATCTCGCGCCCTTACTACCACTTTTGGCCGAATTTCTTCGACCGCCCGACTTATCACGGGTTCGAGGTCCCTTGCGCGGTCCTTTACCTAATGTAAGCGGCGATTCGTTCGAATCATGGGACCGGGGCATTCTTTGCCGGATAGTTCACGCGAGATCGGGTAGCCGATCGGTTAGAGTTGTCCACGAGCCCTGTTAGAGTTGGCCACGAGGACCCATTCGTTCAGGGTCGGTCACACTCACGGCTCAACACCCATCCGGCGGTCTCTACGAAGAAGTGAGAGCCGGGGTAGGACGCTGGCCTGCGGGCCAGTCTCCCCTAGGAGTCAATCTTCGGGCGCTCCTGGACGATTTGCGCACCGTTCGGCATCAGCCAGTCGATTGTGCACTCCGACTAACAGACAGGGGAGTCTGGGGGCAATAATGTTTCTCATAGAGTGGGTGGTTGTTAACCTTATGGCAACTGCTCTTGCAACGGCCATTCGGCTACCCGATTCCGGGTGAATAAGCTGGGCAAAGGATTCCGTGGTCCGCGACACCGGTTGACACCGTATCACCGCTTCATAAGGAAGAGGTCTGCGCAAGCGACCTCGTTCCTGTAACCAGTCAGGAGGTAGGAGGTATCCTGAAGGTTAATTCCAGACGGAGATATTCTTCCAAACTGGTAGTCAGGGGGCTAGGCTGCCCGCTGGTTACCTTTCCCGGTGCTTCGCCGTAAGGCGTTGGCCTCTGACTGGCAGCTGGCGTAGCTAGACTATGGATTGTTTTCTTCCCAAGTCTTCTGCGCTCACCTCACGGGAGATAGAACGATAAATTTCGATAAAACTTCCTGAGGTGACGGGTTCGCCCGTTGTAGTTGACAGCTCCAGTTAGTGTGCAAACCGTCCAGGACCGCCCGAAGAACGATTACCAGGGGAAACTGACCCACCGGGCACAGAACCCTACCCGGGCTCAAACTTCTACTTGGAGGCTACCAGGTAGGTACTGACCCGTGAGTTTAGCCGACCAACTGTTTCATTCAGTCTTTAATAATAAAAAAACAATAATTATCAATGCTAATATGGATGGTCAAATAAATTGCTATTAGTTTAGCCTTCAATGCTATCAGCGTCACCTACATTTTGCCAGGGCAGAAGGGTTGCCGAATTGAGCGTGTTTTTACACCAATAATAATAAAAAACACAACTTCGATTTTTGACGCGTACGAGGTCACATATAGATCGATATTATGTATAAAAAACGAAAGATCCATTCCACATAATAATTTAGACTTTAATGATGTCTGAGTATAAGATCCATAAGAGTTTGTAACCTAGGAGAATGGTTGATGATATAAGATTTGTAAGATGATGTAATGTTGATGATGTAAGATGATGTAAGGTTGACAATAAGAATAAGATAAAAATACCCCGTCTTTGATTATCAAGATTCGCACCCTATAGGAAAACGACAGGATAACGTATATTATTGGCATTTAAATAAACGTCCGTATCCAATGAAGTGACTGGCAGGAACAGGCAGGCTGCCTCTGACAACCTGCCAATATTGTCCAAGACATTCATAACGTAATATCTTAATAAAGAGCCGTCTAAAAAGATATATCAATTTCAGAGCCTTGGCCTTCAATATCAAGCCATAATATTATTTGTTTACCATTGTGAGGTAACAAGCAAAGAAGAGTGAATGAAAGCGAAGACTATCGCCGTGGTTTGACAATATAGGTACACTTTCTAATTCATTCGCTCTTATAAAAACGAATAATAAACGAATAAAAACGAATTTACGGCGTTAAGTTTGGCGCCGAGCCCGCCCTCCCACCACCGCTATAATCTACGTAGTGGCGGCAGCGGTATGCGGCCTACCCGCGGAATAACGGATTGACAGCTCTTTTAGTCTACCCTAGACAACGGCGGCTGCAACGTCGCCGAAACTTCGGGTGTTACAAACTTAACGCTGTAAATTCGTTTTTATTCGTTTTTATAAGAGTGAATGAATTAGAAAGTGTACCTACATATATTGTTACTTGATAAGAAATAAATAAAAAGATGTAATACGAAATAAGCAACTTTTTAAAAAGGATAAAAAACACGACTACCGCTACAGAAAGTGAATTATTGTAATTAAAATTATTTTTATTACGGTTTTTTTAAGCAAATATTTGTGGTTTATGTATTTATACATATAGATAGATGTATATTAACAGAATGTACTCAAGCAGACGTTTAATTTAATATTAAAAGCAATATATTTATGTTTATTTTATTGACATTTGTTCATTTAGTTAGACAGTACTTGATATTTGCACGGTTAAGGTACCCTACGACACTCGGTATGACAAAAGTCTAGATGTCGGAGACCTAAGCTTGAAATTTGTCTCCAACAGTGCCTCTGTGCTACAAGCCCTAGTAAAAAATACTATAACCTCTGTCCTTGTACTGGAATGCCACAATGCGCTTCAATCCATTGCAAGGTCAAATAGAGTGACCCTGCAATGGATTAAGGGGCACAGCGACTCACTGGGCAACGACGCGGCAGACGGACTGGGCAAAAGGGGATCAAAGGAAATAGTATATGGACCGGAACCCTTGATGCCCATACCCCAGGCCCAAAAAAAACATGGCTACGCAGAAACACCGACGAAACCCACCTTAAAGAATGGAAAAAAACGCAGGATGCAGGCAAACAAAGAACGCGGTTCTGGAAGCGCCTAAAAAACTTGCCCGCAACCTCGCCAGATTAAAAAGGGACAAAATCCGTAAAGGTACTATGACATGCCACTGTCCCCTAAATAAACACCTGTTTACCATAGGTGTTACAGACAGCCCTCTATGCAGAGGATGCATGGAGGAAGAAGAAACGCCACAGCATGTGCTCATGGAATGCAGGAGCGTGGCAGAGCAACGGGCAAGAATACTACAATCTCCAGCATCTGTCCCGGAGGCCTGTAGCAACCTAAACAGGCTGCTAACCTTCTGGGACAGCCTGGGTTGGCTGGAGTAACATAAATAGAAACATGAGCCACGCACAACGGCCCAATCAAGAGGCCAAGTGCGGGAAATAGCCCAGGAAAACTAACTAACTAACTAACTATGACAAAAGTCTAACAATAACATAATTCTAAATCGGTTCAATTGTTTACAATTTATGGTGGATTTAAAAACGGAAACTATACATATATTAACCCTGAACACAGTACACTCCTTTTTTGTTGGGCAGTCGTATAATAATAATCCTTTTCACACGAATTACAAACATTACACCTGCACTTGTAACATTCATACCGATGACTTCAACATCAAAAACTTTCAGCGAAAACGGGAAATTTTATTTGACATAACATCATCGTTTGATCAGTCGTCAGGGGGTTTAAGGAACTTCTCAAGGAAATGGAAATCATCAGAAGGGTATTTTAAGATTTGCGCCGATTTCAAACGAAAGAAAACTGCATCTGCATAATCTTTAGAGACGTCGTGTGCATTCCAATCGTCGGCCGAATGTCAACATCGGGGTCTTGCTTGTTTTCATCTAGTCACCTCGTATTTTATTTTGAGCCTTGTATAGTTTACAATGGCCCTCATATTTCTTTATTATTACCAGACGCAGTCGTTAATTACTGTTTAGATAACTGCATAGTTTATGGTGACTATTGTTTAAGTGACTTTTATTAAGGACCATATTATTTTTAGAAGCTTATATTAAGAAGACAGCATCTGGAGCCCAATGCAATTTTATTAAAATGTCTTTTACCCAGAAATACGCATTCTAAAATAATAATTTAAAAAACTAGACAAACTTATAAAGAGTGACTTGTGATTAGTGACAGTGATAGTCGTTATGTCGAAAAACTATTATATTGGCAGTTAAAATGTGTAACTTTTAAATTCACACAGTTAAAAGAGGATTCAAAATTTGGCAGAAGCATAGGAGTTTTAGTAAAAATAAATAATTAAGACCAGAGAATATGAAATCCTCGAGGGTTGTGTATCTGTGTTTTCAAAATTTCCTTTGTAGAACATGAAAAGGCTAATATGAAACATAAATAAAAATATATAATGCCATTATGGATTGCAGATACAAATATTCTGAATTCATGGTCTGGTGTCTGGAATAATTTAATTATCAATTTTAATTAATAGTCATTGTCTTAATACGAATTTTTTAAAAAAGACAAACATAAACTAAGTGAAACAGGATTTTATTTCTTTTTACACGACTGCCCAACAAAAAGGAGTGTTACGTGTTCAGGGTTCATCTATGTATGTTTTCCGTTTCTTTATTACAATATATTACAATATAACTTCTTAACTCTTGAACCGGTTTAGAACTGTGTGGTATTGTTAGTATCGTTATGTTATCCCGAGTGTCGTACCTGTCGTACATACCATATTTGTATCATCGTGCATTTAAATAAAATATAACTGCATACGGAATGACACGAAAAACCCAATCAAATCACTTTTCCTGGACGAGTTCAGTTGACTTCGATATCGAAGTCGCGGGGCTTGCTGTTCAAACACTAAGTCAGAGTTGTCTAAATATCGAAATGTCCAAATGTCACTAAATTAATCTAAATATGTCGTGTTTAGTGTTAAATGAAAGGTCTGATTTCGGACATTCCAGAAATATATATGTATGTATATGGATAAATTCATAAACGACAAATATTTCATTGAAAAAAACCGTAATAAAAATAATTACAAATACTTCACAACCGTAAAAAAAATAATAACCGTAATAAAAATAATTACAAATACAATAGTTCACTTTCTATAACTTCAGTAGTGTTTTTTTAATATTTTTTATATATTTACTTGTTCAAAGTAGGTACTCTTAATTAAAATCAGCGTATTTTAGTATTCGCCCGACTCTTGAAACAACAATTTTAATCCGAAGTTAGTGTTGTTAAAACTACCATTTCGATTTTGAAAGCTTGGACAGCTTCTTCAGGGTCTTGAATCCACTGACCACGCAACTTATCTTTGATTCCAGGGATTATGAAATAAATATTGGAATCCAGATTAGGACTGTACGGAGGATGGTCCAATGACTCGATGTGTTCCTGCTCCCAGAACTCCTTTGATTTTCAATCGATGTAAGAACTCGTATTATCGTGGTGGAAGTTCGGTTATCGTTTCTGGCAAACGCACAGTTGTGTACCATTCTACAGTAAACCATTCTAAGGGAAGTATGGTAAGTATACATTCTTATTTTAAGACGAACGAAGCGACCACTTTTTGATACTCTGCAACCACGGACAACTTTTGTAGGCTTAAGCTTGCGTAAATCAGAAAAATAATAAGAAATTTCTTTCTAAAATCGAATACATGCTATTTTGTCACCTCAAGGAAATCGCCATCGACTTCAAGCTCATTTTCAGTCAGTCAATTATATAAGGGGCCGTCCATATTTTACGTAATAACGCTTTAAAAAAAAACAAAAAAAAAACACCTTCACCTCCCCCATATCAACAACTTGCGGTGTCAACTACAACGGGCGAGCCCGTCACCACAGGACGTTTTAACGATTTTCTCGTTCTGTCGCCCTGCAGTGAACGTAGAAGACTTTGGACAGAAACAAATCCAACGTCCAGCTACGTCACAACCCGCAAGAAGCCAACGCCTTACCGCGAGATAGCCAGTGTTACCTGGCGGGCCGACACTCGCGCCCTTGCTTCCAATTGTGACCAGATTTCTCCGGTCTCTCGATTGGTTCCGAGTTCGAGGTCGCTTGCGCGGTCCTCTCCCTTACGAAGCGGTGAAGCGGTGTGCACCGAATCTATCGCGGACCAAGGCGTCCTTTGCCCGACTCTGAACCGGGATCGGATGGCCAATGGTCATTTCAAGAGCAGTCGCCGTAAGGTAGACAACCACCCCCGCTCTATAGGAAACAATACAGTTCCCAGACTCCCCCGACTGTTAGTCGGAGAGCACAGTCGATTGGCTTGCGCCGCTCGATGCGCAGACCGTCCAGGAGCGCCAGAGGTTTGATTCCCAGGGGAGACTGGTTGACCCAGTGTCCTACCCAGGTTCGCACCCCATGCGTGGAGGCCATCGGATGGGTGTTGACCCGTGAGTGTGACCGACCCGAACACATGGGTCATCGTGGCCACCTCATCATGGGCCCATTAGCTCCCCCCCCATATCAACAGACGTAATCAGCGGCCTGATCCCCCCTCCACACCCCCAAGATTACGTAATCAACTGAATTTGCCAAAAAGTTGAAGAATCGTGAACCCAGAGTTTGTAAAGTGTTTGAAGATGGTAAGTGGTAAAAAACATTTTAGAATGCTTTTAAAAGTGTACTTTATTAATTCAAAGTAATTACAAAATCTCAAACTCTTTGGTTTATTTTACAGATCCCAATCTTCAGACCGCAGTGGCTGTAAAGACGATATTAAAAAGAAGAAATATTTAAGTCTGCATTTAAAAATGCACATTTAATGTGCAAGTTTAGACTAAAAAAATGGCGATGCGGTGACCAAAGTTGATTATGTAATCACGACGGGCAACCCCTCCCAACCCCACGTAATCAAGCGTAAGCCTCAGCTCCAACCCCCCCCCCCCCCCCTTGGTGATTATGTAATATGTGGACGGCCCCTAATATAAATAAATATACATTCGTTTTTCGCGGTTGTACCCAAACCGCTTCGCGGACCCCACGCTGAGAACCGCTGAGCTAGAGCGTCTAGAACACGGAGTCTAGTAGACTAAATTGACTAGAGAAGATGAGATAGCCGTTCTGCTGGATGCCACGATATACCTATTCGTTGTCTGCCTGCTTACATAGTTTATCGAAATAATGTTTTGTGTGAGACTGTATCTACCAGTATGAATGAATTTGCTATCAAAACACGATAGTTTACATCAACGTTTCATTCATGCTCCTCTCCTCTCGCCTGCTTTTCAGCTGCCTACCGGGTTGTCCTTCATTTATGTATTACGAGGTAGACGCCGCTTCGCGCCCCGCAAATAGGTTAATACCGCTCAGCGCTACTAGTGTTCCACTAACATAAATTCAGCTTTACGTTGAGATGGACATTTATGATCGCAACATAGGCAGATTTTACATCAAATCGTAAGCTGGCGATTACAGTAATGATCAAAACAAATCATTGGTAGGTATTTTCCGAACTGGAACGAATTCCCCAGACTAAATACTTGACTATAAACAAATAACTAAACGCCCGTCGCGCCGCGCCGAACGCCCGTGCAAAATAGCTTCAATCAGAAAACATTAGCTGACCCAAAATATAAAATACTAGCTGACCCGTGCCCACTTCGTTGGGCGGTAAAACGTTTTACTTGTGATGAAATTATGAGTGTGGTTTGGTTAGTACTGAGTGCTATGATTTATTTCCTGACTGCCAAAAGAAGGGTTATATTTTTACTGCATATGTATGTATGTATTTGCATGCCAATTTGACTATATTACCGTTATTTGTGAGTGTTTTCTTGTGAGTGTCTCTATTAATTCATAATTGTGGATAATATGACCAATAAACATGACCTAACGATTTAAATTATTTTTTTAATATAAAAAACTACTTCTTGTGACTTAAATATAAAATTTAGACATATGCTGTCGCTGACTTTTTTGTAGGCATTATCAAGCTCTACAACTTTTCTCTAGAACTTAATCATAAATCTCCCATCGTTAAGGGAGCGTTCGTTAGAAACATTTTCGTTCGACCGTTTTTTCCGACTTACTTTGGAAATCCGACTACCATGAAAAAGTCTTTTTATTTTTCGGATTAATATATAGCATATGACACTCACAAATAACGTGGCTTTCTATTGGTAAAAGAATTGTCAAAATCGGTTCAGTAGATCTAGAGATTACTTCCTACAACGTCAGA
This sequence comes from Micropterix aruncella, assembly GCA_944548615.1. Classification (NCBI taxonomy): domain Eukaryota; kingdom Metazoa; phylum Arthropoda; class Insecta; order Lepidoptera; family Micropterigidae; genus Micropterix; species Micropterix aruncella. Next base: position 33,425,941 of record OX155951.1, read on the forward strand.
AACTTTACCTCTTTATAATATTAGTATAGATAGTATAGTTGAAATTACTATCGGATTTCACAGGAGTAATTTGTATCAATTATGAGAACCATAAACGCTCTTTTAAGAAAACCAAATAATTAACGAAAGACAAGGCAAGCGGTAAGCTGATAATATATTTTATTTATTTTTATTTATTTCTATTAAGTAAAGTAATGCACGAGATAAAATAAGTAAAGCATGAAATACGCATTACTGCAACGCTACAAATGATCGTTTCTGAACCAGTAGCAAACAAGTAGTACATATTAAAAAGAATAAAAAACACGACTGCCGTTAAAAAAGTGAACCACCTTATTTTTATTACGGTTTTTAATGAAATATTCATGATTCTTGTATTTATCAATATAGATACATATACGTTTTTGGAATGTACTCAATCAGGCCTTTCATTTGACTATTAATGTTAAGTTTAACATTTGGAGATTTGGATATTTAGACAACTATGTACTTAATATTTGGACAGTAAAGGTACCGTATGACACTCGGGATGACATAACGATTCTAACAGTATCACATACTTCTATATCGGTTAGAGCATTTAGAAGTTATGGTGGAATAAAGCAACGGAAAACATACATAGATAAATCCTGAACACATAACACTCCTTTTTTGTTTTTGTAAAATGAAAGCATACTGCAGCACTTTGATCACTACGTCAACGCCTGGCCCTAGGCCTGTACTAAGCCTAAGTACAAGAACATTATTTTAACCGAGTTTTTTTGGTTTTAATTTAAAGAACAAACAAAATAGATAAAGTTAGGACGTATAAGTGTTCAAGAAATTATTAAATATCATTTAAAAAATAGAGATGGAATTGAAATAAAATAAAAAACTACTTAAAAATACGTACATTTAAAATTATTCAATTATGTCAAAGTACGTATATTCCAAATTAATAAATATATGAATTATATTTCCAAAGTTACCCTAATATAGGTTAGTAAAAAAATCTATATTTTGTCTTATTTACACCTGCAGGAACTATTAAATATTTGCTAATAATATATACAAATATAATTATATTAAATAGTGGCTAGATCACATAATGGCCCTATATTTAATAAAGTAAAGCCTTTGAGGTCAAAGTAGGTGCCCATCCAGGATCTGTGCTCAGGTAGATATTATTTAACCTAGTTCTGGACTATCTCACAAAGCATATACCTTTTCATTTGCCGTGGACTATGCTTTACGCGGATGAAATCATTCTGGCTGCAAGAAAGCAAGAAAAGTGCCACAAGAAAAGTGCCACATGCACTGGAAAAGTACGGCCTGAGGGTCAGTAGGAGCAAGACAGAGTATATGAAGGGCCCTTTCAACGAAGACACTACACCCGAAACTATCTTTGTTGGGTAGACACCTATTTCTATAATAGAGAAATTCTTCTACCTAGGCTTCATGATTACACTCGATGACAACGTCGACGCTGACGTGTCTAATAGGATTAACGTAGCATGGCAAAAATGGCGATCACTTACTGGTGTCTTGTGTGACCCACGTATTCCCATAAAAACCAAGGACAGAGTGTACAAAACGGCAGTCCGTCGGGCGCTACTGCATGGCTCCGAATGCTGGACAACGAAGAAGACACATGAAAAAAAAACACATACCAATGAAATGAAGATGCTCAGGTCTGTAGGAAGTGTAACTAGGATGGACAGAATCCGTAATGAAGACATACGAGAGTATGTGTTCATTAGTATATTATGAAGTAGCCTCAATGTTGCACCAATTGCAGATAAGATCACCAATAACCACCTACGCTGGTATGAGCGTGTCAAAAGACAAAGCGACAAACATGAGATACAAATTGCTATGAAACTACTTGAGCAAAAGAAAGGAAGAGGCCGCCCGCCACTTACCTGGTGGTCCAACATCGAAAGAGACTTCAAGAAAGCCCAATTGTCCGAACCGACAACCCAAGATCGTTTGACCTAGCGCAGAAAAGTGAGGAGACCCGCCCTCAAATAATGGAAAAAGGAGAGGACTAAAAAGAAAAGAAGATCACATAATGACTATGGTTTTCATAATTCAGATTTTATTTGTTTAGCTCATTGATTGATCTCAAAAGTGAATGCCTATCAATAATTTCATTAAATTGGGAATAAATGCTCCTAACTAAATTTAATGCGTTTCCTGTTATTAATTAATTCTCTTGTATCTTTTAATTATTACCTTTATCATAGTCACTCGCTATTAAAATATGGTTTTGCTTCAATTGTCAATTTTTACTCTCGTTTTCAATACTGGTTTTAACATTTTGAAATGTAATGCTTCAATTGATATTTTCTTCTACAAATCAATTGTATAGCTTTAACGATTTTTATTAATTAATTAGTTTATTTAATTGAACAAACTAATACATGAAATAAAATAATATTTAACTAAATTACTTAATGTATACCTAGAAATTAAACACAATTATTACACAGAAATTAAACACGTTACATATTTACTGCCAAATTACATATTTACTGCCCGATGTCGGTTAACAAAGCAAAGCGTGTGTCTGGGCTGGCATTCTTTATAGAATATGTTTATACATACTTAAACTAACTAATTAGTTTGTGAATATGTTAAAATCCTGAAATATTATTTAATACAACGTTTAAAAAAATAAAGAAAAGGAGAAGGTGATCCCTACTAAAATAAACTAAAGTCAAGTGTTTGAGCTATCTCTGTCTCTTGATTGCAATAAATAAAGGCAATTTCTATTTACTTTTGAGGTCGAATCACACAGACAGTGTAATATTACGATGCACGACTCAATGACGTATATCATAATAATGTGATTCTTCATTGAGAATACAAAATAAATATTAAGTTGAAGATTCATATGTTTCGCGATTCATGAAGATACATAACGATGTGGGGTGACCACGTTTTTTTGAAGCCTCGAGATAGAAAAAATATTTTTGTCATCAAAACGTAAGAAGAAGTAAGAAAGAAGGAAAAAGAAATAAGAATAAGATTAAACATTTTTTACCGCGTGAAGTTTGTATAGATCTCTATGTTTCGGCAATGTCACAAAGGCCTTTATCAATCGAAGACTAAAGTGCTGTCAGTAGTCGCCTGCTGTTATTCTGCACGTAGGCGACCTAAGGCTTAGCACTGCTGTTGCTATGCAGATGATAGCGGTTGACTGATCGGGGTTCTTCTTATTTTCAGATGATAGGACGAAAATAAAATGTTTTTTCTGCTAGGACAGTGGGGTTTGGAAACTTTACCCAGTGGTTCGTTCTGCTATCCAAGTGTGTAAGCAAATCGCAGATTTCTCCAGCTAAAAGTCTTAGCAGACTTGATGTTTTACATCAATCGAGTCGCTATAAGTCTCCTTATTTGTCTAACGTGAGCCAACCTACACTCGATTTTAGACACACTCGGGATTTGCATAGGTATGACATCCTTTACGAGTCTCTCCGAGCTCATCCTTACCGAGCTATACCTTAAGTCAGTTTGAAGATCGTTTTTATATCGAATTTGTTCAAAATCTTACTTATTCGATCCGTCTTGTCCTTGATGTATGGTAAGAATCCTCGTGATCTAATCGGTTTCAGGGTTTCCACATCATTTGTTCGTATGCGTGTGTCATGATAGTATCCGTTACCATTTTTAAGGACATCAATCTACTCTGGACCTTTGCCGAAAGCAGATTGGTCTGTTTTGTTGAGCAGATTGAGCAGATTGAATGGTTGTAACATCGCTAAAACGTCGGCTGATGACTAAAATTTCACTCGATACAATCCGTTTCTATCTTATTCATAACATTATTCAACCGCGGTAGTCTTCGATTTAAAAGCAAAAGTGTCTTAAAAATATTTGTTGTCGTGTTTCGAATTCATGGATTATTATTTAAAAAATAATAAATAACTGCAATATACTCACTCACTCCATCACTCCATTATTATTAAAAATCTTTGCTCATTTAGGCTAGCCCTATAAAAATTTTTCCTCATACAATTTTAATCAAGGTGTATTAACGTAAGCGCCAGATACGAAAATTAACAATGACTTGTTCTTTAGAAAATCATACAAATATCAAAAATACAATCTACCACATCAGGTGGTGGTTTGGTATTTTTTTATCGATTACGATACGAAAAAGGGGCAAAAAGAAAACTACATGAATCTTTACCACATTGAGCAATAGGTAAATTGCATTTCTTGGTGCATAAAAATGAAATGGCCAAAATGTCAGATAAGATGGATTGATGGACCACTCAAGGGACGGTTTGTTAGCAGTTTTAGACCTCCTAGATTTATTACGAGTTTTAGAAGTCATAACGATTCTAACAATACCATACACTTCTAAATCGATTCAAGCGTTTAAATGTTGTGGTGGAATAAAGTAACGGAAAACATACACATATCACATTACACGCTTTTATTAGGTTGACCTGTATGTAACTAACTATGTAATGGAATCTAAGGTAACTAATTTAACCATCTTCCAAGGATCGTAGCGTCATGAAAATTGGCAGCTGTATGTAGTTCTGATGACAATACAATAATATGGTACTGTCGAACTGATCTGATGATGGAGTCGGAAGATATGAACTGGAACTTCATGATGGAACATCTTATCATAGCTGTGTTTGGACTTGTTAGAAAAGTCTTCAAATGAAGATATGAACTGGAACTTCATGATGGAACATCGTATCATATCTGTGTTTGGACTTGTTAGAAAAGTCTTGGAATGAACTTTGACCACGATTAGGTTTCAAGATCTGATGATAAAGCCGGAAGATAGTCATTGGCATTCCATGATGGAATATCGTATCATAGCCGTGTGTATGTGAATATCGTATCATAGCCCAAAAGCGTGTTTTTAGTGTTTATTTTTAAACTATTAATTTATTTACCACGCTTTTATTAGGTCGACCTGTACGTAACTAACTATGTAATGGAATCTAAGGTAACTAATTTAACCATCTTCCAAGGATCGTAGCGTCATAAAAATTGGCAGCTGTATGTAGTTCTGATGACAATACAATAATATGGTACTGTCGAACTGATATGATGATGGAGTCGGAAGATATGAACTGGAACTTCATGATGGAACATCTTATCATAGCTGTGTTTGGACTTGTTAGAAAAGTCTTCAAATGAACTTTGACCATGATTAGGTTTCAAGGTCTGATGATGTGGTTTTTACGTGCATTTATAAAAGCGTGTTTTTAGTGTTTTTTTTTAAACTATTAATTATTGTTTTTGGCAGTTGTGTAAAATATCTTGAAATGTGTCGAAATATATGGTACCTACGTGTAACAAAATAAATAAAGGTTTTTTATTAACAGACTGCTTTTCAACTGGTTTGGTGTAAATATTATCTAGATTTATAATCTCAAGCATTCCAAATCCGATATCCACAGTAATCTAGTATCAGTTACATGCAAAGACTTATTCAATTTAAGCGACAACTCGCCCGTAAAAAATCTTTCATAGAGAGGCACAACGTTACGACTACGTAATGAGGTCAATCCCCTTTGCCATTCTTATAATATTTATTTCTATTTTTTGCGTAGGTACCATTGTACGTCCTTATCGAAAACACGAGGATCGGAATCGGTCATTATTAATTTTAATTATTAAAATACTATTCGAATTCTAGGCTTGAATAAAACATCTCTATATTTGTGTGTATAAGAATCCCTATCTCTATATTTGTGTGTATAGGAATATGAGAAAAACACTTGACATATTTTGGTTCATTTATATAGAGCAGTCGTCTGTGATTTCGGAATTGCTTTTTCTATCTCCTTGTACTGCCGTAGGAATATATTTCCCAGCGACGAAAAAGTTGAAGAGTTTTGTAAAAGCTGGTATTTTCAGATCAGACAGTATTTTGGTCATAGAATGCTGGGGTAGTCAGCAGGCCAGATTCCGGGACACCTGGCGCTGGCGTACTAGGAAAGGTGTAATTTACATTACTACCCCCAAAGTGTTTTCGAAAAGCTGAAAATCCATCAGCAGACAGTGGATGCAATAGAGAACTCGAAACAAATGGTCAGACTGCTTAACAATAGAACGCGTAGCGTCAGTAGTGCCCAATACAAGTCACAAAAATGAAATCCCTGCAAATACTCCGCTACGTATTTGACGGTAACTATTACGCATCGGTCTAATGTGTCGCGCAATATAATGGACTTCATATTTGTGACATGTATAGAGTAATGCTGATGCCACGCATTCTATTGTTATTCAATCTGACCCATTGTTTCGAGTTCTGTATTGCATTCACTGTATACTGGTGAATTTTCCAGAACACTTTAGTGGTACCAATTAAAATTACACCTTTCCTAGTGATGAAGATGGAAATATCCGTTTTTAACCCCCCCATCCCCCTTCCCCCCTGAGACGATTAAAACCATTTCCAGATGGAAGTCTGTCTGTGTGTCTGTCTGTCTGTGTCTGTGTCTGTTGTCTGTGTGTACATATTTCTTCACGATAGCGCCCAAACGCTTAATCCGATTAAGCTGTAACTTTTGAGCGGTTAAAGATAAAGTAGTGAAATGTTATATATTCTTGATTAAAATATTATCTTCTACAACTTCTTCCTTTTTGTATTTTTCGTGGCATGAAGGGCCGGAGAGTAAGCTAGTCAAATAGGCTAAAAACTTCCGGCATTTTGCCATTTTTCAAAATTTAAGCGCGGATATCTCGGAAACTATGCAAGATAGCGAAAAAATAAATAGAATCAATGTTGTGGTATTATTCTTTATCAGATTTAATTTTGTATATACATATTTTTAATATGGTATATGGCATTTTTAATGAAAAATCTATTTTTATTTTATTTTATGTGATTTTATAGTTCTGAGTAAGACTTAAATTTATACTGGGTCCGATTGCGTTTCTTTGTGAACTAAAACTGAAATTAGTTCAAGCGAACGAGATAGAGCAATAAGTTAGAGCGGAATATGAGACGAACGATTATCGATAAAAACTACCTGTCGAACTTATACTCGTCCGAATAAATTTGAACTCATTTCGTTCGGTGTTTGATTCAGATGATGTATCTTTTTCGGGTCGACGGTTCATTTCACGTTCCGCTCTAGCGTATTAGCCTGTCTCATTCACTCGAACTGATTTCCGATTTTAGTTCACGGAGAAACGCAATCGAGCCCATTGTTTGACTATTGATGATGTCATTTTTAATTTTGTCTACATTTTATTATTTTTATTAGGTAACACTTTAAGTCGTTTTGGAAATATATTTGTGGTATTTATTAAATGATTATTATATGATAATTTGACTATCTTAAACTAGTACTCTAATTTTAATATTTTAATATTTTTTTTCTAATCTTAAATCTAAATGGATGAACAGTTTAAAAAAAGAAAAAAAAAACATACGCCTGCCTTGGTACAGGCATAGGTCTAGTTAGGCGTCGTTGACCCAGTATTCTAAATGCTGCAGTATAGTTTGTTTTTTGCTACTGGTCCAAAAACTTATTATTTGTTAAGCTGCAGTAATATCTATATCTCGTACTTAACTTTAAATAAATAAATAAATCAAAAATCCTGAAAATTAAATTGTTCAGTTTTCCGATTGAAAAGATTATATATTACCTAACGCTTCAATATAATATTTGGCCTCATTAAGGGTGAAGAGAAATCTTAATCCATAGCCTCTTCAAGGAGAAACGCCTAGTTCGACGCACCCATGTACGAGTATGTAATTAATCATAAATATCAAAAAAGTTCACATAGAAGTAACCAGTACAAACATGTTTTTTTTTCTGTTAAGTAATAATTAGCATGACGTTTAATTTTTGAACATTTATGCCTAACGCGACGCCATTAATGGAAGAGTCAAGGTCTGTCTATGACCCGGTGTCGCATAGACTTGCTCCACCCGAAAGCGAAGCCCTTTGACTCGACGTAAATAGCTTCAGCGAATATGTTAATTAAAATAGTGCTATAGGTATTATTACCCCACATCTATAATTACGCAGACATGATTATATATAACTATATATAACCTGAAAATATTAATAATAAAAATATTCAATAGAACTTAGTCACCTTCATATTAGAGAGCTACAGTTTTAATCTATCGAGTGAACGAACTCGGAGTTCTCTTAGATATTCAGTTAGCATGAGCATATCGCTAATTTGCATAGCATATTCAGGGGTATATCGCTGATTTGCATAGCATATTCAGGAGCATATCACTGATTTGCATAGCATATTCAGGGGCATATCGCTAATTTGCATAGCATATTCAGGACTATATAGCTGATTTTCATATCATATTCAGAGGCACGGCTCAATAGAAATTCATTACACAGATAACCTTTCAATCACGCCCATAAGCCGCGGCTTACGGACGCGTCCGATAATATGTTTGCCCCTTTAAGCATACGCGACCGCCTATTATCGACCGCGTGATCACCTAGGTCCTAGAAGAAGTTGCCACCGGGCGACGCGGACTTTGCCGTAAGGCAAGAAGAAAAAAATGTTAATAATGGTTCAGATTTTAACTACTCTGCGAATACTGTCTGGAAAGGAGAAATTAGACAAACGATGATAAGACCTTCCTGAAATGTATGAACTTCCTGAAACTCTAACAACCGCATTAGGGGAGAACCGCTCAGGGCGCTCGCTTATCTCCGTTATGCTAAATTCACACGACGGGCGACACAAAAAGAATATTAAAAGATGGATCTGCGACAGGGAAGGGATGGATGAAGATGACAAATGGCGCGCCCCTGACTATTAATTAAATCCTTCTGTAATTTGGGACTAAAGGATCCGAATGGCCGCGACGTGCTCGAGAGTACCGGACGACAAGCGGAAAATAAAGGTCACTCTGTAAATCAATCGAAACCAAGTCATTACAGAGTGACATTTTCAAATATGTCCTGGCTCACAAATGTGTCCTAGTTGGGGTTAGAATAAATAATTAAACAAGTAAATACATTAAAAAGAATAAAAAAACACGACTGTCGTTACAGTAAGTGGACTATTGCAATCATAATTATTTTTATTGCGGTTTCTTATTTTATTATGGTTTATGTATTTATCCATATAGATCAGACCTTTCATTTGACACTAAACACGATATATTTATGTTAATTTATTGATATTTGGACATATAGACATTTAGACATGTATTTTTTGACATTTTGACAGTTTAGGTATCCTAGTGCACTCAGGATAACGATTCTAATCTAAAAATTCTAATATCACACTCTTCTAATAGCACACTCTTCAAGTGCTGAGAAGTTATGATGGAATAAAAAAACAGGGTTTCATCAATAATACATACCGGATTTTTCCGAGTGCAATTGTGCGCAGTTTTATAATTTTTCAAAATGTTGGATTGAAATAAATTCATAAGGGCCAAATACAGTTATTTAAAAATTGGTAATAGTTTGTGGAGTGTAATAATTAAAAACTGTCTAATTTATTTTGCCAAATTAATATTCCCAATATTTATCTTCGTTACTAGGCTTACCGGATCTATTCCTGACGGCCGCAAAGAGGAAGAACGAAAAACTGTCAAAATGACGAATGTCAACGCGCATCGCCTAACAAAGATGCTGCTCTCTCGTGATATGATAGCAAGGGGTCGCGGTACGTAACCCTATGACACTCGGGAGGACAACACGATTCTAAAAATAGAATACAATTCTAAATCGGTTTAAGCGTTTAAAAGTCATGGTGGAATAAAGGAACGGAAACATACATAGATGGATCCGGAACACATAAAACTCCTTTTGGGCAGTGGTGTAGTTAGCAAGTTGGACCAAAAACGTATAGCAGTTTTTTTTAATTCCGCCATCTTTTCTCTGAAGAAGTTTTCTATGCTGAAGATGTCTAATTATATATTTTTTTATTACCGGAAATGCATCCAGCGTATCTGGTGTTTGCCCAAGAATAGCAATAAAATTTTGCCATTGTATTAACCTGACCTGATCGGAGTTGGAGACCATGACTACTTAAAGGAACGAACATTTCCTCTGGGTAAAAAGGGTTGTTGGGTTGTCGAGAAGATATTAAAAAACGGAGAGAATGTGCACATTTCTGCGTTCACTAATCCTAAGAAAACGAACCCTTTTACGAAACTACCACACGGTGCTTGTAACTCGTGTTATAGACTGCTTTCGTTTACATCCACGTAAGCAACACCTGCCTAGTTCACTATTGGTTGGACAGTAAGACCAGAACGAGAGTGAGCTTTGTTTCTACTGGCAGTCACTTACGCAGCAGTTGGAGGCTATGAAAGCCGAGTGGATTCGTCTACTTAATTCATTAGTTTGTGCTTGCCAAGAAGGCAATCGTCGACGAGTAAACCAATATATTTTACAGCTTTTGAGTATTCTATGACCTTCTCATTAATTTGTATAGCCGGCAAAGCCTGTGTTTCATTATTTGACATTAATCACTGACTTCCAAATAAATTGACTTGGGATTTGTAGAGATTAAGGAGTATTCTGGAAGTACGTTAATTCATCCATTTCGTAATCAATCTATTCTGTAATTCGGTCGAGATCATCGAGAAATGGCCCTCAGGAGAAAGTACAGGTTTAAAGTTGATAAATAATTGCAGATCATCAGCATACCTGTTGTATAATCCTGTACCAAACTCCTAATTCCAAATCTCGCAGTGCCGACAAATTATTACGTGTGTATCGCGTCGTCATAAAGAACACACACACACACACATAAGTGAGTCGTTCGAGTTGAATGCTATCCGCCGTCGCATCATTGTCGCAATATAGTCGAAAAACTCTCGTGCAAATTGGAGTGTGCTGATTCTCGTGCAAATTAGTGTGTGCTGTTTTGAGAATTGCTCGTGCGGTCCAGCATCTTCGCGGTCGAAGTTTGTGGAATCGAGTGGGAGCCAAGCAGCCCGTCATTCCGTCAGGTGAACTGATCGACCGTCGAAAATGTTGGTGATTTGTTGGCATTTGTTCCATCGTTATGAAACGTCCATTTATCCCATAAGTCCAATACAGTCCATAATATCTCTTTATTTATCATACCAGCCGGATACTACTGGAAATAGTTTAGAAATGCGTGTTCTATCTCTGGGCTGAAAAATCATCAGTCAACTAGAACACCGTTACACCTGTGAAAGAGGAAGTTAGATCTTTAGTAATCGGATTTATAAATAAATAGGAAAGCAGAGGAGACAAAATCAATCAGAAATATGTGGGGTCAGATACAGATATGTGGGGTCTCGGTGCTCCTTGAATTATGTGGATTGATGCGAGGATCAAGAATTATCGGAGGACTAGAGAAATGCTCGTTTATTGCATCGATATCAATACTAGATCCGTATGTCACTTACCTTATTCCGAGTACCTGTTTCCCGTTTGCGTTACATAGTAACCCCGCCTAAACTTGGAGCGGAGCGATGCTACGGGGAGGATCAAGATTGGGAGTTCAGTGACCCGCGTACAAGCTCAGATGTGATTTTTCACCGTTGACGGGAAAAACGAATCGCACTTTCCCGCCGAAATCGTTTGCCGCTTTTGCCGCGTTGCGAACACTTTCGCGCGATATTTTCCTATGAATGGGAATCGTGACTCGCGGTTTTACGCGGGCGAATAATTTATTGCGTATGAGAAATTTCAGAAGATATTTTTCAGAACCATGCTTAAAGTGGCAATCCGCTGGTAATATATCATCTCAGATTGGTTAACCTATGGTGACCGTCGAAGTAATTTTGATCATGAAAAAACAAGATTTTATCTCTCTATTTCAGGAGTCATCTTCAACCATATTAAATCAAACGTTTTTATTACAATGCGTATAGATGCTATCTAAAGGCAATAATAGAACTAATAAGAGACCTTTATCTGAAACGTTACGAAAAGCTTAGGGCGCTAAACTACAATAGAAGGTTAATAATCCGCCTTTATTAGGTGAGTGGACCACAGGAAGCGGATCGAGGGCCCTCTTAATCATCTTGAGCGTTCCACAGCCCGAACACCTGGAACAGCACAACGCATCTCTACAGAACCTAAACCATCAATGCCGCCCTCAAGATATATCAATCTATCTATATACCTACATATATAAAACAAAGTCGGGTTTGTTCGAACACTTATAATTCGAGAACGGCTGGACCGATTTTTCATGTTTTTAAGCTATTGCATAGCTTTTATCGCGGGCCTAGGCCAGCGCGGCGACCGAATGAAGAAATTTCTTAACGAAAATAAATAATTTTAAACTGATAATTACGTCTAAATGAGTACTGCTTACGATTCGAAAAAAATATATGTTAAACAAGAACATTTTCCTAATATTCTCAGCTTTAAATATTTAAATTTTGTTTATATTACATAGTGTAATTAATTTGTGAAATTAGGTCTAACCGAACACAAAAACGACTACTACGCAAATACTATCTGGCGTATTATTATGAAACCTGCACCATTTTAAAGATAATTTGATTATCTATCTTTTTATCTACGATTTTTTTCGAATAATCCGTTATTTTGCTTTATCGAATAAAAAATTCGTGCGCGGCGCTCTATCGTTACGTTGAAACGTTGAAATTATTCCGAATCATTTGAGGCTGCGGAAGTAAATGATTCGGAATAATTTAAACGTCTTCCGATAGAGCGCAGTTATCTGATATCAGAAAAAATAAAATAAATAAAATAAATAAATAATTATGCTAAATAAATAAATATTAAATGCTATGCAATAGCTTTACCGCGGCAGTCCCCGAGTGCCACACGTATTTTTTTTATTTGTTGTATTTATCTCCGTCCCGAATAGCAGAATACCTATTAAAACATTGGAAAATTAACGAAAAAATAAAATAAAAGAAAAAACATTTTTCCATACATATTGTTTCCGAAAAAAATAAAATAAAATAAAATTTTCCGAGAAAATAAAATAAAACAAGAAACATTTTCCGAAAAAATACAATAAAAGAAAAAACATTTTCCCATACATTTTATTTTTTCCGAAAAAAAAATCCCGTACATATTTATTTTATATATCTATATCTATCTATATATATATACACTACTGTGAAAAAGTCTTCGAACAGTTACCCACAAAATAAACGAGGTATCGTATTTTTGAAAGTAATCAAGTGCGCCCATTCCTTTTATTTGTCGGGCTTGTTCATTCATCGGAGAAGTCAAAAAACTTTATTAGACATTTCTGCAACCTACCAGGGTTGGGAAACAATTAGAAGAGTGGAAAATGGTTAAATTTTCACAAAATGCTGTTCTCGTTTTTACCTGAAAAAGGGGTTGTATTTAATACTAATGTTATTTTTGAGTAGTTGCATATTGAGCATGTCGCAAAACGGTTATTTTGAAATAGTTTTTGGTTCTCTCTGCGAATATCAAAAAAATATATAATTCGAAATACCGTCGTTTAACCCTGCCGCGGAAAATTGTTTATATTGCTGTTGACCTGTAAACTCTTTTAATATATTTTATTAAAATGAATAAAATTAGTGCAATGGATCCAGAAAAAAATATTATTCGCCATAAAGAAGGACATTCAGTGCGAGAAATCCAACAATTGTCTGGAAAATCTGTTTGTGGGATCTATAATGTGATCAAAAAATTCAAAAATACCGGCCAAATCGAAGACTGTCCGAGGAGTGGAAGACCTAAAAAGATTGATGAATAACTATAAAGTGGTCTCATCCTTGAGGTCAAAAAAAAACTCAAGCCGTGATCTGGCCCAAGATCTTAATGAGTCTTGCGGCGTTTTGGTGACCCCATCGGCGGTTCGAAAAGTCCTGCTGAAAAATAATCTTCGAGGGTGTGTGACCAAGCGGAAACCATTACTTCGTAAGAGTAATTATCAGAGACGATTAAAATTTGCCCAAGAACTTGGACCATGGGCAGTGGAAAAGAGTCCTCTGGACAGACAAGTCCTCATTCAAATTTTTTAGATCTTATCGCCGCCAATTCGTCTGCAGATGCCACGGAGAACAACATAAATACAAGTGTTTGGCTGCAACAGTTAAACACGGGGGAGGTTCTGTTATGGTTTAGGGATATTTTTCGGTGAATGGGGTTGGACCCTTGGTCAGAATTCATAAAAGACTGTATTCAGACGGGTGCATGAATTACTAAAGCAGTACAGTTGTTGGATTTTTCGCACTGAATATCCTTCTTTATGGTGAATAACATTTTTTTGTCGATCCATTGCACTAATTTTATTCATTTTAATAAAATATAATCAAAGAGTTCACAGGTCAACAACAATATAAACAATTTTCCGCGGCAGGGTTAAACGACGGTATTTCGAATTATATATTTTTTTAATATTCGCAGAGAGAATCAAAAACTATTTCACAATAACCGTTTTGCGACGTGCTTAATATGCAACTACTCAAAAATAATATTAGTAGTAAATACAACCCTTTTTTCAGGTAAAGACGAGAACGGCATTTTGTGAAAATTTAACCATTGTCCACTCTTCTAATTGTTTCCCAACCCAGGTAGGTTGCAGAAATGTCTAATAAAGTTTTATGACTCCTGCGATGAATGAACAAGTCCGAAAAAAAAGGAATAAGCTCACTTAGTTACTTTAAAAAATACGACACGTCGTTCATTTTGTGGGTAACTGTTCAAAGACTTTTTCACAGTAGTGTATATATATATATATATATATATATATATATATATATATATATATATATATATATATATATATATATATATATATATATAATCTTTTTTTAAAGAATTCGTTTAAAGGATGACACTTTGATGAAAAAATTAAAATAATTGGAAATGGGAAGTCCGGGAAAACCTTCCAGCTATGTAAGTGGCTTTTATTATTTTAATTTTTTCATCAAAGTGTCATCCTTTAAACGAATTCTTTAAAAAAAGATTTTACAAAAAACCCAATCATATATATATATATATATATATATATATATATATATATATATATATATATATATATATATATATATATATATATATATATATATATATATATATATATATATATATATATATATATATATATATATATATATATATATATATATATATATATATATATATATATATATATATATATATATATATATATATATATATATATATATATATATATATATATATATATATATATATATATATATATATATATATATATATATATATATATATATATATATATATATATATATATATATATATATATATATAAAACACTTATAACTCGAGAACGGCGGGACTGATTTTCATGGTTTTTGATTTGTTGTATTTGTCTCCGTCCCGAATAGCAGAATAACTATTAAAAACGAAAATTGGAAAATTGACGAAGAGTTAAAATAAAAGAAAAACATTTTCCCATACAAAATGTAAATCCGTGTTTTTCTCCTGGTCAGTTGTACGTGACATGTTCACGTGTCGGCAAATCTTCCACTTTATTTGTTCTTACGCCTGATACTTAATTTTTGTACTTTTATATTTCTTTTTGCGTTATTATCTTGATAAAGTAGTGAACTTGGTATTTATTTTGTATTCATTGTATTACTCTCATAAAATCATAAATTAGGTTCAGCTAATCTGTAACACGACATTCATTGACTGTTAGGCGGTACGAAGTTCGCCGGGTCAGCTAGTATAGCATGAAAGATATCGTCTCAAACTATTGGTAGGTTTAAATCTACCAATAGCGATTGACGATTTCCAATAGCGATTGACGATTGAGGAAACATCCCCTGCTGTTCAACGAAGATCGGTCGTGTTAATCCCTAAATTAATAAATACACTTTGTTTAATGACTCTTTTCGGATGTCCCGGAAATGACGGAAGGCGGCGACTCCGCCATTTCGGCACGACTTCCGCCTCTGCATCCTCTCAACTTATTCAATTAATCTCGCTGTCACGCCATCTAAAGCAGGAAATAATATTAAGCTCAACCAACCAAACGAAAAGGAAGCAGAGTTTCAGTAATCAAATATATACATATTTGAAGTAATCCGAGGAGTTTGTAATGGTGTTGACCTGCGGTTCATAGTTAAAGTCGCAGTAATAGTTTTTTTAACTCCAAATAAATACCGGCTGTGGAATATGCCATATTACATTGTTGCAAAATGATTCACATCTTCATTACATTTACTTATATCTTATATACTATACTATATAGTCTATACTAATATTATAAAGAGGTAAAGTTTGTGGGGTTATAGGAAGTAATCTCTGTATCTACTGAACCAATTTTGAAAATTCTTTCACCAATAGAAAGCCACGTTTTTTGTGAGTGCCATAGGCTATATATAAATCCGAAAAATGAAAAGAATTTTTCGTAGTAATCGGATTTGCAAAGTAAGTCGGAGAAAAACGGTCGAACGAAAACGTTTCTAAATAGAGCTGCCTTAACGATGAGAGGTATATGATTAAGTTCTAGAGAAAAGTTGTAGAACTTGATAATGCCTAAAAATGATAATGCAGTAAAAATATAACCCCCTTCTTTTGGAAGTCATGAAATAAATCATAGCACTCAGTACTAAACGAACCACACTAATTTCATCACAAGTAAAAAGTTTTACCGCACCGCCCAACGAAGTGGGCTCGGGTCAGCTAGTTTTTTTTATAGTGGAACTTTGGTTCAATAATAGGATATAATCAGACTCAAATTACAAATAGCATAAATGGTTATTTTTGTTACGGTTTTTTATGAAATTTTTGTGGTTTATGTATTTATCCATATAGATAGATTTATATTTCGGGAATGTACTCAATGTGATTTATTATTTAACCTTAAACATATTTATGTTAATTTATTGACATTTGAAAAGGTCCACAAATACAAATACTTGGGTTGCTATGTTGACGAACAAGGACATACCAGCAATGAAATTAGGGGTCGGATAGAAAAAGCTCGAGCCGCGATCACAAAAATAAAGAAACTTCTATGCGATAGAAGGCTTATTTATTTATTTATTTATTTAAGAATTAATTACTATAAAACATTGATTAGCTTACAAAAATAACAGGAACCGAATGGCAAAACCTTAACCTTTTGCTTATTTATTTCTGTCACCCAACTGGGACTAGCCCGTTCTAGGGTGGACAGGACTCCAATATTACAATCAAGTTTGCTTGATTGCTTGGTTGCCTACAAATGTACAAGTTTTAGTAAAAAGCTAATGACACTAAATTGCCCTAAAATGTGGTCTTCAGAATAAAATAAAAAATAATAATAATCTTAAACTGCAACTTTCGCCTGGTACGCTGTTACATTTTCTCCTTTCTTCTGCACGGTGTAGAAGCGTAGACACTTACGGATGCCATGTGCAAGAAGGTGGACGCGTTCGAAATGTGGATCTACAGGAGGATGTTAAGGATTTCCTGGAGAGACAAAGTGCGAAATGTAATAGTTTTGCAACGCGCAGGTAAATCGTTTGAGGTTATCAAAACCATTAAAAAAGGAAGTTGGAGTATATTATGAGTAATCGAAAATATGAGCTATTACCACTGATCGTCCAATGGAAGATGTAATGCAAGAGGAAATCGGGAAGAGGAAGAACAAATTGGCTAAAAAATCTGCGCCAATAGTTTAGGGCCGGTACCCGATCCTTTTCAAAACAGCTGTGTCGAAGTTACAAGTCGCCCTAATGTCCGCCAACCTTCGCTAGAAGATCGCACCCCTAGAAGAATAATTGACATTTGGACATTTAGACAACTGCTTACTTGGTATCTAGACAGTTATTATACCCTATGACTCGGATGAACCCTAATATACACACTTCTAAATCGATTCAAGAAGTTATGGTGAAATAAAGAAACGGATAACATACATAGATGAACCCTGAACACGTTACACTTCTTTTTTGTTGGGCAGTCGTGTCATAGCCCTATGACACTCAAGATGACATAACGATTTTAACAATACTACACACTTCTAAATCGGTTAAAGCGTTTAGATTATGGTGAAATAAAGAAACGGATAACATACATAGATGAACCCTGAACACATTACACTCCTTTTTTGTTGGGCATTCGTGTAAAAAGTACAAAAATTAAATTATTTTACAAAAAAAAATACTCTAATATTTATATAAATAATCCATATCAGATTATCACATAATTAAATATATAAAAAATGTTAATCAAAAATAAACAATTAGATTCGATGAATGCTATAATTATGTTTTAAAATCCAAGACAGCCCTGTCAAAATCATTAAAATTATAGAGCATGCATGGTTAGGTTAAGGAAAATGAATAATTTTAGGCAGTTTTTGCGTACTCGCTTTAGGAGTAATTTTTCTGCTGTTATTTGATCTCATCCCAGGATATCGAATTAATTGGATTTAGTCTTCTAAGTATATTAAACTAATTACATTTTATCGTTTTTGAAAGACAGATGTGTCTAGGTTTTAGTCGCAGTTAATTGTTGATTCGTGATCCTTAATGACGTAGCGATTTTAATTAGACTTGTGAGATGCCCGCGACAAGGCTCTCGCTACACGGATGACAGAACACGGGGAGTCATTGGCCGAGTGGCAAGAGCCCGCCCTTCGCTCTAGGGTGGGGTCAGATTAGGCAGCCACTCAACTCAGCGTTTACAGCCTAGAAACGAAAACATCCAGGGACGGACAGGACTACTTGTAACAAAAAGCAATTGTATGTGTATTTTGCACATTATGTCCCTGAGTGTCCCAAAGTAACCTTTGTTTTTTTCTAAATTTATCATGATATTATACTTCAATAAAAAATACATAGAAATCCATATAACAGTTCGCTGTTAACAATGCCAGCTGTGTTGTAAAAAAAATAATATAACTTTACCAAGTTTTTTACATCATTGTTTGACATTAAAATTAACCTCGGCAGTTATTATTGCATAAGTAGTAGTAGTAGTAGTAAACGGAGTGGGGGGGCTTGTTTCCAAGCCCTTGATGTCACCTGGATCTATAAGATATTTTGTAGGTCAGTGGTCAGCTAGTAGCCCAGTACCAGTCCAAGTAGATCACTGACCTTTAAGTTGGGCAGATCGCTGGGTTCGAGAAAGGCTCGTCCCAGTAAACTGTGTCTTTTTGCGGCGAGGCCTGTGCGTGCAGCGACCGACGATGTGTATGCTGTCTTCAGGTTCTTCGCCAAATATTCGGCAGTCCTTGCTCTCGGTCAAGCCAAGGTTGAATAGATGTGCTCTAAAGGGTCGTGTGTCCGGTGAGGAGACCGATAGTGGTTCTGAGGTTCTTCTCGCTCATGTCAAGTTTTCTTTTGAAGTGGTCGCTCCATCGTGGGTTTTGCCTGGCGACATCCCTGGCTCTGTTTCCAGGATGCCCGATGTTCCTGCTCCAAGCAGTCCCTGATGATTTTCCTGGTAGCGAAGGGGACCCCAACAACTGGCTCCACCGGGCATTCCAGTGTGCCCAGTTTTGCCAGTCTGTCGGCCTCTTTGTTGCCGGGTATGCCTTGATGGCCCGGTATCCATATTAAGGTGATTTTGTTGGCCTTTCCCGATTTGTTGAGCTCTTGCATGCAGTCTATTGCATAATAAATAAATATATTTAAAATGATACTTGCTACTTTTTAATACGTCCAATGTATCATGACCAATCTTACACTATATACGAGTATATGTATTGGATACTTTCTTCCTCCTTGATTGATTTGGTTATGAAATATAATAAATAAATTAAAAAAAATTACTTGTGGCACTCGGGGACTGCCGCGGTAAAGCTATTGCATAGCATTTTTAACAACCTATGCAATTATAATTATTGATTTATTTTATTTATTTTATTTTTTCTGATATCAGATAACTGCGCTCTATCGGAAAACGTTGAAATTATTCCGAATCATTTGCGGCTGCGAAAGCAAATGATTCGGAATAATTTAAACGTCTTCCTATAGAGCGCCGTGCACGATTTTTTTATTCGATATAGCAAAAAAACGGATATTTCGAAAAAAGTCGTAGATAAAAAGATAGATAATTAAATTATCTTTAAAATGGTGCATGATTCATAATAATACGCCAGATAGTATTTGCGTAGTAGTCGTTTTTGTTTTCGGTTAGACCTAATTTCACAAATTAATTACACTATGTAATATAAATAAAATCTAAAATATTCAAATCTAAGAATATTAGAAATATGTTCTTGTTTAACATATATTTTTTTCGAATCGTAAGCATTACTCGTTTAGACGTAATTATCAGTTTAAAATCATAATTTTCGTTAAGAAATTTCTTCATTCGGTCGCCGCGCTGGCCTAAGGCCCGCGATAAAAGCTATACAATAGCTTAAAAACATTTATTCATAAACGAATGACTTAATTTTCAAGCTATTTAATGATAGCCATATCATTGCGATAAAAAATCCTCATTCTGCAACAAATCCATAAACAAAAATTGTGGAATTCATCCCCGGTCCCCCTTTACTCCAGAAACCCTGTTATATCTTGCACCATGACAATGCCAGCTCTCACGCAGCCCGACACACAAACGAATTTTTGAAGGCGAAGTACGCAGAACTGACGGGCTATCCCTCAACTTACCTAGCACTCGTGACTTCTTATTCTTCCCACAAATTAAGAATCAATTACGCGGTCAACGATTTTCAATGCCCGAAAAGTCTGTTGAAGAATATGAAGACTACGTTTCCGAGGCCACCGCGGAGGAGTAAACTAAATATTAGAAAAAAATGGTTTATACGAAAGAAAAGTGGATTAAGGCTGACGGACAATATTTTGAGAGACAATAAATTGATTTTTGTTGTTTATTGTATATTTTTATTAATTTCGGAAATTTTTAATGTGACTCTCGTAGAATAACCAGATTAGAACAATGCGTACAGTAGGTTTAACAGCTCAAGCAGGTTTAACGTACATATGTATATGTACATAAATATATAGATTTATATGGTGCTTTATTTATATAGGTACCTCATAGGCGTATTGGCATCTACATATGTGCAGGGCTCCATTAAAAAAAACAAATTACCAAGATTCGTCCCTTTCCTCACTGCTATTAAAAACACGTTTAGGAGGTTTATCCGCGGCGCGGTGGTAAAATCTCCAAGGACAACCTACATTTCAATAAAATGAAGCTTAAGAGTAAGCTTAAGAGTAAGTTTTTATTTTATTTTTTTTTTTATTTGAATTTATTTTCGGTCATTTTAATTTTCCACTTCTAACCTTAATTTAATTATTTAATTTAAGTATTTAGTCATTTTTAATATTGTTTTGCAATTCCATTATTTTGTGCATACATGGAATATATGCCATTTTTATAAACACGGTATTTGTGCAAGCACATTCAAAAATAAATGTTTACCTTAGAACAGGTCCCGGCCTAGTTAGGTGACGTTGGCACTAGACTATGCAATGTATTCTTTTTTCTGCTCTTGACTCAATTTCGAAAGTATTTCGATGCATAATTCCTACGCTGAAATTATTTACTGTTATTTTTAATATTTGCATTATACATTATAAATAAATAAATAAAATAAAATAACCATGTAAACCCAATAAACGTCACTTCGTAGTTGTGAAACTGCAGCAAAATTACGAATTATTTTGCTGCAAATGTGAATTTATATGCGGATCTAAAGTGTACTTTGATTAAAGTCCTATTTTGGAAACTCCGAAATACTATGAGAATTACGTAGTGAAATCCTTACGCGGTGAAAACATAAAAAAATCTGTTACTGGCGTCACGTCAATTGAAACTGAAATACTAATAAAATTTAAGAGATTTAAACCTTTTAGAGGTTTTATTAATGTACTGACTTGGAAAATGACACAGAGGTTTTTTATTTCAAAAATCGTAGTCTTAAAGTCATAAAGCATTTGGGCTTGTTTTTATCTATGTTTCTCGTATATTATAATAATATCCTATTCATATATACATAGAAGTTTTGGTTGACTGTAAGATATCGCTATAGCGATAAGTCGGCCATTTGTGCATAATTGTCGTTTTTTATAAAACATGTGTAATATTCATTAGGTAATGTTTTATACCACTATAAAGTTATTCTATTATATTAAATAAAACTTAATTCACATGAAACTTTAGACTTTTTAATTTAACTATTCGTATGACACTTATGGTTTGTATGTTTCGTAATTATTCGTTTTGTGGTGTTTAGTTTATGGACAAAATTAATGTCGGAATAGAGTTACACTGAACATCAATAAACTCAGTCGATCTAAACGTTGACATCATTGTTAAAAATCTAATCGACAGATAAATTAATCGATAGCTTGTTAGTTTTAAATATGTATTATAAACAAAATAAGACTCCCTGTTGTGAAAACTTATTCCATCTCCCTGTGGTGAAAACCAAAGTATCTCAAAATGCATTTCTATACAGAGCGTGTCATAGATATACAGAAATTTTAAGTGTGGACATATTACACTCATCAAAAAACCTCTTATAGGAATTCAATAAAAAAAATCTAGAGTCTATCTAGATGATCACAAAACATTTATACATATTATATTTCATTTAATTTAGTTCATGGACATAATTTTATCTCAAGTATATTCATTATAATACCTACATATCATACCTAAAGTTAAATATAAATATATTTATATACATACACAATAATTTTTTATTTATTTTGTCTCTTTCTTTCACCTCACTTCCCATCCTGATTCCCCCTATTCTCAAGCGGAAACAATATAAAATTATATTGCGTTCGTTTTGTATACTTTATATTCGGAATCACATTAATGGATTTTCGACAATTTTAAATACGTTTTTATTGCCTTTAAAATACGTTTTTAGTTCTGTTTGGTACCAGAATAAAATAAAATAAAATAAAATAAGACGTACTTGGCACGTGAAGTTTGTAGTAAACGACGTTTCGGCGATGTTGCAACCACCGTTGTTTAGGGCAGACTGAAGTGCGGGCAATCGTCATTCGTTGTTGTTCCTTCGGGTTGGCAGCAAACTGCTGCTTTTGATATGCCCATTATAATGAGGAGGAGGCGGGGGCGAGAATTCTGAAATCCGCCGTACACACAATACTCACTGTAACTTGTGTCGCTTCCTTGCGCTCGGAGTGGGTGTTGAGAACATTTTAAGAAGAGGGTCCCCTGTAGTAGAGAGTTTGAAACTATCGTTGAGGGTACTTCTTTATTTAATGGATTCCCGGATCATGCGAGAAAACAAAAATATATTTCGGATAACTCAGTCTTTGGATAAATCGGTCTCTTCGAAGTCTTTCAATCTTCGGTAAGGAGAAGTTTATTAATTTATTTAACTGTTTATTTATTTATTTGTTTATTTATTTATTTGACATATTCTAATCAGTATTCTTATATCTATAGTTACTACAATAATTTACGTTTATAATGATACAACATTGTTTATTGACCCACCATTGCTGTATCTATAAATCTCACCACTAAAACTTTTTATTTATTTATTTGTTGTTGTTTTAAAGTAAATATTCCGCGGTTTTATTATATGTTTTTCTGCTAAACTTCCTTAAAATATTTAGGTTTTCTTTATAGTAAGATAAGTTATACATTGATTCTGTTTAATTGTTACAAACAATTTATTCTTATTCTTTTTAATCGTTTAAAAAGTTATCATAATTTAGAACTAGAATGGATAGCAATGAAAATAAATATGTTGGTTAATAATCCTAATTACTTTAATAATCCCAATTACTTTCATAACATAATTGAAGGTTAAAGGCAGAGCCAGACTGGTACCACGTACGCAACGTACGCAACGCATTATGAATCTGGACCCTAGCATTTGCATGATAACAGATGACTCAGAAACAGACTTATCTTCCCAATCGTTGCGTTTCTTTACAGGGGTTCGGCACACTGGTCCTACGTACGCAACGCATTAGGAAATCTGGCCCTTGAATTTGAATGAAAGCAGACACACATTTCCCACGCAACGTTTCGTGGGATAAGTGTGTCTGCTTTCATATAAATTCAAAGGCCAGATGGCCTAATGCGTTGCTGACGTTGCGTAAGTGTGCCGGATCCCTCATCTCTTTTCATGCAAATTCAAGGGTCCAGATGTCATAATGCATTGCGTACGTTGCGTACGTGAGACAAGTCTGTCTCTGACTTAATTGTATTTAATTAAACTAATATTTTAATTTTAATTATCTGTCACCTAGACATATTTAATAGAATATGGTATTAAATATATAGTTGAACATATAATAAATATATAATGGTTATGTATTTATTTATTCATAATATATTGCTAAATAAAATAGGTGTGGTATCTCTCTCGCCTGTATCATCTTCTGTCATTTTTTTTCTTTATCGTGAATATATTAAATAAAATAAGAAGAAAATGGCGAAAGTTTTAAAATTCTTATAAAAGTCTTCTTTTTAATGTAATATTTAACCTGCTTGTCTAAATTTGTTTATTTTTTGACAACCTGAGTAGGAACGATTTTGCGAAAAATTTAAATTCTAGTCTCTTTTTAATTAGGAGGAACAGCGCTGCTAATTTTACGACTTGGCAATTTAAAACCAGCGAAATAAGCGAATCACCCTGTTGAAGTAAGTGAAGTAGGCCTTCGCTTAATAATGATTTTATTCGTGGCCCAAGCGAATGAACTTAGAATTAAATTCTTCTTCTTCTTCAAGTGCCTTATTCGTAGACAGGCTTATCGTGTAAAACCATTTGCTCTCGCTAGATACACTTTGGAGTTGCAAACTACTATGGGCGAACCCGTCACCCCAGAAAGTTATAACGATATTAGATCGTTCTTGCAATGGTGAACGCAGAGACTTAGGGACCACACAATCCACCGTCTCGCCCGTGAGAGTTTAACGCCTTACCGCGAGGCACTGGGAAGAGAAATCAGCGGGTTCGACCTCGCGCCGTCACTACCAGATTTGGCCGGATTTCTCCGTCCTCTAGTTTAGTCACGGATTTAAGGTCGCTACCTGAATTAAGCTATAATTAAGTTTGAATATATTGCGGACCGAGGCGCCCTTTGCCCGCTGTGGTCACTCGGGATCGGGTGACCAACGGTCCGTTTCAAGGATAGAAGACTTCAGGTCGAAAACTGCCCCTGCTCTCTAGGAATCATACATCTGTAGACCAGCCTGGTTATTGGCCGGATTACGTAAGCGTGGCTGACACAGTCTGGTAAGCAAACCGCCCAGTTCCTCCCGAGGTAATCCCCGGATCCGCAATCTTCTGGTCCCAAACGCCTCCGACTGCAGGTTGCAGCCATTTCAGAAGCTCACAGCGGTCCCGACAGGTTAAATCCCTCTTCGAGGAGCCTACCAGATGGGAAATAAACCGTGAGTTGGGCAGGCCAGATAACATAAAAATTGACCAACACCAGCCGCATGGAATCATTCAACTACAACGGGCGAACCCGTCACCTCAGGAAGTTTTATCGATATTTGATCGTTCTGTCTCCCGTGAGGTCGGCGTAGAAGATTTGGGACCAAAACGATCCACTGTCTGGTTCAGTGTTTTCCAATTAACAGGTACGCGTACCCCCAGGGGTACGCGAAGGTGCATCAAGGGGTACGCGTGGCAATCTCTTGACTAAGTTGTCTCAGAGTTGTGCAACGAAAAAGTGCACATTGGCGTATTAAACTGATTTTCACCGTCATCAACTGTACTGTGTTGTTGTTGGTACTAAATCTGTTGTTGGTACTGGGGTTGGTAATAAATATTACGGGATAATAAACGGGATCTGTTGTTGTTACTAAATATTAAAAAGATACTGATTTCATTTTTTATTTATCATTCCTGCAATAAGGGGTACGCGAGTTTGAGGTCTTGTCTTAAAGTGGTACGCAGGAAAAACTAATTGGGAGCCTTTGGCTAGTTACTTACTCGCCTGTAAGAAGCCAACACCTAATGCGGCCTACACACGATAAGGCCCGGCCGGACAGATCTGGACTGAAGACGCGGCCGGATTTGGCCGGACACGTGTAGGGGCGTCGGCCCCGCTTCTCAGTCCATCAGTCAACTCAGTTCATCGGTACAATGACGGACACAGACGTGGAAATTTCTCAAAGGAAGAGAAGAAATAAAAAACGCGAAGAATGGACTAAGGATTTGCTTAGAAAGAGACGGATATTAACCAATCTACCTCTAGGCTAGATTATTAGAACAAAGTTTAAATACCCCCCCCCCCCCCCTGAGTTTGGATTCATTTTTTTGTTTTGTAACTTTTTTTGTCGGTTCCTTTTATTTTCCTTAAATTTAGTTATCCACGTTTTTCTTTTAAAACGAGGTGGCGCCATTTCTAAAGTTGCTTTTCTTTTATTCCCGTTACAATTATTGACTGAATTAAAATTGAAACCCAAAATGCGCAACTACCTACGTATGGATAGAAAACGAATTTACCGCGTGAAATTTGTAGCACCCGACGTTTCGGTGACGTTGCAGCCGCCGTTGTCCAGGGTAGACTGAAGAGCTGTCAATCCGTTGTTTTGCGGGTAGGCCGCATATCGCTGCGGGTAGGCCGCATAACGGTGGTGGGGGCCGGGCTCGGAGCACGCGAACTTTGAAAATCCGTCTTGCACACAACACTCACTGTATTCCTGTCTTAGGTCCTTGCGTTCGGCGTTCGGCGGCGGGAACATTTTAAGAAGAGGGTTCCACATAGAAGAGAGTTTGTAACCGTCGTCTCTATTGAAGTTCGGGGTTCTTCTAATTTCAATGGCTTCCCGGATCATGCGAGAAAAGTAGAATTGTTCCAAGGAACAATTCTACTTTCTGTAGACACCGTATCACCGCTTTATAAGGGAGAGGACCTCGATCTTGTAACCAGTCGGTAGGCAGGAGGTATCCTGAAGGTTAATTCCAGACGGAGATATCCTTCCAAACTGGTAGTCATGGGGCGAGGCTGCCCGCTGGTTACCTTTCCCGGTGCCTCGCCGTAAGGCGTTGGCCTCTGACGGGCAGATGGCGTAACTAGACAGTGGATTCATTTTCGTCCCAAGTCTTCTGCGCTCACCTCACGGGAGACAGAACGATCTAATATCGTTAAAACTTCCTGAGGTGTCGGGTTCGCCCGTCGTAGTCGACAGCTCTAGTTGACCTGGTGGTGCAACATCGGAAGAGACCTCAAGAAAGCCCCATTTTCCAAACCGACAAACCAAGATCGTTTCACCTTGTCAAGAAAAGTGAGGAGACCCGACCCCAAATAATGGGAATAGGAGAGAACGTAGAAGATATGTACATACGTATATATGTAACGTTATGTACAGCCTTAAAAGCGATCATGCATAGTTTACTATATCTCCCCGGAATTTCTTTGCCTGTTCGTGAGTATCGTTTCCTCTGCGAATTTCCTAAGGAAATATTCCAAGCGAGAGCAATTAGGAAAAAACGGCGCACTCTCAGATCGACGCCGTGGCCGGCGCCTCGATGTTTGGAAAACACGGCGGCTGAAGTCATCGACCAGTGCGGGGAGGCATTACAACGATAATGGAATTTTTCATTTTCCATCATTTCATTGACAAGTTTATGAATCTTGATACGACGCGATAATTATTTATTTTTATTTTATTTATTTATTTATCCTATTTTTTATAGTTACATAAAAAAGATTGCGTTCATTTTTTTAACACAGTTTTAAAAGAATATATATGATGAAAATCGCGAAAGGGCAATAACTTGTCAGGATTACATCACCCCACTAGGTATACGCCTGTGTTGGGGTGATGGATACAAATTTCTGTGGTATTATTTGCTGAACCTGTACGCCTTGCCTGCGTCTCATAAAAAACAATACGTAATTTAATTTAGCATAATATAATATAAATAATATAATATAACATATTACAATATAATATAATATCATATGTTATAACATATAAAATAATGTATCATATTTATATATAATATAGTATAACCAAATAAAATATAACATATTATAATCTGTATATCTGTTTATCCATAATATATCCTATAATTTGTGATAAAAAATAAAATATTTTAATATATCATACTTTCTCATTCATCTCTAGTATAATTTGAGAGCCAATGAGACACCCGTCTCTTGAACTGGTCGTCAATTATGTTTAAAATCTGTCCTGTGTGCGAGTTAAATATATTATAGAGTTTAGGTCCGAGATATGCGTAGTGTCGTTGTCCGTATACAGTCCTCATTTTTGGTTGAATCTGTTTGTCTTTGTGTCTAGTGTTGTGTTTGTGCTCTGGTTTGTCTTTATCCGTGTTCCTCATGAGGTCCCTCCGATAGCGCACCAGAACAGCGCGTATGTATAGTTGGCGTACGTCAAGTACTTTTAAGTCTGTGTATAGGTCGTTTGACGGGGAGCGATATGGCTTCTTGTTAATGACTCTGAGCAAAGCCTTTTGCGCTTTGACCAGTGGGTCAAGATTTGTTCTTGCCATACCACCCCAACCGATTTGTCCGTATGTAAGTAGAGAGCCATTACATAGTAAACTGTCCGTAGTAGGTTAATGTTGAGTATGCTTCTTATATTTTTAAATATATAAATCAACTTTCTAGTCCGTTTAGTCGTAGCCTCAATGTGTTGTGTCCATTTTAGATTTTGGTCAAAGAGCTTTCAGTCGGTTGGTTCTAGCTTTGTCTATATAGGGTATTTGATTGCTCATTGCCATAACTTGAGCTATCAAATAAGACGGGCGAACCTGTCACCTCAGGAAGTGTTAACGATATTTCATCGTTCTGTATCCCGTGAGGTGAGCGTAGAAGACTTGGGACGAAACAGTCCACTGTCTAGTTACGCCACTCGCCCGTAAGAAGCCAACGTCTTAACGCGAAAAACCGGGTTTACACTCAGCGGGCCGACACTCGCGCCCTTTCTTCCAGTTACAGCCAGATTTCTCCGGCCTCCCGACTGGTTACGGATTCGAGGTTTCTTGCGCGGTCCTCTCCCTTACGTAGCGGTGATACGGTGTCTACCGAATCTATCGCGGACTACGGCATCCTTTTCCCGGTTGTTTACCCGGTATCGGGTAGCCGATTGGTCGTTTTAATAGCAGTTGCCGTAAGGTGAACAACCACCCCCGCTCTATAGGAAATAGTACTGTTTCCAGACTTCCCCGGCTATCAGTCGGAATGCAAAATCGATTAGCTGACGCCTCACGGTGCGCAAACTGTCCAGGAGACTAGGGGAAACTGGCCCCCAGTCCAGAGTCCTACCCAGGCTTGTACTTCTGCGTGGAGACAGCCGGTTGGATGTTGACCCGTGCGTTTGGCCGACCCTAAACACATTGGTGTTAGTGGCCTAACTGCAACAGGGCCCATTAGCTCCCAATGTTAGTTCATTGCCATAACTTGGGTTGTCGACTACAGCGGGCGAGCCCGTCACCTCAGGAAGTTTTAACGATTAGTCGTTCTATCTCCCTGGAGTGAGCGTAGAAGACTTGAGGACAAAACAGTCCACCATCTAGCTACGTCACAAGCCCATAAGAGGCCAACGCCTTAACCGCGAGATAGCCAGGAATGTTACCCGGCGGGCCGACACTCACGCCCTTACTTCCAATTGTGACCAGATTACTCCGGTCTCTCGATTGGTTACTGTTAGGTTAGGTTAGGTTTGCCATATATTGAGATGTCAACCACAACGGGCGAACCCGTCACCGCAGGACGTTTTAACGATTCATCGTTCTATCGACCGTGCAGTGAGCGTAGAAGACTTTGGACATAACAAATCCGACGTCTAGCTACGCCACAACCCGTTAGAAGCCAACGCCTTACCGCGAGTAGCCAGGTATGTTACCTGGCGGGCGGCACTCGCGCCCTAACTACCAATTGTGACCAGATTTCCCCGGTCTCTCGATTGGTTCCGAGTTCGAGGTCGCTTGCGCGGTCCTCTCCCTTACGAAGCGGTGAAACGGAGTATACCGAATCTATCGCGGACCAGGGCGTTCTTTGCCCGGCTGTTCTCCCAGGATCGGATGGCCAATGGTCATTTCAAGAGCAGTCGCCGTAAGGTAGGCAACCACCCCCACTCTATAGGAAACAATACAGTTCCCAGACTCCCCCGACTGTTAGTCGGAGAACACAATCGATTGGCTTGCGCCGCTCGGTGCGCAGACCGTCCAGGAGCACCAGAGGTTTGATTCCCAGGGGAGACTGGTTGACCCAGTGTCCTACCCAGGTTCGCACCCCGTGCGTGGAGGCCGTCGGATGGGTGTTGACCCGTGAGTGTGACCGACCCTGAACACATGGGTCATCGTGGCCACCTCCTCATCATCCACCCGTTAGTTCCCAAAGTTTGCCCGTTAGCTCCCAAGGTTTGCCATAGTACGTTTCAACAACCCTTCCGCGCCGGCGACATTCTTGGTGGCGCTGATAAAATTGTCCGGCGAGACTAATATCAATTCATTTGGCCATCTAAAATAACATTGATTATAATGAAAACATTAATTGATTATAAAAATCCATTATTTAACCAATGATAACAATAGTAAAATTTAATTAATAGTGCTATCTATCGCATTGTATATAGGCTGATTGTATAATTTAAATATTACGGAGAGGTTAGAATGCCATCTATAAGGTTTCCATTCGGTTCCAGTTATTTTGTAAGCAACATCAATGTTTTATAGTAATTATTTATTAAATAAACAAAAAAATAGCAGCGCACCCCACTTCACCCCTCTCCTGACATCCCAATCCCAGCTAAGTAAAATAAATTCTTTGATTATTCAACTATCATGTCGTCCATTTTTGATTTTCGATATAATCATTAGTTTTAGCTCCCAGTACAAAAGCCAATTTGTAGAGGTTTTCACTTTGAAAAATGCTGTCATTAGTGACCTCAAGATCCCGCACGACGATAATTACTATTAAATGATATAAATCAAATAATAGAGGCTCAAGATGAGTAGCCTGAGGTACTTGTCATGAAATTCTAGAAAGTTCACTCTCTACTCTCGACTCTTATCATACTGCCGCGAGTAGCTCTGCAGTACAAACGTCCTTCATCCGTAGAGTGTCAATATTGGAAAGTCGACGGAAGTCAAACACATCAGGGATTTCGATGCGTTTTCATCGGAAAAGAGCCAGGAGAGTTCATCGCCGCCTTGGCTTGACACAGGAAGGAGACGTGAACCGTGCTCGGTAAATATGTCGAAGCAATCCACCCTCCCATATAACTAATTTTATTTCTTTTTATAGAATCCTATTAATTTCGGTCTTCGATATTGCACAGTGCCTACTCATAAAATATTATTAAGAGACGGCTACAAAGACGACGTGGCTGCTAAAAACAGCCATTGGCCTCATCGATATATAAGAACCATTGGCTCATACCTATCTACTCAGCCCTGTATCATTATTACACATATTATTTTCCATCGTTGAAGAATAAGAATGGATGGTAGAAAGCTTTGTAATAAAATAAAACTAATCGTTTAAAACGACAAGTTATCAATTTAATTTAATATTACAATTATTTATTACTAATGAATACATGTATGTAAATGCAAATGTATGTAAATAATACAAGTATTTAAATGTGTATATTTATATATAAATGAGAATAATATATGTATAATGTTTAATATTATATTAACATGTAAAATATTACCATAGTTTTAATTGCAGTATAAAATTACGTGCGCATCTTAATTTAAAAGAAAAGAATCTACCCTAGTACGGGCATTAACCTAGTTGGGTAGTTTTTAAGACATACTTTTTATACTACTTTCTCTTAAATAAAGCATTATTTTTATTATAATTAAAAATAACAAAGCATTCCACCATCAATCTTAATTCTTCAAAGTATGATAATCGGAATAAATCAATCGAGAGAAATTTAGTACCACCTCAACACAGGTTAATTCTTAGTGAGGTGGTAAACCACTGTATGTCATAGATATGAATCTCCTTTCTGAGTAAGGTTTAGAATATGTACACTTATTAAAAATATTTTTGTATAAGGATAAGGAGTTGTTTGTATCTTGTATCTTGTATTTTGAAATTTGGATAAGTAATGGTATAAAAGTCCATTTTGGTCATATTTTTTGCTGATACATTTGAACAAAAGAAAGTTATGAGCTTATACAATCAAAACATTTCTCAAAAACCTCTTAATTTATATAATACAGCACGCGATCTATGCGACACTGAGCATTTTCCGAAGGAGATGGAACATGTCAATGATGTCCTTAGGAAAAATGGATACGGAAAATATCACGAGACACGCACACGATCTAATACGGACGAAACTCAAAAACCGAGCAGATCAAGAGCATTCTTAACATACGTCAAGGGCGTGACAGATCGAATAAGTAAGATGCTAAACAGATTCGATATAAAAACGATCTTCAAACCGACCCAAAATATAGCTCGATTTTTGAGGCCTGTAAAGGATGTAATACCACTGCAAACCCCGGGTGTGTATAAAGTCGAATGCAGCTGCGGTCTAGCCTACGTTGGACAAACGAAACGGCCCATAGCCACGCGACTGACAGAACACATCAAAGCTGTTAAAAACGTTCAGCGAGAAAAATCGGCGATCTGCGAACATATATTGGATAGCGGAAGTAACCACTGGATGCAGTTTCAAAATCCCATTGTTCTATCCAAGGAACAATTCTACTTTCCTCGCATGATCCGGGAAGCCATTGAAATAAGAAGAACTCCGAACTTCAATAGAGATGACGGCTACAAACTCTCTTCTACGTGGAACCCTCTTCTTAAAATGTTCCCGCCGCCGAACGCCGAACGCAAAGACGTAAAACAGGATACAGTGAGTGTTGTGTGCAAGACGGATTTTAAAAATTCCCGCGCTCCGAGCCCGGCCCCCCACCACCGTTATAACCTACGCAGTGGCGGCAGCGGTTTGCGGCCTACCCGCAAAACAACGGACTGACAGCTCTTCAGTTTACCCTAGACAACGGCGGCTGCAACGTCACCGAAACGTCGGGTCCTACAAATTTCACGCGGTAAATTCGTTTTCTATCCTATTTATAATGTCAAACAACCGCGATAGTCTTCGATTTCATATTACGAGCCTCTACGGAGAGGAAGTTTCGTATAAAGTGCGTCAGTTCGAACGTTTGCGGAAAAAACGCGCGCGAATTTTGTCATCGTTAGTGTTCTTGAAACAGTGTCGTGATAGTAATTTAATTCCGAATTGTGTGCGGATTCATCCACGAAAACATATCCCAGGATCTACAGACATTCTCCGTGTCGCCAGTGTCAAATTGCTTCGAAAGTTGATTCAAAACAATCGGTACAAACTCGATAATGTGCAAAAAGAGTTATTATTTCTTCATCTAGAATTAAGCAGCGTATTAAGTGGCGAGGATTTTCACAAGTGCGACAGAGTTTCCTTCAGCCAATCGGAACGTACCACGGTGCTATGTGAGGAGTCGCATAATGCCAAGTTTCTGCGCCTGGCAAACGCAGGGCATTCCCGCAAGGAGGTACCGAAATACGCTGTAAGTACTGTCATTAATCTTTCGAAAATTGACATTGCCAGCCGACGACAGAAATTCTTAGCAGGGGATTAAATTATGTACCGACACCGAACCGTTTGCCTGTGGAAAGTATTATCGGTGGCATTGAAGAAGTCATCTCTCGTAACAAGATCCCTGCGCCAGAGGCCGACTTACTGCGACAGGATGTGGCTGTCTTTGTACGCAAGGCCAAGCTCCCACAGTCGAACACCACAGCCGCCCAGAGAAAAAGCTTAAAATCTCTGCGGGATAATAAGGACGTAGTTGTGTTGCGGGCCGATAAAGGCTACGCAACCGTGATACTCGATACTGTGGACTACGAGCGGAAAATTGGGACGCTCTTAGAAGACGCCAACACTTACGAGAAGGTGAATTACAATCCCACGAGCAGAATTACCAGGCAAACGAGAGTTTTAATCGATAAATCTGTCACTTCCCTCCCAGAAATAGCTTATCTCACTAAACCACGTAACGTACAGCCACCGAAATTATATGGCTTACCTAAAATCCATAAGGATAATGCACCATTGAGACCGATTGTGAGCCAAATCGACAGCCCCACATATCCTCTGTCAAAACACTTGGCTGGTGTCCTCCAACCGCTTACGGGCAAAACGACGTCTTACGTGAAAGACTCGCGACATTTCGTAAGCATTATTAGAAGCTTAAAACTGGCCGAAGACGAAATAATGGTGAGCTTTGACGTCGAATCTTTATTTACGAATTTGCCCATTTCGGAGTGTCTTACGGTGGTGAGAGATAAACTAAGGTCTGAGGACCTCCCTATTAGCTACGCCGACATGCTTCAACATTGCCTGACATCCTGCTACTTTCTATGGAACGGCGATTATTACAAACAAATCGACGGAGTAGCAATGGGATGCCCCGTATCGCCGATAGTTAGTGACCTATATATGGAATATTTTGAGGAATTAGCCATAAAAACCTCCAAAATTAAACCAATTCTCTGGCTTCGCTACGTGGATGATACCTTCTGCATCCTGAAAGGCAACATTCAAACGGTGAAAGAATTCCTGGGTCATCTAAACTCCATACACCCAAAAATCAGTTTCACCTATGAAGTAGAGAAGGACGGCTCCTTACCATTTTTGGATGTCAAAGTGACGAGGAGAAGTGACAATACTCTCGGACATACGGTATATCGGAAGCCCACACATACGGACAGATATTTGCATGCAAGCTCACACCATCATCCCTACCATCTACGTTCAGTGCAAACGTCGCTCGTGAATCGAGCACGCGATCTATGCGACACTGAGCATTTTCCGAAGGAGATGGAACATGTCAATGATGTCCTTAGGAAAAATGGATACGGAAAATATCACGAGACACGCACACGATCTAATACGGACGAAACTCAAAAACCGAGCAGATCAAGAGCATTCTTACCATACGTCAAGGGCGTGACAGATCGAATAAGTAAGATGCTAAACAGATTCGATATAAAAACGATCTTCAAACCGACCCAAAATATAGCTCGATTTTTGAGGCCTGTAAAGGATGTAATACCACTGCAAACCCCGGGTGTGTATAAAGTCGAATGCAGCTGCGGTCTAGCCTACGTTGGACAAACGAAACGGCCCATAGCCACGCGACTGACAGAACACATCAAAGCTGTTAAAAACGTTCAGCGAGAAAAATCGGCGATCTGCGAACATATATTGGATAGCGGAAGTAACCACTGGATGCAGTTTCAAAATCCCATTGTTCTATCCAAGGAACAATTCTACTTTCCTCGCATGATCCGGGAAGCCATTGAAATAAGAAGAACTCCGAACTTCAATAGAGATGACGGCTACAAACTCTCTTCTACGTGGAACCCTCTTCTTAAAATGTTCCCGCCGCCGAACGCCGAACGCAAAGACGTAAAACAGGATACAGTGAGTGTTGTGTGCAAGACGGATTTTAAAAATTCCCGCGCTCCGAGCCCGGCCCCCCACCACCGTTATAACCTACGCAGTGGCGGCAGCGGTTTGCGGCCTACCCGCAAAACAACGGACTGACAGCTCTTCAGTTTACCCTAGACAACGGCGGCTGCAACGTCACCGAAACGTCGGGTCCTACAAATTTCACGCGGTAAATTCGTTTTCTATCCTATTTACAATGTCAAGTATTTTGGTATTTCTTAAAACCTTTCCGAAATTATTTTAGTGATAACAATGCAACAATTCGATGCGTAACACTATATGCCGATACTAGCATATATGTATCTAAAATAGTTTGAAACTAACGTAATTAAAAGGTTTTAATTTATTATAAATTGTTATAAATTAACATAATTTAAAACTAACGGAGATAGATATTTCAAAATTGAAGTTTGATTTCCTCGAGATGAGCTCTTAAATATCAAGATACAAGATATAAAATAATTTATTTCCTTTATCAAAATATTTACAAAATTTATAATAATATATAACTTATAATATATACTGTAAGTACATAACATTATAGAACAATAAATATACAAGGTTATACAGCAATCGTAAAACAAAAATAAATACTTGAAATAAAAATCAATTATTTGTCAAATATTTTAATTATTTACCAACAGTCTGGGAGATAATTCACTTTTTAGAAAGCAGATATATCTTAATAGTACTTTTAAACTCATAACTATCATCATTGGCTTTACTGTGGATAGCAATTTAATTGTGTAAGTCAACGCCTTTATAAATACTGGTCAACTTAAATTTTTTGGTCCTTAGAAATAGGTTACGCTTATTTGAGCATATGCCTATTATCGTGCGAGTGTATCGTACCGTGTTGATATGCATCTTTTTATTTCAATAAAAATTCCAAACAGATTATAGCACAAATAGGTCATATAAATTAAAATTCGCAGATCTTCACAATATGGACGATGTGCTAACATCGATATGATATAGGGCTACCATCCATTATGGCTCTGATTGCTAGCTTTGCGATGTGAAGACGCTATTTACGTAGGTTGCTGAGCCCCATATCAGAATACCATATTTGATAGGTGATTCAAATAACAAATAGTATGCTGCTAGGGTTGCGTTTCGGTCGATACTGCGGATAACCTTATTAATCACATACAGACGATAGTTTTGACTTGAAACCGATTAAATGGATTTGCTAGTTTAATTTCTAGTCTATGTGTACTCCAATAAACTTTGCACTTACATATACCTATCAGATGCGAGGTTATTATTTATCGTGTTTTGTTATGACTATCCAAAAAAGCCATGATTTAATTTAAAAATGATAGAATAAGAGTACATTCTGTAAAAAATACTAGCAAAAGCATTAAACTCTCGATCAATTGATTTATCACAGGATTTTGATGCAGTTGTCCATTATTTTTATTATTTACTTCATAAGCAGTCGGTAGGCATCACTACACTTGGTATATTAGGAATCAGTGTTGCAATTATATGAATATTATTTTATTACCAGTACAATCTGTATAGTTAGATACTCAAATCAGAAATTTAATATTATACATGATACATGTTGCGATTAATTTTAATAATCGCTAGTGTATATTATAAAATACATTTCAGGAAAATTTCATGTAACCGTATTTACATGTATATACAATTAGTAATACAAAAAATCCCGATCAAACATGCCTTTATCGTCAAAAACAGAAAAAAATAATAAAAATTCTCATATTGATTTTTTTTGTTTTAAAAAAGAGCATGATATAAATAGTTAGAAAAATGATAATACAATGATAACAAATAGACATAACGGTAATAATTAGAACTATATATAATCAAATGATATTATAAATAGGATAAAACAAATTTACTGCGTGAAGTTGTGAAGTGAATAGTGCAACCCCCGTTGTCCAGGGTTGAGACTCCTGACGGCTTTTGCAACATCGCCGAAAAGTCGTGTGCTACAAACTTCACACAGTAAATTGGTTTTATCCTTTTTAAAATGTCAAACAACTGCGATAGTCTTCGATTTCAAATCAAAAGATAATAATAATCAAGAATAAAATAGTAAAGAAAAACTGCTTGTAATAGTAAAATAATTGTAAACTGCTTAAAATAGTAAAGAAAACACACACAACAAAGCGTTCCACCATCAAAATTTCTTCTTTAATTCTTGAAAGTATGAAAATCGGAATAAATCGATCGGTAGAAATTTAGTACCACCTCAACACAGGTTAATTTTTAGTGGGACGGTAAACCACTGTATGTCATAGATATGAATCTCCTTTCTGAGCAAGGTTTAGAATATGTACACTTATTAAAACAAGAATAAGTGTACTAGTGATAACATTTTACTAGGCAACCCTGCGGCATATTATAACCCTATGTGTAAACTTCCATTTAAATCACATTTCAATTAACTAACTGACAGGTGCACAAATTTACGATGAGATCTTAGACTACCAGTACTGATAGCTTGTATAGGGTTTTGGTAAAGTGGACAGTTGTAAAAAATGTACAATTTTTATTCGGAGCTTTATTGAATAGTACTTTAATGTTGCACGGTGCGCTTTAATTTCTAAGCGACCACGACATCGAAGTACGAAGCATTCAAGAAAGCTACACATAACTGCATATGTAGCACTATCTCGCTTCCTCATTCATGTGACGCGCATATCCTACTCGTTCGCACGGATACTTGTTGAAGAGAAATTTATTCACATATCTCGCTCGTGCCTTCCCTCGTCAGTCAAGTGCGTTGGCCTCCTCAATAGACTAGTGATGCATTTTGCGTTGTGTTGATTTCCTTCCCTGACACTTGTGACGAGACGTTTGTTTATTGCGATTAATGTAAGTTTGAAATACTATGCTGTAGCTACACACAATCTGTTTTAGGTGTAATAGGACATATACGGGACGCTTAAATATTTATGATGATGTCCACTAATGTGGACACCCATTTACATCTCGTGCGCCCCCATTATTCTTTCTCGCTGACATGGACATTCTGCAATTCGAAATCGATCCCTGGGGGTCCATATAAACCACTTTGGAAATCACTAATGTATTTATTTATTTATTATTTTTTTTTTTTAACAATTCATTTACAAGTGCACAAGTATCACTAATAATCATATCAATAAAAAATATATATATAATTAAAATTAAAATTAAAATTAAACACGGCCGATATGAGCATTAGCATTTAAGTACTGCTGCTGCCAGGACTTGTTCCAGGGCAGCTAGCTCTCTAGTTTTTATATCACATATATTCGGCAATGAATAAAAAAAAAATAAAAAGGAAAAGAAATATATATATATTCCCGTCACCATTACAAATTATAACTAATAATCACTAACTAATGATCACAATAGGAAATAAAACACAAAAATAAATAATCGTGTTAATAAAATAAAAATAAAATAAAATGTGAAATGATATCAAACAATAGGTACCAAAATTTATGAATAAATAATAGTAATAAATAAAAATAAAAAAAGTCAAAGAAAATAATAATAATAATAAGAAATGTCAGGGATAATTGTCTCGGTATATTAATTTGTGGATATTTTGCCGGGCGTCATATTTTAGCCAGGAATCAATTTTGGCTTTAAAAGAAGAAGAAGACTTCGGCACATACATTTTTAAATCTTCATCTATCATATTAAAGATCCTGGGGGCTATGTACACAAAATGCCTCTGCCCAAAAGTGGTCTGCATTCGAGGGACGTCAAAATGTATAGTTCGGGATTGCCGCGTGCAGATTGTTTGCTGGGTTCTTATTGCGGTCTCTAAATTAGTTTGATAGTCACAGAGCGCCGTTTTCACGTATAGTTGTGGTACAGGTGCCGCAGCGAAAGCTGGCACGTTCACAGTACTCACACTAATGCAATGTCGTGACGCGCGACGTGACTTTCAGTTGATGCGCATCATAAAAAGTCTTTCCGTCTCTCTCGCTCGCGGTCCTGTATAGTGACATTGCATTAGTGTGAGTACTGTGAACGTGCCAGCTCTTATCGCGTGACCTGTACA
This sequence comes from Micropterix aruncella, assembly GCA_944548615.1. Taxonomy (NCBI): domain Eukaryota; kingdom Metazoa; phylum Arthropoda; class Insecta; order Lepidoptera; family Micropterigidae; genus Micropterix; species Micropterix aruncella. The sequence goes on from OX155951.1 coordinate 33,465,271, forward strand.
TCTAGCACGTTATATTCTCTGTAGAGATCATCTGAAGAGTATCTCCAAGGCTTTCTCTTTATAATTTTAAGTATTAGCTTTTGAGCTCTAATCAAGGGCTCCATATGAATTTTCGCTGCACCTCCCCACCCTATGATCCCATAGGTTAGGATAGATTGGCACAGGGCATGGTATACTATCTTAAGTGTCCTTTGGTCCAGAATGCCTCTAAGGTCTCTTTGAAAATATACGTGAGTTTCCTAACTTTTGCCGACAGCTCCATTATGTGGGTGCTCCATTGTAGCCGGTAATCAATTAATATACCAAGATATTTAATGTTGTCAACTTTATTGAGATTTATACATTTACAGTTTTCGGGGTTAAGACAACCTCTGTGGAGTTTCAGAATATGCTCATGTTTTGGTTGAGCTACACTGGTGGCACTAAATGTTATGTACATGGTTTTTTGCGCATTGAGTGATAGTAGTGCACCATCTAACCACAATACTACCTTCTGAAGTCCCATAGAAGCCTTTTCGTATATTATATTACATCGACGGTTGAAACTCGCAGTTTCTGACTTTATTTCGGGTTCGCGAAAAGAAATTGGAGCGCACTGATTGGGGCGCATTCCCGAGTCATATTTTTAATACGGTTAGAGACGGCGAGATAACGAGCTCTGCTCGCGACACCTATTCACTACAACAATTCAAAATTTTGACAACGCTCTAATAATACCTGTCACGCCGAACCTGAAAATAGAGAAAGCGCTGGTTAGGGAGCCAGCGACAAAAAAGTGCAAGAGTTTTGTAAACGCTGATACTTTCAGATCAGACAGTATTTTGGCCATACCATGCTGGGGTAGAGTCAGCAGGCCAGACTCCGGGATATCTGGCGCTGGTATACTAGGAAAGGTGTAATTTCAATTAGTACCCCCAAAGTGTTTTGGAATAGCTGAAACTTCATCAGTGAATGCAATAAAGAATTCGAAACAAATGATCACACTGCTTAACAATAGAACGCGTGGCGTCAGCATTGCTATGGAGTAATGACATTTATGGACATGTCACAAAAATGAAGTCCCTACAAATACGCCGGTACGTATTTGTCGCTAACTCTTACGCATCGGTCTAATGTGCCGCGCAATTTAATGGACTTCATTTTTGTGACATGTATGAAGTATATCTGACGTCACGGATTCTATTGTTAAGCAGTCCGACCAATTGTTTCGAACTCTGTGTTGCTTCCACTGTCTACTGATAAATTTTCAGCTTTCCAAAACATTTTGGGGGTACTAATTGAAATTACACCTTTCCTGGTACGCCAGCGCCAGGTGTCCCGAAGTCTGGCCTGCTGACTCTACCCCACAATTCTATGGCCAAAATACTGTCTGATCTGAACGTATCAGCTTTTACAAAACTCTTGCAGTTTTTTGTCGCTCCCTCTAGGGCTATTAAAATTGCTCTACGTTTATTCTGGTGTCTACTCTCTGTTTTCTGTTTATAAACCAAGTAAATATTGTTCGCGCTGAAAACATAATCAATGTTCGGTAGAGTTTTTTTCATATCCATCCTTCATTCATTTGATTATGAATGGAAAATATACATTCTGTTGGCATTGTTTTCATTCTATACAGGTGTGTGCATAGCCCCAGATCTACGAATTTTCCAAACCGGGGCAAAAACATTATATTACCCCTCCCCCCCCCCCCCCCTCCAGCACTTGAAAATAATGATTTTAAAAAATCAAATAAAAAAAAGAAAAAATGTGTTTTCTCATTTTTTTAAATCAAATTTTCATTTCAACCCCCAGACTTCAAGGATGTCACTAATTAAAAACTTACCCCGTATATATTGTTAATTTTGTTTGCCAACACACATTGTAGTGCATTGAATTGTTGTATTTCAATTAACAACTGCACTGCCTATGTACATAGTTATGTATCCTTAAGCATTTAAATGTGGATACCCGGCAACTATCAAACCAATACTATGGTTGTCTGTAAGAGATTGCCCTAGTCTGAGAAATACTGATTGCCCTAGTTTTTGTTCAAATACTGTTTTGTTCAATAAGAGTTTAATATTATTATTACCAGTTTATTAAAAAATAAAAAGCTGTCTTTTCGATACATTTGTACTTTAACACGAAAGAATGTGTGTGAGTTTATTTGTATTTTGTTTAATTTGTTACAGTATTTTTTCACTTTTATCATTTTATCATTTTATAAAAAAGAGGAATATATATTTCGTCGTTGCGCCGACCAAACCTGCGATGTGTCAAATTTTATAATTCGATGTTGTAATGTGTTAAATGTACACATAGCAGATTTTATCTGACCCAGTGCTGATAGCAGATTTGGTTATTGTGCTGTGGGATGATTTTGGCCCATCAGAACATAGCAGAAATGCGCCAGTCGACGCATAGCAGTTTTTCCCATCATTCTGTATCCAAAAGTTCTTTTCTCAAAAAAGTACACATAGCAGATTTGGTTGGCGCAACGGCGATTTACAACATGCATACCCAGTGTTGAACTTTACTGCCTTTTTTTATTTTGGGCATAGTTTTGTGTCAATTTTAAAATATTTAATAAAATAAGGAGGCTTTCTCTTCGACATATATTTTAGTATATTTTATAGTATAATTGTGTTTTTAGTAATTTTTTTTATTTTTGACCTGTTTTTTTTTCTTTAGCAGCTTATAAAAACAAGGAGGCTTAATATTTGAAAAGTGTAATATTTAAGAACGAGTTTTACTTAGTTATTTTTATTTGTTGAAGTGTTATTCGATTTTTAAAATTGAAAATGAGAAAACTTACTATTCAATATGCTTTTAAATAAATTAATATTATCTAGTTTTATGTGTATGGCTTCTTGGGGCTACAGCGGTTGGCAAAATTGGCCATTGTCGTTCGCCGATACCTGGCAACACTGAACACTAGTGATAATAAATCTACCCCAACTGATACGATGACGTAATAAACAAAAATGGCAAATCAATTACGAGGTATCCAATTGCTAAGGTTTTATCGCCCCATCCGTCGCGAGAAAGAACACAATTATTATTGTGAAAACGCGATAATGAAGTGGCTTGACCTTTTAGCTTCTAGAAATAAGGAAGGATGTCGAGAAAACGTAGCTGCTACATGCGAAAGAACGATTTAGTGACGCTAAATACTGTTAAATACGCCATTATCCTTGCCGATGACACATTGAATAGAAAAAGTCGTGTTTCAGACTAGCCGGCGGCACTGAAGTTCGCTTGTATTTCCCGGGAAATCTATTTTTTTTCTCGTAATCAAGTGCAATTATTATTTGTCACTGCCGAACGACAGCTGAGGGTTGCGCCTTTTTTTGCTGGGAAATGAGCGCATCTGATACTACAGACACTACAGATACTACTCAGGAGCGTAGTCAGACATTACATTATGCAAATTTCATTGAAATGAAAATAATAATAATAATAAGCCGGCCGCCAATGCCAGATTAACCCTTCTAGAGGCCCATAGGCTGTCAAAATCACGATGCCCCTTTTGCGAATCTCAGGACCCCTTCGACTGCTCTTAGGGGAGCTAATGGGCCCATGCTGGGTTAGCCACGTAGACCTATTCTGTTCAGGGTCGGTCACACTCATGGGTCAACACCCATCCGACGGCCTCCACGCACGAGGTGCGAACCTGGGTAGGACTCTGGCCCTGGTTAGTTTCCCCTGGGAATCAACCTTCTGGCGCTCCTGGACGGTCTGCGCACCGTGCGGCGCAAGCCAATCGATTGTGCACTCTGACTAACAGTCGGGGGAGTCTGGAAGCTGTACTGTTTCCTATAGAGCGGGGGTGGTTGCGGACCTTACGGCGACTGCTCTTGAAATGACCATCGGCCATGCGATCCTGGGTGAAGAGCCGGGCAAAGGACGCCGTGGTCCGCGATAGATTCGGTATACACCGTTTCACCGCTTTGTAAGGGAGAGGACCGCGCAAGCGACCTCGAACTCGGAACCAATCGAGAGACCGGAGAAATCTGGTCACAATTCGAAGCAAGGGCGCGAGTGTCGGCCCGCCAGGTAACATTACTGGCTATCTCGCGGTTAAGGCGTTGGTCTCTTGCGGGTTGTGGCGTAGCTAGATGGTGGACTGTTTTGTCCCAAGTCTTCTACGCTCACTCCAGGGAGATAGAACGACTAATCGCTAAAACTTCCTGTGGTAACGGGCTCGCCCGCTGTAGTCGACAACCCAAGTTGCTCTAAATGCTACGGTGGTGAGAGGAAGGTGGTGTACGGTTTCGTGCAGCTTGGACCACAAAATCCATTTTGTTCTCGGATCGGCTCAACTCACGATTCAGCTTCTATTCAGAAGCCTCCTCGAGTGGAAGGCTACCCCGGGTAAGAATTCCGTGTCTAAGGCCTCAGAGCTGGTGGACCGGTTTCTCCGGCGGGATTGCATCCCGGCGCCACTGGACGGTTTGCGCACCGGTCGGCGAAGCCAATTGGCTGTGCATTCTGACTAATTTTTTAAGGGGTCTGGGGACTATGGAAATATACTGTTTCCTAAGCAGCGGGGGTGGATGTTGACCTGTTGTCATACCACTCTTGAAATGACCTTGGGCCACTCGATCCCGTGTGGCACTACGGGCAAGGAACGCCCAGGTCCGCGATAAATTCAAACTGAATTACCGCTGTAATACAACAGGTAGAGGTTGCGTAAGCGACTTCGGACCCGTAACCAGTCGGAAGGACGGAGGTATCCTGAAGATTAATTCCAGACGGAGATATCCTGCCAAAACTGGTAGTTAGGGGGTGAGGCTGCCCGCTGGTTACCTTTCCCGGTACCTCGTCGTAAGGTGTTGGACTCTAACGGTTGCTGGTGAACTAGACAGTAGATTGTCTTGTCCCCAAATCTTCTACGCTCATCCCACGGCTGAAAGAACGATCTATATCGTTATACCAGCCTGGGGTGACGGGTTCGCCCGTTGTAGTCGATACCGCCATCCTGCTCTAAATGGTAATAGGCCCTGTTTCAGTTGGCCACTAAGACGCATATGCTCAGACTCCAAGCAGAAGTGCGAACCAGGGTAGGACTCTGGCCTGAGGGCCGGTTTCCTCTAGGAGTCAACCTTCGGGCGCTCCTGGACGGTTTGCGCGCCGTGCGGCGTCAGCCAATCGATTGTGCATTCAGACCGACAGCCGGGGAGTCGTCTGGAAGCAGCACTGTCTCCTGTAGAGCGGGGGTAGTTGTTTACCTTAGAGCAACTGCTCTTGAAACGACCAATCGGCTACCCGATTCCGGGTGAAGAGCCCTCTATTTTTTAAAATAATTGCAGAATCCGTATCATGGTGATACTTAGAACAAGCTATCATAATTGAATGCGTATACAAAATGTTGTGTCTGTGCTGTTGACCATTGGGGAGTTCCCTTATTGGAAGCCAACCCTGGGTTCCACTGTCCTGTCTTGGTGAAACTTAAAACGGGCTGTCGTAATTGAATGCATATACAAATTTTCGTGTCTGTTCTGTTGACCGTTAAGGAGTCCTCTTGTTGAAAGCCAACCCTGGGTGCAACAGCCATGTCATGATAAACTTAGAACGGGCTATCATAACTGAATGAGTATACAAAATTTCGTGTGTTGACTGTTTTTGTGCTGTTGACCGTTGAGGAGTCCCCTCGTCGAGAGCCAACCCAGGGTGTAGAATCAGGTCATGCTTACCATTAAAAAATGCATTGTCATCGGAATTGAATGAACATGTACATTTTCAACTTCATATGATAATATTTGAGGAGTCCCCTCGATTGTTCATGGAACCCATCATCAGAACATAAATTTGATGAAAATCGGGCCAATCTGCAAGTATATCCTTTCAATTTTTTTTTCTTAAATCGGTTCATAAATGGCAGAGTTTCAAGGTAACAAACATATTTAAAAAAATACAACCGAATTGATAACCTCCTCCTTTTTTTGAAATCGGTTAAAAAGACGGTCAGCGCTTCTACGAAAATGCGTAATAATATTTCGCACATGTAATTGTCTTATATCCAATACGTCGAATACCCGAAAAGATCGCCGGACGGACATAATTAGGGTGGTTTATCTATAACGCGAAGTATTTGACTTTTGAGCTTTAATTAGGGGTATAGTAGGTGCACTCTAGCGGCATCACTCCAGCCAATTTATCCGTACGAGGTAAGTGAATGGGCTAACCGCTAAGGCACAATATACTGAACGTAGCGTTTTTATTCGTAATACATTTCTAAGATTTCAGAATATACGAGTACCTATAGGTATATTTTCGTATGCTTCCTGAAACATTATTAATATGTACATTCCATTGGAGATGATGATGAAATAATGTAGATATTTCATTTCCCGAAGTGAGATACCTTGAGTTAGGGCGCGCCATACCTAGGTTTTATTTAATCACTTTAATCACTTGAATTATAATAATTCCATTCAATTATGCACTAAATGTATTTCTTATAACGGTGTTATTTTATTTGAGTTTGAAACCAATGTTATACATATGTACTTATGCGGCGGAGTTCACTCCACTAATTCTCCCTTAACGAGACGCGTCGGCGAACGAATTAATCGCCATCCGTTTCTCTTTTTTTCGAATTCCTCGGAGATAAAATTTGAAAAAGCAGGCTACAAATAAGTGGATTTTAGGTGGCCCATAAGATCGTACAAAACGTCTGACAATTTTATGACCATAAACATCATTGCGACGGCAAGATTCGTGACCGAGTTCGCGCGAATTTTGAACGCAATAATCGCCTCCCGAATTTTTCACGGATGCTTAGAGCGGATGCACATGCGCGCACCAATTATAAACGTAAAGGTATGTTATATTACTTAGTATGTTCGATTTGAATCTTGCACCAATCGATTTTTCAATGTTGATTACACCGATCAACTTTGAAAGCCATGTTTTATCATATATTTATATTTAAATATTTTATCCGGTTATAGGATGATGTTTTTATTTAAAATAAAATTAGTAAAAGCTACTTAAAAAGTAGCGAAGGAAATCCCAGCTTGTATTGGGAAATGCTTATGTTTGAATGAGATATACTTACGGATGTGCACGACTTTCGACGGTGCAATGTAAGTTTAAAGGTCCTTTTGCAGTTGACTAACTATCACTATTCATCAATATATCTCATAAATAGGGCTTATCCTTATGCAACACAAAATGACTTCAATTGAGACGAATTAAGCGAAAAAATAAAAAATTAACTATTGATCACTTCGGCAAAGCCGTTTTCTAAATGAAAGTGACATTACGAAATAATTCAAATTTCGAATGCCACCAACATTTAAAATATGATACAATTGGCTGAAATAAAAAAACCTCCATATGCTCAATGAAATGAAAGAAGAAACTTCAATCTTAATTTCTTGCAGAGGAGTTTATAATAAAGATTGTATAATGTTATCAAAATAGGGTAAACCTATATAAAATTGTATAATATTAAAAAATTGTAAAGAAATATTGTAGAAAACAGTACCTATAATATTGTTATATTTGATAAGGTTTGTAAAGAAATCCGTTTATAGGATGATGTTTTTAAGTAGCTTTTACTAATTTTATTTTAAATAAAAACATCATCCTATATATATATATATATATATATATATATATATATATATATATATATATATATATATATATATATATATATATATATATATATATATATATATATATATATATATATATATATATATATATATATATATATATATATATATATATATATATATATATATATATATATATATATATATATATATATATATATATATATATATATATATATATATTGTTAATATTTGATTGGTTTTTTGTAAAATCTTTTTTTAAAGAATTCGTTTAAAGGATGACACTTTGATGAAAAAATAAAAATAATAAAAGCCACTTACATAGCTGGAAGGTTTTCCCGGACTGGACTGGGAAATGCTTATTGTTTAAACGAGATGTATTCTTGGATGAGTACCACTTTCGACGGTACACTGTAGGTTTAATGGGATCCCTTTATCGCTAGCGAACGATATATATATATATATATATATATATATATATATATATATATATATATATATATATATATATATATATATATATATATATATATATATATATATATATATATATATATATATATATATATATATATATATATATATATATAATATATATATATATAAAATTAGATTCATGAAAAGTTACTTATCTGGGGTCCTGGTGGACCAGAAACATTTAAACGATAGTTAATGTCCTCTTTAAATACTTAGGGCAGCGGCACCTGTTTCCGCAATTGATAACTTATGATGTTCTTAGTTATTGCAGCCGAATTACTGTATGCCCTTGGATGTAATAAGTATAGGAGGATGGTTTCTGTAACAGAAATGGATGTTAGTAACTTATTTTAGAAGAATTCTTTATAGTAAACACTTCTAAATCGGATCAAGCGTTTAGAAGTTATTGTGGAATTAAGAAACGGAAAACATACATACATGAATCCTAAACATATAACACTCATTTTTTTGGGCAGTCGTGAAGTGTATTCGTAAGAACCAAAAACAGTTATTTAAAAATCGCTATTTTTTTATGAAGAGTAATAAATAAACACATTGTATAATTTATTTTTCTAAATACTTCTCTTTATACTCAATCTACAATTTAAAGGAAGTTTTCCACTTTGTTAAGCAATATTAGAACCCAGTCTAAATAACAAACTTTATGTCTCAAAGAATACGCTGCAGAAAATAAGAAAAAGCCAACGTCAATTGCAAGACGAGCACGACTAGGCCCGTCGGGTGGTCTAATAAAATCTAGTCACCCTGCAAAGCAAGAAAGAATCCGAAAAGAACTCATTAGTTTAAATATCGATAAAAACGAGCGGAGCTCAAAAACGCAATAAAAATATTTTTTGAAGAGGCATCGATAAAAACCGCGAGTGACAAAAACACAAAAAATATTTTTTGATGAGTTGTTTATTAGAAATAGTTCAAGTAACATCCATTTGCAGTTTATTTCAACAAAATGAATAATGTTCGTCCTGCAGGACTGAAATCTAGGACTAGTCACAGAGTATAGAAAAACTTTTAACTGTGGGTCGAGAAGAAACCGAGACACTTATAACACAATCAACAGTACATAGTAGTAAACAAAAGAAGCAATATAAAACCTTTTTTTAACCGCTCGAAAGCCATCCTTCGCGCGCAATAACCGCGCCGCAAGTTTTTGGTCAATTTTGTAAATAAATACTGGCAATATAATTTTTTCATGAATTCCATTTCTCCCTCATGTTACCTAGTAATTAATCTTGCTAGTCGTGTATATTATATATTTATATAATATATATGGGGGCCGGCTGAAACGGTTACGAGCGGATCTGTCAAATGACGCAAAGTGCCTATAGGTACTGTTGGCGTACGACGGGTTGATGTTCTCCTCATCGTGATCCGACGACGGCGACCTCCTGGCTGTGACAGGACTTCTTCGAAGACAAGTCCGGTCCGATGTTCAAAAACTAGAGGTCATCTGCGCGTGAATAGTTTACAGTGAGTAAGCGGTTGCGCTGGCGCACTCACTCTCTCGTCCCTGCAGTCCGTGCGCCAATGGAGCGGAGATCCGCCACGATTGGAGGAAAGAGGGATGCAGTTTCTGGCCGCCGGTTTTTAGCCCTCAACCGGACGCCATAGGCCTTCCACGATGCCGTGCTGTCCCGCCGCTCCCCTCAACATCCGTCGCTTATAAGCTGTCGAGTTGCCTTCTTCGCCGGGTCAGTCTTCGTACACTATGCAGGAGGTATCCGCAATCAGACCTGTTCACCGAAGCGTGCAGGCCCCCCTCCACCAGGTTTAGTCCACGAGCCGACGTGGTTTACCACGGTGTGGCTGCTGCGTGTATAACAGCTACTTGGAGCCACTGGTGAGAGATTTGTAGAACGCCTGTGGACCAGTGTGGTTCTCCACCCTCCGTAAGGAGAGCCGGCGGAAGTAACCTGAAAGGTGCTACCACTAGACGCTCTACTACACCGCAATAAACGACGGGTTAAGATAATAGTAACCTCCCATTTTGCATACACCGCTTAGTAAAAGTAAATAAAACTGGATAGTCGAAGACTCGGCTCGGGTCGGTGTGCGAGTTAGTTGAGTGCAATGTGCAAGCGGCATTCGGGCGGGATTCCGAGCGCCGGGACGCCGGCGGCGCCTGCGCTTTGGCGTCGCGACGCCCGCCTTTATAAATAGGCGCCGTCCGTGATGCCCTACGAGAGTTTTCGCCGCGAATCCGCGCAGGACGCACGTCGGTTTCGCCCAAACTCCTGTCAAATGACATTCGCGGTTCCCGAAAACACCCCGTTTTCCGGCAGCCCCCGCGTCAAGTAATTTCCCAGTGACGACCGCGGAAACGTGCCGCTTATTTATTTCCAAGACAATAATAACATTCAACCGACCAGCCAGTGTATAATAATATAACTGCGGACTGATTATAGTTTTAAAAGCTGTTTTTGCCGTACATTCAGCAGCAGCGCACCTGTACTTCGAAAAACGGTAAGATTACATTTTTTTTCGATTGAACAAAGCTTTGTTTGCATAATGTGCTCGTCTGCCAGCCGTAAATCGCATACATCTCTCGCAATAGATCGCAGTAAATCGCAAATTGAAACAGATTGCCGGTATTACAGAAACATTTACGAGTTAGTTTTCTTTTCTTTTCGGCTCGCAATCGAGGATTACTCGCATTATTACTTATACAAACTTTTCTATAATAATATTGAGGATTCGGCTAGACTAAGCTTATAAAAGACATTCAATTGTACGGCATGTAATTTATTTATAAATAACTAGAAAAGTGTATTCGCCACCATATTACTTATGTTATAAAAAGGAATTTAAAAAACGAATTTACCGCGTGAGGTTTGTAACACCCGACGTTTCGACGGTGTTGCAGACGCCTTTGTCTAGGGTAGACTGAAAGAACTGTCAATTCGTTGCTCCGCGGGTAGGCCGCATACCGCTGCGGTAAATTCTTTTTTATCTTATTTATAATGTTATACAACGGCGATAGTCTTCGATTATTACATATGTTAAAGAATGTATCTGTTTATAATTTGGGGTACCTATCGTAGATTGCAATTAATTGATGTTTTAAAAAATAAAATCTTTCCCCTAAAACCCTCTCCTTAATTAATTTTCTTTCGAGATCTGAGAAAACACTTAGGTTTTAAAATATAAAATAAAAGCAACCGATATATTTTTTAATCTTTATATAATAAGGTGTAAAATTCACTGTTATGTTTATTTACAAATAAATTGAATCCCTTCGATTGAATGTAATTTTATAATGCTTAGTCTAGTATGCATTAGAAGTTTGCATAAGAAATAATACGTGTAATAAGGCGTATAATACGCCTTCATTAAGTCTGCTAAGAAGACTTTTTTATACAAAACGCCAATGTAAATTAATTTGGAATAGAAAACTCAGTGTCATGAAACTTGGCATAGTAATCATAATCCATTTATTTGGTATTATATATATACACGTCAATTAATTACAGCGCAAATAGTTTCTTACCGGATAACAAGGAAAAAAACAAATGAAACAACATTCTAAATATCTTAGACTTAAATACTTAGTCATCGATCGCTGCGAACAAAGTATAACCAAATGAACTAAAGAAATTTTGGACATATTTGAAAAGCATTCGTAAACGTAAATGTATTCCTAGCTACATGTTTTTATCCTGGACAAGCAATTACAGATGAGAAGAAAGTATGTGAAGACTTCTCGTACTACTTTAACCCGTTGAGTATGAGTCAACCAAATCTGGTCGCGGAACAATTATCCGTTGAGTACGAGTCGACCAAATCTGGTCGCGCGTTTTTTTCACTTCTTTGACGTTCTCATATTTATTCATAATTATCTAATTGTTTAACAAAATGATATTTCAATATTCTATATTCGAAATTTCAATGCAATCATTGTGCAGTTGTTCTTTTTATGATTGGTGTAGTAGTTTCGTAGTTATAGTACTTTAAGTCGAGCGCCGTCGATGTCGCCGAAAATCCTGCAAAAGAGACAGATGCATCCATGAAAATACCCATTTACTCCAAGGGTTAACTCTATTATTGTATCAAATATCCTGTGTCAGGTTCAAAAATTACTCAAATATTCCTGAGTCAGGTTCAAACATCACAGCGCTCCTGATAACGAATTTTGCTACTCCAATTACTTCTATACACGAGATATGTAACATAAAAATTGTCAAAACCCTATTTCTTAAGGATTTAAAAGCAATGGACAATAAAGATACAGGAGTGACTTAGTTCTAACAGTGTGTTTTGAGAAATGCTCCTTAAGTCTCGCCAGGCGTTTAGGAATTTTATTGACCAGATCGATACGAATGCGGTATTTCCCCAGATAAATAGAAAGAGGCTTTTATAGTAACCAATACACAAAAAGTGTTATCGAAATATGATAGAGAATTACCGAACAATTTCGACCTAATTGATACTCGGTAAGCTCTTCGAGAAGACTTTTGTATACGACCAAGTTTGCCTTGTGGTTTTTCCGTTGCGACAACTCGCGGGTGGCCGTTTTTTCCGTGATTCTGTCGAGCGTACCTCAGGGTTCGCATCTTGGTCCACTACTATTCAATGCCTATATATCCGGCATAGGCGCGTGTTCCCAAAATTCCATAACGACACTGGATACTGCTGGTAGCCAACGGTTTCGTGCAGCTTGGGCCACAACATCCATTTTGTTCTCGGTTCGGTTCAAGTCACGATTCAGCTCCTATTCAGAAGCCTCCTCATGCGGAAGTCTACCCCGGGTAAGACTCCCGCGTCTCCGGCTTCACTAGCTGGTGGACCGGTTTCTCCTAGTGGGATTGCACCTAGGCGCTACTGGACGGTTTGCGCACTATTCGACGTCGCCAATCGGTTGTGCACTCTGACTAATTAAAGGAGTCTGTAAACTATGGTAATATACTGTCTCCTAAGCAGCGGGGGTGGATGTTGACCTGTTGTCATGCTGCTCTTGAAATGACCTTGGGCCACTCGATCCCGTGTGGCAATACAGGCAAACAACGCTCAGACCCGCGATAAATTCAAATTGAATCACCGCTGGAATTACAACAGGCAGAGGCCGCGTAAGCTACTTCGAACGCGTAACCAGTCGGGAGTACGTAGGAATTCTGAAGGTTAACTGTAGACGGAGATATCCTACCAAAACTGGTAGTTAGGGGGCGAGGTTGCCCGCTGGATACCTTTCCGGTGCCTCCCCGTAAGGCGTTAGCATTTAAGGGGCTTGTTGGCGGAGCTAGACGGCAGATTGTCTTGTCTCTAAGTCTTCTACGCTCATAGGGCTGAAAGAATGATCTCATATCGACGCTCCACGATCACATATATACCAGCCTGGGGTAAAGGGTTCGCCCGCTGTAGTCGACACCGCCCCACTGGATACTGCTATTTGAAAAACAACTATAGTAGACGGATAATCTCATAATCAGTGAAATCACCATCAACAGCAATTTAATTCTTTTTAAATGAGGGGTTCGACTTAGTAATTATTTTATATTTTAATATATTCATCCAAGTCCTAAAATGCCTTTACAACAAAAAAAATATTTTGTTTCTGACAAAAACTGTTTTTCACATTTTTAGTATTTGAATTACTTTGGAAGATTATTATATATTTTTATGGAGGTACAATAAATGCCATGTCCATAGATTTCGAGTAAAGCAGACGATTCATCGTACCACACGTTCTAGTTCTTTAGGTTGATCTTATTATTTTTACACGACTCCCCGTCCAACAAAAAAGCTGTATTCACGGTTCATATAAATTTGTTTTCCATTTCTTTATTCCACTCTAAACGCTTGAACCGATTTACAAGTATGTAGTATTGTTAGAACCGTTATGTCATCACAAGAACTGTCAAAATATCAAGTAAATAGTTGTCTAAATGTCCAAATCCCCAAATGTTAATAAATTAACATAAATATATCGTGTTTAGTGTCAAATGAAAGGTCTGATTGAGTTCGTTTCGAAAATGTATATGTATCTATATGGATAAATACATAAACCATTAATATTTCATAAAAAAAACCGTTAAAAAAAAATAATATAAACTCAGCAGTTCACTTTTTGTAACGGCAGTCGAGTTTTTTATTTCTTTAAATATAATTATTTATTATGTATCCGCATGTATCCGCTTGTATTGCAATGTATCCGCTTCGAATAAAAGTCAGTCTAAAATATATTCGTATAACGAGCGGATCTTTTATTTTTTGACCAATCCCGACTATGATTCTGATAGACTTTTTTGAAATTTAAATATATTTTCCTCCCTCAATTTACTAGTGTTACTTTAGCGTGGATGTAAATAAAAATGATCGAAATCTTAAAACCGTGATAACTTTCGTACTAAATATTTTTTTATACGACTGCCCAACAAAAAAGAGTGTAACATGTTCAGGATCCAATGTATGTTTTTCGTTTTTTATTCCACCATAACTTCTAAACGCTTAAAGCGATTTAGAAGTGAATGGTACTGTTAGAATCGATATGCCATCCGGAGTGTAATCAGGTGCCCTGTCTCTCCAAATATATTGAAAATAGTTGTCTAAATGTACAAATCTCCAAATGTCAATAAATTAACATAAATATATCGTGTTTAGTATCAAATAAAAGGTCTGATTAAGTACATTCAGGAAATATTCATGAAAAACCGTAATAAAAATATTTATAAAGATTATAGTTCACTTGTATAACGGCAGTTATGTTTTTTATTCTTTTTAATATATTTAGTTGTTATATATACGCGATAAGCACCCCGTAAGATAATGTGATCTAACGCTAAGTTTCATGGCACTGAGGTATTGTATTCGGAATTGATTTGCATTGGTGTTTTGTATGAGGTACCCTTTCACCGGTCCCTTAACATTCCTGAAAACATACCTATGTTTCCACTGACGCTTAATTCGCCTAGTTGATGCCGATATCAGTCATTGCCTCGCACGCTGGATCACTCCCACCACTTCAGCAAAGTAATCTGGTTATCGAAGGGTTGCCGCGGGCCATTTAACAATTCATTTAATTAATATCGACTACCCGCCGAATTTCAGAGGTATCTCGTCGGATCGTCGACCCTGCGCCGAAATTCCACTAAGTAATTATATTATTAGCGAAAGCGATACGCGAAGACATACAAATAATTTTCTGTCAAAATGTTCAAACGCAATTTAACAGACTAATCATTTTGATAAAGTATAGGCGCCTTTTCATATCATAAACAAACATTTTGGAGAATATTCAACTTTAAAGGGCTCTCTAGACGATCAAGCATGCTTGTCAAGCATCGCGTCACAGGCTGGTAAGGGATCGTAAACCGCAGGAAATATGAAAATATATATTTTTTTTATATTTACCAAAAATGCCTAATTTTAACAATACCAGGGAGTCACGTCATTCATCAATCAATTACGTATAATTAACGTGACTCCCTGGAATAAAACTACAACATTAGGCATTTTTGGTAAATATAAAAAAAAAAATATTTTCATATTTCCTGCGGTTTACGATCCCCTCCCAGCCCGCGAAGCGACGCTTGACAAGCATGCTTGATCGTCTAGAGAGCCCATTACGGCAATTCCACTCAGCAAAGGAATGTTTACATTATAAAATTTGCAACATACCATATATCGTTTTAATTAACCTACTTCAAAAAAAGGAGGGGGTTATCAATTCGGTTGTATCTCTTTTTTTAACGTTTGTTACCTCAGAACCTCCCGATTTGGAAAATTCCTTTTTATTTGAATGGATATACATACTTCCAGATTGGTCCATTTTATCAACATCCTTTTCTGATATGGGATCCATGACAAATTGAGGGAACTCCTCAAATATTATCGTATGAAGTTGAAAATTTACATGTTGGTTCAGTTCCGATGACAATGCATTTTTTTATGGATTCCTGATTCTACACCCAGGGTTGGCTCAAGGGCGGTCCCAGGGGGGGGGGGTCAAGGGGGTCATGACCTCCCCACCCAAATCTTAAATATATGGCTTATAATAAGCTCAATATGCAAATACACTTGTTTCCATAAATAAATTATTGTATAATAAAGGGGAACTTTGGTTTATTTACAAACCGAAAAAACCAATCTCATGGCCCATAACAGCGACCCCCTCCCCCCAAACCTTAAGCCCATAACTGTGACCCCCCCCCCCCCAAAATGTAAGGCTAGGACCGCCCTTGGGTTGGCTCCCGACGAGGGGACTCCTCAACGGTCAATAGACACGAAATTTTGTATATGCATTCAATTACGACAGCCCGTTCTAAGTTTTTCCAAGACAGGACTGCGGTACCTAGGGTTGGCTGCCAATGAGTAAACTCCTCAACGGTCAACAGCACAAAACACGAAATTTTGTATACGCCATGCAAATATGATAGCTCATCCTAAGTTTCATCGTAACATGGCTGCTACACTTTTTTTTAAATTGAGTCGTTTTTTTTTTGTAATATTACAGGTAATATACTGTAAACATCAATGCTGAACGGTAGCAAGGTTGAAGCGACAAGGGTTGAACGGTATAGGGAAGGCTGATGGATAAGAATGAGGGTTGTGTGATAGATACGAAGGCTGACGCATAGCACCAAGGGCTGATTGATAAAAACGAGGGTCGAGTGATAGATACGAGGGCTGAGGGATAAGAAACGAGGATCGAGTGATAGATACGAGTGCTGATGGAATAAGAACCAGGGTTGAATGATACGCCCTCTTATCTATCGATAAGAGTGATAAGAGGGGCGTACTAATAAAATACCCGTACTGTTATTCCGAAAAAACTCGGTTCTTTCAATCAGTATATATTATTTATAATCTATATTAGTAATTAGTAATAATAGGACAGTAGGTATATATTAGTAATTCCAATCAGTATATATAGTTTTTCAATCATATATAGATCGTTTGTCGGAGTAGTGCCGGACCGTTTATTTTGAATAATATCGCGGTCTCATCGCGATCGTAAAGCGATCACCGCGACTTGATTTAAACAAGACTGTCTCGTTCGCGACTATAATAATATCGCGTGTTCCGAATTATGGCCGACCGGCGACCGCTCGTCACTCCGCGAGCCAGGAGTAAAGATAATCTGAATTTAGCACCATATTTAGACAGACATTTTGAGCCGATTAACTCGACGCCACTTTATTGCGGCGATCGCGAACATATCTCGCCGGAATAACACTCGTTGATTATCGCGAGCGAGTCGCGTAATCACTTCTTCTTCGGGTGCATTTTCGACGCTCGAGTTTCGGTCGAGATCTGGAAAGTCCGACGACTGAAGTCAAGAAGTCGAGACTTCTTACAGCCCCAATAGGTAGTAATCTAAACGTCAACAAGCACATATTATAGAAAAAATAAAAAACACGACTGCCGTTACAGAAAGTGAGCTATTGTATTTATAATTATGTATATTTTCGGAATGAACATTTGGACATTTAGACAACTACCTACATATTATTTAGAGGAGTAATGTGCCTTATGACACTCGGGATGATATAACGATTCTAACAATATCAGACTCTTATAAATCGGTTCAAGTGTTTAGAAGTTATGGTGAAATAAAAAACGGAAAACATACATAGATGAATCCTGAACACATTACATTTTTTTTTTGTTAGGAAGTCGTGTAAAAAAAAGGTATTTTCCTACCTTACCCCAACATCGGAGCAAGATAAGCGGTGGGGGTAAGATAATTAATGATAAATTTATTTTCAACATTTTTATTTTACTTACAATTTTTATTACTCATTTTGAAACATAATTTACGAATATTGATTCTATTTTGTTATAATCCTCTATTTATTTTTTGCCAGATTTTTTGCCAGATTATTTGACAGATTTTTCCTTCATTTTCAATATGCATAAATATATTTTTGATAGCTTGGCGTCGATTTGGTTTTTCTATTTTGGTTATTTTAGACTTTTTTTTAATATTTTTTTTAATATTTCTTTCAATTTAGATTTACTGCGTGATTTAATTTTTTAACGTTTCATGGATTAGTGTGTCGTTCATATGGTAATTCCATTTCGGATATATTATTTCCTATTTTAATTTTAACTTATATTTTTGCATATTTACCCAATATAATGGTTTTTTTAACCCATTGAATTTTATTGTGCTTTTATTTTGTCGATTTAATTCTACTTTTTTTATACGTGAACTTTTATAAAACTCCAATTTATTTTTATTTCTATAAATTGTGTATTTTTAATTATTATTTGTTTCTCTTATTAGATGGTACTGATGATTAATATTTTGATTAGTAATCATATGATTTAATTATAGGTTATTGTTTTATTTGGATAGTTTAGATGTCGATGTTTAGATATTTGGATCATTTCGATTACTCTTCAGTTAATTGGTTTTAAGTTTTTGTTTTATCGCCTTAGATACCCCGTAACGATTACCTTTCCCCCTTTTAAATACTGAGATGAAAATGGCACACTTCTACACATTAACAAAATAAAAGCCACCTTTGAATAAGCCTCGGCCTCTAGTTAGGATGACCTGGACACTTCCTTGCCGCAGAAGATCGAGTATGCGTTTTCATGATATTCTTAATATTTGTAGTCGTCTAGGTACATATACAAATAAGAAAGGTAGTAAAAATTTTAACAAGTAAATACATTGATCTAAATAAATAAAAACGAATGATATTTACTTAGAATAGTATTATAAACCCAAAATGAAATATAAAGTAATCATAATCCTAAAATTCAAATTTTTCAATATTATACATATTATATAGACATGGAATCTTTCGTTGACATTTCCGGAGGGAATCAGCGCGGTACCTATAGTAATACCGTATGATTAAAATATTTACTAGCTAACGATATATTAATTATGCAACAGACATAAATGTTAAATCTACATAATACAGAATAAAAATGATAAAGGATAGCAAAATATCTTCGTGGAATCCTGAATGTGTAATATCTAGCAAATACTCGTATAACCTGCTCCCACGCAGTTATATTAACAGATATGAAAGATAATGCAGAATTTATTAAGCTTTGAAGGACTTATTTTATGAAGTACGTTTGCTATCACGTTGGCTATCAGCTTTAACGATATTATTGGCTGGTGATCAAAACAGGAATATGATTTATTGTCATCTATACTAATGTTATAAAGAGGTAAAGTTTGTGAGGTTGTAGGGAATTATCTATGGATGTACTGAACCGATTTTAAAAATTCTTTTACCAATAGAAAGCCACATTATTTGTGAGTATCATAGGCTATATATTAATCCGAAAAATGAAAAGACTTTTTCGTGGTATTCAGATTTGCAACGTAGAAAGTCGGAGAAAAAAACTCTTGGAACTCCTGAAAGGCAATATGATTTGGTACCAAATAATAACATTACATCTAATATAGTATACACAGAAGTTTTGAACAATTAAAATAAACATAATTTATTCAATCTTAATCATTTCATTCACTCATTTGAAACCCGGTAATATAGCCAAATCGGCATGCAAATACATACATACATATGCAGTAAAAATATAATCCTCCTTTTGGCAGTCAGGAAATAAATCATAGCACTCAGTACTAACGGAACCACGCTCATAATTTCAACACAAGTAAAAATGTTTACCGCCCAACGAAGTGGGCACGGGTCAGCTAGTTAAAAATAAAATAGAAACACCCGACGCTACGGCGATTTTGCAACCGCCATTGTCCGGGGTAGACTGTCTACCCTGGACAACGGCTGTTGCAACATCGGCGAAACATCGTTTTTATCTTATTTTTAATGTCAAACAACTGCGATAGTTTTCGATTTCATATCATGATTTATTGTCGTTTAAACAGCAGTTTTTAACCATATAATATAACATTGACGTTCTCATCTTCAAAAGTTCGCTGTTTAATACTGAAGGTGTAGTGCTTCTCTCGGTTTATGTTGTCTTGATTTCGGTTCATGTAAAGCTTCCGAATCGATATATCAGTCATCAGGTTATTAACAGTTCCGTGCAGCTTGTGGGATGATGGCCTTTTGTGTCTGCTCAGCTCACGGTTCAGCTGCCATCTGTTCAGCGCCCAACAGTCGGTGGGCCGAGAAAGTACATCTTTACACAACGCTTTTCTATATTATTCGAAGGCCTTCTACAACTCTGCTCGGATACGATTGCGTTCTACTCATGTCATATGGCAATCAGTAGCTCCCACTCGCCTACGTTGCAATACGTGGGCGACTAGCGCAGCGGTTACAACAGTCCCGCCCGCCCATCGAATCGGGACCGGAAACTCGGTGTTTTCTTAACCGGAGGCGCGTTGCGGTGCGGTTTCGCGTCCCGCAGATGTTTCTGCGCCACTCACGCATTACTCGCGCGTTCCAGTTAATTGTAAAACGACGCTTCCGTGATCTTCAAAGTGCTGCCGCCAGCTAACACATTCTCATTACGCAGTGTAAATACGCAGGCGACGGAGCAGCGTTGACACCGAAACGAATCATATGGACTTTTACCGCACTGACCCATTTATCATCCCCGCCTTGACAGTCGGTAATCTCTAACCCGGCGACCTGAAACTTCATATAGGTCTTCTTCACCTTCTGGTGCCACCACCTAATACACCACTTTTGTAATCGATAGAGTAAACGATATATAGACTAGACTACCCCATGCCTACCCCTATAATAAACAAAATATATAGAATAGACTACCCCCATGCCTCGATTCTTGTACATTTACTTTTTCTATTTTCTATTTCTATTTTATTTACATAAACATTCAAATGCATGAGCACAACAGAAAATTAATTGACAATTTAAAAAATGCCCTTATATTCTTCTAAATTCATATACACGTCCGTCTGAGCCCAGGTTACATAGCGCATACATCAAACGCAGATGATTATCTTTGTATTGTGCTAAGCAAAGTTACATATAAGCAAAGCTACATATACATGTGTTAGTCTTAATATCTCACAAACAGAAGTTATACAATGGCAGACAGCACAGAGGCTGTCATTGGAATTGACAACATAAACGCTCACTACCATAATCAATAGATCTCTTAGTGAACTTCAAATTTCAAATTTCAAATTATTTATTGAGTTCAAATTATGAGTACATTCAATATACAAAAGTCTTAACCTAACTAGGCAGCCGCCTGTTTCAAGGTGGACAATTTATTTTAATTATCCTAAGAAATCTATCATAATATATTAATATAAATAAACAAAATCATACTTAATGTAACAGAAATATCTTAATTACCTAATAAAATTTCGTAAGAAAATGTCATGAAAATTGTCAATATTATTTTATTTTAAAACATGATAAAAATTTATATATATTTATATATCTATTAATAAGTATTATTATGTATTAATAATATACAAAATAAATTCACAAAAATTAAAATAAAATTACATTTAGAAATCATCAATTTATATTACTACACATACAATTATGTTTTTATTATAAATATTCAATTATTTAATAAGGTGTTCGATATCTGCATTTGTACAATTAAAGAGGTAGGCACTCAAACTATTTTTAAATTTATATGAAATTTTAATGTCTTTAATGTTTGGTGGTCGAAACTGGATGATTTATTTAAAGTGAAAAAATGTGGCTAAACACTATCATTTTAATTTTTACCAGTAGCTTTCGGAACTCAGCCATCTTGTGGGATTAGCAGATTCGGTTAATGTCCAATATTTCGAGATTGAAATATGACTAAAGCCTGGTGGGCGTATTTCAAAATTTTAAACTCTTGCCATGACCAAATGATGCCTGCATCCAAATTTCAGCTCAATCGGATTAAGTGTTGAGGAGCTAACGTGAAGGAATATACACAGACACAGATATACTTTCATCTGGAAATAGCGTTAATCGTCCCAGGGGGTTAACATACATATTTCTGTCTTCAACATTTAGCGGCTTATCACCATAAGAATTCTTATTCTTCTTAAACTGCTTGAAAAAGGAATAAAATAGATAAATCGTCGTAAGTACCAGGCTATTTATCATTAACCAGTTACATACTTATTGCTCAAATCAAATCATTAAACTAGATACATAGATAGGAAATAACATATACTGATGTATGTACTTGTACAGTACCTTACACCTATGAAGACAGCGTCTTTTTTCTCTGCAGTAATAGCAAATTATATATGAAGTGATACTTAATCCGTATCACTTACACAGACTCACTGCTTAGTCTCACCATTTCTTTTTTTTTCGTTTTGGCATCGCGCTTATTTTCCCTGGTCAGGATTAAAAGATAAAGTTTGATATTAATTTGTGCGGTTTGGCCTAGTTGGCGAATGGAGCGCGTTATGTTGACATAAAGAAATCGCACAGATGAGCATCAACACAGTAGAAAATATATAAATATCAGAATGTTTTTATTATAATTTTACGTTTATAAGAGTTCCTACAGACCGACAACCCGACGAAGTTAACTTGGTGCGTGTGTGTTTTTTTTTCAGTGCATTGTTTTTAAAATTGCTAGTGCTGGGCAATTTGTTTTCAAAATGTTTTAGCAACTTACTGCGCATTTTATTTTTATTTTGTGAAGAATTTTATTATAAAAGAAGAATAATAGAAGAGACTATGATAAAAAAGATTTTATAATATTTTACAACAAATGTATAAAGATAAAATTTTCCACAAGGGTGCTACAAACTTCTCGCCGTAAATTCAATTCATCCTATTCACAATGGCAAACTACTGGGACAACATTCGATTTTTTATATTATGAGTATTATTTTATTTAATTGCAAAAATATTAGGTGAATCATAAAATACAATATCCTAATTCTTATCCCCCCTCCCCTCCCCCTCCCTCCCTGCCCCCAGCCCTTCCCCCGCGCTATAAAATCATTTTGAAGACAATCGGTGGAATCCACCGATTATAATATTTCTAGATCTTGTCCACTAATATTGCCTTGCATCGACTTCTTGGTGTTTAGAAGTCATCGTAATAGCGATACAAATGGAACATGCCTTGCGAACGGAGGCTCATCTTTATTTTTTCTTAAATGATGCGCACTGGACGGATGTGCGAACTCTCGTGCTCCCGGCACGACACCGCTAGGTCACACACACGAGAATTTTAGGACAATTCGTGCTTTAACAGCGTCACTGATGAACTATTTAGTGTTATCACCCACTCTCATTTTCCAACACCCACCACAGAAGGAAAATCTTTCGAATAAATGTCCGTAATTCGACACAAATCATCTATTAATCGACTCGGTCACACACAAAAAAGGTATACTAAGGCAAAGATACTCAGTTTCACCTTCACAATATATATATATATATATATATATATATATATATATATATATATATATATATATATATATATATATATATATATATATATATATATATATATATATATATATATATATATATATTCGTTTGTTTAAATTATTAGGAACAAGAAGAGATCAATATAAATTGCGATGTGAGCGAAATGTGAATTATTTTATTGCAAAATTATTGAGGAATTTCATCCTGGTAAGCAAGTAGTTATTCGGGTAGCCGCTGGTAAGACAAAGTAAGGTGTTACAAAACACCAGTAAATAGATTGTTTCCCTTACAATCTCAATATTTTTTATTAGCAATAGCCCATTACAATATACAAACATTAAAACCCTCGCGTTCCGCCAAAGCATAGGAACCATCCTGTAAAATGACACATTGTTCCTATATGAAATCACGCTGTCAGGCGGGAAAACTATTATTAGTATACGACGTAGAGTCGCGTAATTCCACCCCCACGCACAAATAGTAAAATTCATTTTCTATATGTAAAATATTTTAATTATAAATACATTTATAGGTCAACCCGCGAAATTAATTACTATGCGTGCTGCTTTCAGCGTTTTGCAATGTTCTTGCCATGGCGTTAATCTGCAATAATTTCTCGTCAATCAGTTGTTGCTTTAACATGAATTCAAATTAAAGCATAATTGGGGCGATGTTATTCGTGCTTGTGATGCTTTTAGTCTACGAATAAATGTTAAGAAATCAAATCTTGCCGTTGAGGAGGCAACCTTGTTTATTCTAAATTATAAATTTGTTGGATCTGCGAACAAAACTCCATAGCCGGCAGTAGCCGGTTTGCACCTCATGTCGCTTATTAAAACAGCCAAATTCATGATCCTGTAAAATAAAAATTGAATAAGTAAGGTGGGTATTATAGTTGCTTTATAGAAATAGATATAAATAAGCAGGTATTTATTAAATTGTTAGAATTATATATAAAACATAATGGAATATCTCCATAAAAAAATACTACGGGTAGGAACGTCTTTAGTGGTAGTTTTTATTTAACGTTGAAACCATGTTAAATGAAATGAAACCATGACAGTTAACACATATTAAAAAAAACAACAACACAATAACACATTCTTAAACAATTATATTTCAATTGGATTCGCAATGTTTATAAACTTCGATAGTGGGAAAACGATTTGAACTAAAATTTGAATACCATAAATAGAAAAGGATGTAAGTGCCAGAAATAAAAAAAGGAGATAAACGCATTGGAAGACTAATTAAATAATATTTTGCATAAGTTACTTACCTATTTTGCTATGCTATTCTTCATGAATAGACTGATATTCATTCAAACCTATACGTTTTTTATTGAAATAACAATATTGCCACCCAATAATCACACAAATACAATTAAAATATAGAACGATGATCATATCTCAAAATTTCTATTATTTCGATATTTTGATAATATTTATCTGATATTTCGCTGGCTCCCAACAGAATACTTTTGGTAATTACGCACTTTTTTGTTTCTGGTATTTATTTGAAAATGTAAACGAAATAGCACTGTCTAATTGATAATTGTAGTAGTAGTAGTAAACGGAGTGAGGGGCTTGTTTCCAGCCCTTGATGTCACCAGGATCTATAAGATCTTTTGTAACTACCCACTTTGTGGTTAGGTCAGTGGTCAGCTAGTAGCCCAGTGCTTCTTACCAGTACAAGTAGATCACTGACCTTCAAGTTGGGCAGATCGCTGGGTTCGAGAAAGGCTCGTCCCAGTAAACTGTGTCTTTTTGCGGCGAGGTCTGGGCAGCGACCAACGATGTGTATGCTGTCTTCAGGTTCTTCGCCACATATTCGGCAGTCCTTGCTTTCGGTCAAGCCAAGGATGAATAGATGTGCTCTAAGGGCCATGTGTCCGGTGAGGAGACCGATAGTGGTTCTAAGGTTCTTCTTGCTCATGTCAAGTGGGGCCTTGGTTTTCTTTTGTAGTGGTTGCTCCATCATGGCTTTTGCCTGGCGACATCCCTGGCTCTGTTTCCAGGATGCCCGATGTTCCTGCTCTAAGCAGTCCCTGATGATTTTGATAATAAAGTACACTTATATTTAACAGAGAGGCTCCTCTTTCCGTTAAAAATTAAATAAAACTACGACAAATAAAGAATAGTAAAAATCAGCACAATCACACGTTCTTTTTTAATTAAATTATGCTTCTATAAAAAATATCCGCAAGCCCTCGTGAATGGTAGTCTAAATGGTAAAATTTCGCCTAACCTGGCAATACTGTCGACAAGGCGAGAATCGCACTTATAGTCGCAAATGATCGTCAGAGTGGTGTCGACGGTCTTTAGTCGCCTTGTCGCTGCGGAATGCATCCGAAAGATTTGTCGTGGCATTCCTAACTAATCCGACTGTCTCGCCGTGAGGAATCTGTTTTACCTCGAGTTTGCCCTCGCGTGAGGACAGATTCAGAATTCATCAACATCAAATTCCCGTATATAAATGTAGCAACAACGCTGAAATTTCGATATTCCTGGTAGACTGAAAATAGCCCGAAACGGAGACGATACCTTAATTAGGACGCATATCAATCAACCATATAACGATAACGAGCTTAATCTATGGCGCTTCGGAGAATAGTCGATGGGACGATTCGTGGTAAAATGAGTACGAGTTTGATCGAGCACGCGTATCAAAATTTATAAGGATAATTCGTCTTGAGAAAAATAAGCTGCAATGAATTTGTTCAAAGTATCTTCTAAAACATCTAATAATATAAGCCACTCACAAAATATCGAAGAAGTACAAGGATCGGATTTTGGAATGTTTGTTTACATTGGATGAATAGACCTCCCTCAATTCGACAAAGACGTTGTAGGTTTACAGTCCCTTTATCGGCGGCGATCGATCACCCTCCATCCATTCTACACGAAAACAAAGTTATCCTTAAAAATAGTCCGTAGAAATACGTAGAAATAGTTATAATAATCCTAAAAAAAGTCCTTAGAAATAAAATGACTTGATAAGTGATGACATATATTCATCTGGTGTAAAAAGCATTCCGAAATACGGTCTTTGAACTCCTTCGCTACCGTGTGTGTTTTTATTAATGAACAACATCCAATGAACAATTTCTTATAGCAGTGTTTCAAACTATACAAATCAATTTGATCAACAGATTGTATTACGACAATTAAAAAATCATTAAAAATAAATATTTTTAAAATTCTTTTTGCTTTAGCTTCTAAAGTAGGGCAACAAAAGCTTTTAAATACTTTATTGCATTGTATGATAGTTTCTCTACAACTAATTAGAATATGTCAAACTCTTCCTCCTCCTCCACCTCCACATCTTTTAAATTTACTGTATATGTTTACTGAACATAACCATTACTGCCACAAGTCAATAAACTGATTAAAATATTTTGACTTTTTGTAGTCATAGTAGTTATATAAAGGAATTGCATTTTATTTATTCTATTATCTTTTAATATTTTTTATTATAATTATTATTATTATTATTTGAAGACTACATTTTAGAGCAATTTAGTGTTATTAGGTTTCTACTAAAAACTTGTACATAATTGACGGTAATATTAGAGTCCTGTTCACCCTAGAACGGGCTAGTCCCAGTTGGGTGACAGAATCAAATAAGCAAAAGGTTAAGGTTTTGCCATTCGATTCCTGTTATTTTTGTCAGCAAATCAATGTTTTTTAGTAATTAATTCTTAAATAACTAACTAAATAAAAATAAGTTTGTTGAATAAGTTTGTTGGCAGAGTTTGATTGCGTTACAAAAGAACAGACTGTATGTCGCATTCCTATGGGTGAGTCTGTACAAGAAAATTAAAAAAAATTGTTTTGTTTTCTTCCTGAAGATAAAATGTTATTTGATAATAGGTGATCGTTCGTTTTGAAGATTACTTTATACAAAAAAACTGAATTGAAAGTCTTTCCAAAGTGGTTTCTTTTTGTTGCTAGTAGGTACCTAAGTATTATTGTGACTTATGTTACTTTGACGATAACATCACTTCATATAAAAAATATAATATTATACTACTCATTGTTTTATAGTTAGAATTGATTAGTGTTAACTGAAACAGTTCATGGAAGAAAAACGTCAAAAAAAAATATACATATTTGTAAATTATTGTAATGTCTAATCGAACGTATAGAATCAAAACGACTCGACTAAGTTTAGGAAATCATGCCCATTGATTTCATACATGAAATAAAACATCAAAATTTTTTCTGAAGCAAAATAAATACATTTCTCTGAAGTCGCAAACATAATGTAGGTAATTATTGTATTTGAAATAAAAATAACAAATGTCCATGCTTCAAAAAATTGCATTTCTCTGAAGTCGCATTCATAATATTGTATTTGCAATAAAAATAACAAATTTCCAAACTTCAAAAAATTACTTTTCTCTGAAGTCGCATGCATAATATATTTATTGTATTTGCAATAAAAATAACAAATTTTCAAACTTCAAAAAAAATACATTTCTCTGAAGTCGCAATCAGAATGTAATTTGCAATAAAAATAACATATTTCCGAACTTCAAAAAATTACATTTCTCTGAAGTCATTCATAATATATTTATTGTATTTGCAATAAAAATAACAAATTTCTTGCTTAAAGTTGCTAAATTTCCATAATTGATTTAAATAGGTGTAATAAATTTAACCTTTTAATGTTTTAACGTCCGGAATTTACGACATTAATAATTAAGGAATATTATTTGATCGGAAGCTGAATGAACGCCATAAAACATATATTAATTGATTCATTCCATGAAATGGTCGTATTCCAAAAAGTAAATCCATTAATGTAATTAGTTCACAGAAAGCGATGAGTGAAGCGGTAGTAGGGGTTGGAAATTCGCGGTAAGGGGTATTTCTCTAATACAGCTCTCGATTAATGTTCGAGGTAAACTCGAAACACGCGATCGTTTTCAAAACCTACATATGCTACGTGGAAATTGTGTAAATAGTTAATGAAAACTCGGTACAATGGCCTGAATGTGAAATGAGGGCAGTCACGGTTTTCGTTATATAAGCTTCGGAAACTTTTGATCTAATGAGACGCCTAGTTAGCACCTTTATAAGAGAAAGTACCTTCTGTCTAAAAAGTTCCGGAAATTTAGAATTTAAAAAGATCCTGTTAATTATTTCAAAAAAAAAAAAAATCTTAAGTTGGTAGAACTGTCTTTATTTACTCTATGCCTAGAATGCGCGCGAACTGTCAGCCATTTTGACTAGAACAGCAATTGAATGGTACACCTTAGTAGTGCGTCACGATTTTCACAATGAACCAAAGTATTGAACAAAGAGTTTGCCTTAAATTTTGTGTTGCGAAAGGATTTTCGTGTGCCAATTCCCTAAAAATGTTAGAAAAGGCTTATGGTGAATCAGTTCTATCCTAAACACGGATCTACGAGTGGTACAAAGCATTCAAGGAGGGCCGAGAGATTGTCGAAGACAATTCTCGTTCCGGGCGAACTTCGACCTCTTCAAAA
The DNA here is from genome assembly GCA_944548615.1 of Micropterix aruncella. Taxonomy (NCBI): domain Eukaryota; kingdom Metazoa; phylum Arthropoda; class Insecta; order Lepidoptera; family Micropterigidae; genus Micropterix; species Micropterix aruncella. The sequence goes on from OX155951.1 coordinate 33,494,097, forward strand.
GAAGAAAATATCGAATAAGTCAAGGAAATTGTGCTCCGTAATCGCCATTCCAGCTTAAGAGAGATAGCACGTGACCTGAACCTGAAGTCTCATGAGTCCATTTGCTCGATTTTGGTAGATAAATTGGGCATGAGACGCATCGCCGCTCGGATCGTTCCAAAGGAGTTGAATTTTCTACAACAACAGTACCGCAAACAAACTTCTTTAGACATGCTGGATCGCGTCGATTCTGATCCCACATTCATAGAACGCATTATAACTGGCGATGAGACATGGGTCTATGAATTTGATATGCAAACAAGTCAACAGGCATCAGAGTGGAGGACAAAAAACGAGCCAAAACCGAAAAAACCACGACAAAGTCGTTCAAAAGTCAAAGTGATGCTCATTGTTTTCTTTGATATTCGCGGTTTAGTCCATCACGAATTCGTTCCAGAAGGACTAACGGTCAATAAGGAATATTATTTGGCCGTTTTGAAGCGTTTACGTGAGAAAATCCGTCAAAAACGGCCTGAATTGTGGATCAACAATTCTTGGATTTTCCACGACGATAATGCACCGTCGCATAGAGCAGCAATTGTGACCGAATTTAAGGCCAAAAACGCGACAAATACAATTGATCAACCACCGTATTCACCAGATTTGGCCCCGTCAGACTTCTTTCTGTTCCCAAAACTAAAATTGCCTCTTCGTGGTACCCGTTTTGAGTCCATAGAGTCCATTAAAGAAAATTCGTGGAAGGAATCGAAGGCTATACCGAAAAACGCCTACAAAAAGTGTTTTGAAGATTGTAAAAAATGCTGGCGAATGTGTGTTGCATCAAATGGGGACTACTTTAAAAGTGATAAAATAAACATTGACGATTAAACGAAAATTACGTATTTTATGATCAGCTGTGATGTTACGCGAATGTCAGCTGACGTTACGACCTCTAATGAACTCGATTAGGGTAGAGACATACTTCGATTTAGAAAATCTCAAAATATTTATATCTACAAAACGACACGGCAAGTTTTATTCAAACTCTTAGGAATTAGTTCTTATATATGGCCACTTCAAGTGGTTAAATTTTCCGCGCTTATGAACTATACACACGGTATAATAATTCCCGGTACTTTTTAGACAGAGTAGTATAAGCTTTGAGGAGTGCAGGATTACGTATAAGCTATACTAGCTATAGGTTAGGGCCCCCATCGTCGTCAGAATATCTGACAGCCCAAAGGGGCCCCGAAAAATGCAAAGGGGCCCCTCGAGATCTCAACGGCTTAAGAGGGGATTAATCTATGTAGGGGGCCACATAGGTTAATCCGGCATTGGCTTTGAGTCTACTTATTTGTCTCAAGCGTAATGTAACCCAACTTGAGTGTCGGATTACTGACTTGGGATAGCAACCACCCGACCTGCTAAATTCGACTCCTATTAGCCTGATTCCGACACGCTTATTAGCAGATATTTTAGGTAATAAACTCTATACAGGTAAGTGATGATAATTTGAAACATACTAATATTAGATTCAATCATGTGTCATGGTGATTGATTAACAGCTTAAAAAAACGGATTATTTTTGGTGGGGAAATCATTTTGAAACTTATCTATATACATATATAAAAATGAATGTAGGTATATATGTCAGAGCTTAATATATTCCGAAACTGTTTGACCCATCACAATGAAGGTTGGAAAATATAATGTATTATATTTTTTCATGTAGAAGGTTTTTATGATATCCGCTTTGTCGTAACTTACGACTAGACGGCGCTGCTACACATCAACTTCTATATCGCTTAACCTATCGCCGCGAAAATTATTATACATAGACATTTGACGACACACAATATTTTTACGATATTAACTTTATTATAACCCGCTACCAGATGGCGCTGCATCACATCGACTTCTATACCGCTCAACCAAACGCCAGGAAAATTGGTATACATAGACATTCGAGCAACACAATATTTTTGCGATATTAACCAGATGGCGCTGCAGCAATCTACTTCTATACCGCTCAACCGATCGCCATGAAAATTGATACGGTATACATAGACATTTAGTCACGCATCATATTTCAACGCTATTCACTTTATTGTAACTTGCCACCAGATAGCGCTGCAGCATATCAACGTCTATTCCGCTCAACCGATCACGATGAAAATTGGTATACTTACATAGAGATTTTCGCGCTATTCACTTTTTTTGTAACTCACCATTAGGTGGCGCCGCAGCACATCAATTTATATACCGTTTAACCGATCGCCATGAAAATTGGTATACATAGGTATTTGAGACCGAATATAACACGGGTAATACCACTAGTCTTCTAGAATATAAGCCATTTCAGATCCAATCAGTTTTAAAGTATCTTTGATAGTTTATCGAAAAGGGATAGCCGCAGTCTCCAGCCCTATTTAATCAAAGTCACGCGGCAGCACTTTGGCGGCTGCCTTGTTCGAATAGCGACCAGCAAAGGAAATTGTGTCAAATAAGGCAACAAATTGATCAATCAGTGTCACGGGAAGCGTCTGCGAACGGTGACGTAATATTCTGGGCGACCTGAGTGGGGGTCGCTAGGCGAGGCGGATGCTGTTGCTGGGCGGGCGGTCAATATCTTAAGGGGCTTCTCCGTGTCATTCGTAAACTTTATAATGATAAACGTAAACTTAATCGAGCTTGTTCAAATTAATTTCTTCAGTGTGAAGACTTATCTACAATCTTTTATTATACAACATATTCATCGGATAGATTCATATATATTTTCGGAATGTACTCAATCAGACCTTTCATTTGACACTAAACACGATATATTTATATTAATTTATTGACATTTGGAGATTAATGGACATTTTGACAACTATTTATTTGATATTTAGTCAGTCAATTAAGAGACCTTACGGCACTCGAGATGGCATAACGATTCTAACACCACATACTTTGAAATCGGTTTGAGCATTTAGAAGTTATGGTGGAATAAAGAAACCAAAAACATACATAGATGAACCCTGAACACATTAGACTCCTTCTTTGTTGGCAGTCGTGTAAAAATCATACGTGACCGTATACACTCTGAACTATGTATGTCCATGCATTCGCTCGTAAAGCGCCAAGCTACATTACGTGAAGGTGAAAATTAAAGCAATACGGATAACAATATTTACAAGATCGTATTTTAATTCTATCTTGTTTTAGTTTGTATTTTGTAGTCTTTAGGGAAGATAGTTGAGAAAGAGGAGTTAACGCTTACTACATAAGGTAGATACAAGAAACAATTACAAGTTAAAATTACGAATTTAAATGTGTGCAACGTTTTATAGCCATCAAATTATACACTATTATAAAAATTCTATTAGCTTTTCAAAATGATTGTGTATAATCTTGTTTAAAAAGATATAAAGGGTAAGTTTTAATTAACCGGCATCATTAAAGGGAGTAAAGCAGAAAAAACGTGGAAAAATCAAGTTTTTTTTTTGTTTTGATTTTTTATTAAATTTATTTTTTTGAAAATTAGTATAAAAAGCGCTGAGCAAGATGCACTAGAGGTAGGTAAAATATTTTACCAACCGATAGATGGAACAACGCGCTAAGACGCTTGACAAAATTTTATTTAACAGTCAAGTTCTTCAAATTTTCAAATAATAAAAAAACATTAAAAAAAATAAAGAAACATGTTTTCTTCTTTCTTTTTTAAAAAGTTGCTTAGTTGCTCGTACTGATTCATCCTCGTACTGCATGCCGGTAATTTAAAACTCACCCTGTATAAATAACATAGAATTTGACAAGATCATGGTATTATTTTATTTTGTTTTAGATCTTATTGTGTAGTCCTTAGGAAGGATAGTTGAGAATGTGGAAATTTAAGGCGATTACAAGAAACAATTACAACTTAAAATTATGAATTAATAGGATTTGCAATATAAAACAAAAAATCATTATAAAGAAAATTCTATGAACTTTATTCTTTACACTAACTAAAAATTTTCTACGATTATACAAAGAAACGTAAAATTTGAAGAATATAATATTTCTCCTTTAATAATGAGTCACGACAAACTACAAGAGTCCACAGTCAGATATTTTTTCCTATAAAAATCCCTTACTTCCTCACCGCCAATGGGCGTGTACCTATAAATAGAACTAGACCGCACTCTCAAAGGCTTAACAAGTAAATTGCTTTTTATCACGAAGCCTATATTTAAGTACAAGTGTCACGATTTTCTCGTATCGTGGGCGGAATGCGCTGCAGGGCGCAGGGTCGAGGGGCGAGGGAAAGGCGGGCTGCTGGGTTGCTAGGTGAACCAGGCGTCGCTCACCCTCTCTGCGGCACAGAGAAGCGATCGATGCAGCTTCACTGAGTCTGCAAAAGGCGCATTGTGTAGGCGTACCTATAATATGCATGGCTAGAGTGCATTTACATAGATGTAGAGACATTGGCCACAAAATTTACACGTGTTTCATGAAAACTTTCGATAGAGTCAACTAGGGATTTCGACATACATGTCTCCAATATATCGAAAACATCGATGGTTAGAGATCGATGTTCGATGGTGCCTTATCGATGTTTTGGCACCATCGATGTTCCTCCGTCGATATTTCTCATCTATACATTATGTTTTTATTTGCTCCATATATGAATATTAATATTTTATGGAAGTTGATATTTTTAACACGCTTTTATTAGGTCGACCTGTATGTAACTATGTAATGGAATCTAAGGTAACTAATTTAACCATCTTCCAAGGATCGTAGCTTCATAAAAATTGGCAGCTGTATGTAGTTCTGATGACAATACAATAATATGGTACTGTCGAACTGATCTGATGATGGAGTCGGAAGATATGAACTGGAACTTCATGATGGAACATCGTATCATAGCTGTGTTTGGACTTGTTAGAAAAGTCTTGGAATGAACTTTGACCACGATTAGGTTTCAAGGTCTGATGATGTGGTTTTTATGTGCATTTATAAAAGCGTGTTTTTAGTGTTTTTTTAAACTATTCATTTATTTAACATTTCAAATGGGGCGGTAAAAAAACCGAACGGCCTATTGCAGTGACTGACAGATCTGCACGTAGCCGTTTCTCCGGACCTTCATACTATGTAAACATATACTACATATTTAACAATATTTATTATTAGGCAATAAGAGAGAATTCATAAAAAAACGATATTGTTAGTATTTTTATACAAAATCGACCAAATAAGGTGCGGCGGTTAAACGACGAATTTCGGAAATACATTGGTTAAACATTGTAATTTCCTATTTTTAATTTAGATTTAAATACTTCTTTTAATTGTTTTATTTTTAACACCTATGTTGAATCATACATAATATCCTTATTATTGATTATATCAGAAGGAAACTCATATAGATTGTCAGCAAAATGAGTCCAACGAACGATGTTTTCTAAAAGCAATATCGATGTTTAAATGATCTAAAAATGATTTGAAAACGATATTTTTCGACCATCGATGTTTGCGTTACGATGTTGGTATCGATGGTAACATCGATGTTTTTCCTTCGATGTCCATCCCTAGAGTCACCCACAACAAGATTGTAGAAAACCTCTATCAAGTGGGAAGAGACGTCAAATCTAGGCGATCAAAATCTCTACAAACTAAGCTAAAATCTATACATGTTCCTATAGGTTAAAAGAAGGCTATCCCACGTTATAAAAAATCTTTATAAAAATCCTTTTAATGACGTAGGCGTTAACTTACAGCCGCTCCTTCACAAAAAAGCTCCCACGTCTAAATTACTAGAGGCTTTCTGTTTTTATAAGTATATTTAATGGGAAAACTTCCTTTCAAGCGCAATCTCTCATTAATTTGTGAAATAAAAATAATACAACCATTTTCACTTAGCTGAGAAAGCTATTATTCAAAAAGGTATTAGGAAAAAAACTTGATCCTGGAAGCTTGTGATGTAGTATGTACCTATTAATAGAAATCCATGAATGAACGATTGTTTTATATTCCATGTTCGTTATTCTTTTTGAACACGATTTCCTAACAAAAAAGGAGTGTAATGTGTTCAGGGTTCATCTATGTATGCTTTACTTTTATTTATTCCACCATAACTTCTAAACGCTTGAACCGATTTAGAAGTGTGTGATATTGTTAGAACCGTTATGTCATCCCGAGTGTCAAGGTGAACCTTAACTCTCTGAATATCAATTAAGTAGTTGTCTAAATGTCCAAATATCAGAATGTCAATAAATAAACCTAAATAGGTACATCGTGTTTAGTGTCAAATGAAAGGACTGATTGAGTACATTCCGGAAATATACATCTATCTATATGGATAAATTCATAAACCACAAATATTTCATAAAAAACCCTAATAAAAATAATTATAAATACGTTGTTCACTCTATAACGGCAGTCGTGTTTTTTTTTATTTTTTAATATTTATTTGTTTATTCTTTTGTATATATTTACTTGTTATATTTGGACTTTATCATCGCCCTATTATCATCGCCCATTCACATATTATTTTGGTTCTGATGAAGTTAAAGTTAAAGCTTTTCAAAGTTTTTATTCTCCTTTCAAGACTCTTTTTCAAGACTCCAAGTGCATAAACCAAAAATATTTCATAAAAAACCGTAATGAAAATAATTATATATACAATAGTTCACTTTCTGTAACAACAGTCGTGTTTTTTATTCTTTTTAATATTGGGCATTTACCTATCAAGTTGCTGCTCTACATATAAAGGAATTTTAAGGCAACAAACTTTGTATAAAAAATATATATTAAATTAGTAGAAATATTGACTCCAATTATCTATGCAGATTTCTCATTTTAATGGGAGTTGCTTAATTCCTCTGCTGTAAAACTCTCGTGGACAGGAACCAATGAATGCTTTGAAGGCGTTTTCACAGAATTTTCAAAGTTGTTTTTTTCCCTTGTAAAACGTTTCCCTCTAAATTCTAAAAAAAAAACATTCTTTTGGAGCAAGGTCTGGCAAGTACGGTGGGTGATCAAGAGTCTCTAGCCGCAACTCCTGCAACTTTGAGACTGTTTGCAGTGAAATATGTGGTTATACGTGATCATGCAGAAGCAGTTGCGATGAGCGATTGACTAGGCTCGGTTATTCTCGAGCTTCTCCATCATTGTTTGCAGTTCTTAACGGTACACGTTTACAGTAACTGTACAGCCAGACTGCAAGAAGCTGTAATAGAAAACACCGGCACGGGATGTCATATTTGAAATTAATGCAAATTTTCAACTTTACCATGGTTGTATAAAGGAACATAATATTTGAGCAAAAACAAACGACGGAAATACAAATAAACAGCTGATTTTAAAAAAGAATGGCCTTAAATTAAAATTTATTCGAATTTGGAATTCCGACTCAAACACATGTTATCCAAATTCAAATTGGCCAGTGTGGAAAAACAGCAACTACATAGGTATGGACCCAAAATATTTACTTGTTCACGTTTTCTTTGAACTCGATAAGAAATCTTCTTTATAGGTCAATCAAAGCATCAATTTAGCATCATCTATTGACCCTAGGGCACTTTCCTCTAGCAGCGAGGCTCACCAGAAGCTGGCCATCAATCAGCGAGTCATTACGGGACAACACTTGACTACGCAACGTATGACATGATGGGTTTTATAAAAGTCGTAAATCATGGTTTAGTGCAAAGTGGAGAGCGGGGAGCAAGCCTGACGGTCGGAAAGCCAGAGCACTGCGCTGCTCCCGACTCCAGACAGAAATAGCAGAGGAACGCCCGATATCTGTGTAAATAGATCGAGACGAACTGAAGATTCCGAATATTTTATTACACGACTGCCCAACAAAAAAGGAGTGTAATGTGTTTAGAGTTCATATATGTATGTTTTCCGTTTCGTTATTCCACCAAAACTTCTAAACGCTTGAACCGATTTAGAAGTAAGTAATATTTTTAGAATCAAGACGTCATCCCGAGTATGAAAGGGTACCTTAATTTGCCAAATATCAAGTAAGTAGTTGTTTAAATGTCCAAATGTCAATAAATTAACGTAAATATATCGTATTTAGTGTCAAGTCAAAGGTTTGATTGAGTACCTTCCGGAAATATAAATGTATCTATATGGATAAATACATAAACCACAAATATTAAAAAAAAATCTTAATAAAAATGATTATATGTACATGTTATGTCAGTGGCATAACTAGACAGTGGACTGTTTCGTCCTAATGTCTTCTGCGCTCACCTCACGGAAGACAGAACGATTAAATATCGTTAAAAACTTTCTGAGGTGACGGGTTCGACCGTTGTAGTTGACACATCCAAGTGATCCATTGGATAACTGCGCTCTATGACCCTAATATCTGCCAAAAGCACGCATGATCAAATACATAGGTTAGAGTTGTACGATAGGTCCCGCTTGTCACGATCAAATGGGGATGTTGACCCGAAGAAGCACAGCTCTTCCCGCAGCAGGAAAAAGTTCTCCCGAGCAGCGTGTGCAATTCAGTCGACGAAAAGGCTACGACTCGAAGACACGACTTGATCGTGTGGTTCAAGTAGATCGAATCACAGCAAGCATCCCACAGATTGCATTACGGGGCCGCCTTTCCGCATTCGAAGCCGCTCTCCGTCCGCCTCTCGCATTCTACCGCGCCGTTTTGTTTTGACACAGTATTTTTGCCGCGCGGCACTGGACTTGGACCTAATTAGTCATCGGCCACTTCCTCACAGCCGAAATATACGGCGGACCGACCTGTCAAAACACAATTCGAAATTTGAAGGAAAGCTCGCCGCTCTCGAGCATTCTGAAATATCGACTACACAATCGCTAGTGGCGGTCTATTTGTCATTTCGGAGATATTCTCCTATTCGATCTTTTACTGAAGGCACGAAAATTTTCAGGGTTAACGGCTGCTGCTTCATAAACAAAAGGGGTTCAAGTTCGATGCATTGTACAATAAGAAATAGTACGGTTTTTAAAAGTATGTGAGGGACCACCCCTCACTGTACTCCAAATTGTTCGGTGTGAGGTGGTGGTATCATATCACTTGCGAGTTATCTCCGTATTGAAAGGTGGTTTTGAATGAAGTAGAAGGTATTTACTGATTGAAGGTTTGAATATTGCCAGTTATAACGCTTCCCGAACAAGTTAGGTTGATGCGAGTGACTGCGGTTACGAGGATATATGGATGAGGATTGCATGTGTGCTCCTAGTATCTTGTACTGGGCACGGCTCGAGTCTGTGTGATTACAGACTGATGCTTCGTGACTAGGGAGGATAAGGAAAGGAAACCAAGGAGCCGGGTTCGTTGACACACCTCGTGAGCAGGGTACCGAATATGCCGTCGCAACTTTGGGGGTCACTCGGGGAATGATACTTTCGTTGCTTTTTCGCCAGTTTATATAGGCCGATAAATGATGCAATCCGAAATATTCCAAGTAAAAGTATTGTTTCATCGTGCTGATTCACCGCTGCACGAGTCAAAATAATAGCTGAATTGTGTCAGTGTATTTCACTTGAAATCGATGTATTTGTTGATCGCATATAATGGACTTAAGGTCCGTTACAAGTATCTTAACCCTTAGAAAGCTAGCTATGGGAATGACACTCACGACGGCATGTTTTCAATCCTCGTTTTTTTTGTAGGGGCTGTTAGTGCACGGATACTAATGTATAATGATGGCTTATTCAATGAAGGCGACTTTTTTCGCATATAATTGCATAAATACGGAGATCGACCGCCCGCCAGTTGTCGGAACGGAAAAACCACCGCTCGGTGGTATTAGCATTCCAGCAGTTAAACATAACAAATTTGGGGCCTAGCTTGGACAAGAACCTCTATACTCTAATATTGTGTTTTGTCGCATCCCCCCTGTAAATCGGTTCTGCAATATCTGAGTTTGTTCCATCGCATCTGTCTATTTGTTTATTTTCGGGAAATACAAGAAATGTACATTGGAATATCCTTAAAAAAATAATAAATCCAAAAGTAAATAAAGCTCATAATATAATTTAACCTTAGTATTAGTCGACATACTTATTATGTATTCAAATATAAGCTATATATACTCTTAGAAGATGCATTTTTTACAGAAGATTCTCAAATACTAGTTTTCAGATTAGCCAAAACTGCAAGTATTTTTTAACAAATTATATTTCATTAGTTGCAATCTTAAAAAGTTATATTATATTGTTTGTTATATTGCATTATATTGCTGGGTAAGTTATTAAAATATTAGGGTCTAAGATATTTTGAGCTATTTTTACACTACTGCCAACAAAAAAAAAGAGTTTAATTTGTTCACTGTTCATCTATGTATGTTTTCCGTTTCTTTATTCCACCATATATCCTCAACGATTGAACTGATTTAGAAGTATGCGATATTGTTAGAATTGTTGTCATCCCAAGTGTTATAGGGTACCTTACCAGTCCAAATATCAAGTAAGTAGTTGTTTAAATGTCGAAATGTCCAAATTCCAATATATTAACATAAATATATCGTGTTTAGTGTCAAATGAAAAGTTTTGATTAAGTACAGTCTAGAAATATACATATATCTATATGGATAAACACATAAACCAAAAATATTTCATAAAAAATCCATTTAAAAAATATTATAAATACAATAATCCACTTTTTGTAACGGAAGTCCCGTTTTTATTATTTTTAATAGATTTACTTGTTTATTAATGTTGTTGTGATCGGATATATTATTTGCGTTGTTATATATTATGTGCGATATTATATATTATTTTGACAATGAATTATACTTTTTCTGACTAGATATTTTTATAATAAATCCTATATGACTAAACGTATAATTAATATTAATGACTGTTTCTTTCTTTTCTCACATAAAACTTTATTTATATTATTTAATCGAATTTTATGTTATTGCAGATTATATAATGGAATTGCATTGTATTTATTATATTATCTTTTAATATTTATTATTATTATTATTAATATTATAATATTTTTTTGAAGACCACATTTTAGGGAAATTTAGTGTTATTAGCTTTTTACTAAAACTTGTACATTTGTAAGCAATCAAGCAATCAAGCAAACTTGATTGTAATATTAGAGTCCTGTCCACCCTAGAACGGGCTGGTCCCAGTTGGGTGATAGAATCAAATAAGCAAAAGGTTAGGGTTTAGCCATTCGGTTCATATTATTTTTGTAAGCAAATCAATGTTTTATAGTAATTAATTCTTAAATAAATAAATAATAAATAAAGAAATTGATTCGATGGACATAATTTAGCCTATACCATGTGATGGAGTGGAGAGTCATCGAGCTCTTCGATGACTGTATATATGAGGTAGTCTTTGCGAACTCTATCATCGACAAAATCTCTCCTGAAAGATCTAGCCAAATCAAAGATTTTAATAACTGGCTGACAACCGGGGCAGACGCTTGTTTTCTACTTGCAGCCCGTGCCGTGCACTAGACGACTGGTGAATCATCGGGCCAGTAGCCACGCGCCGTCTCTCCGTGGCCAGCCTAATTGCTCGCCGAAAATAATTTCTGGGCCAGCATTACTCGCGTCTGACCGTCCAGAACGACCGACCGGATTTAGAGGATTTCGTCGTCGGCCACAATAAACAAAAACTTATAAATTATATATGTATTTACGCCCGATAAAACTAGGAAGCGATGAATTCCTCCATTATTTTCGCGCCGCGTCGTCCATCGCTCCATTTTAAGCAGGAAGAAGTGCGAAGTTTACATTTCTGAGATGTGTTGATAGCGGCCCATTAAAACTTTCACATGATCGTGTTGAGTAAACATGTCTTCGATAGGAGTATGCATTGATTCATTTCCTCGCAAACGACTGCTAATTATATGCCAAATCTAGAACCCTCACACTGATAGTAAGTTTATAGGGTAGATCAACTAATGAAATGTAAAGCAGGGATATTGCGGTAGAGTCTGTCGCCACGTTTACGCCAGTTCACCTCATTGTTACCGAACTTAAGCAGCTTTGGGCGCGGTCAATATGGGCGCGGATGGGTGACCGCCTAAGGGCCGGGCCACACGTGGCCTGAGCGGTGCCGCTGCGGCGTCCTATACAAATAACCATGGTATGTCGCACGGTGCGTTCCGGCGCCGCACCGCACGCAAACCGGTAATATGCGCCGAAGCGGCACCTGTTTCATTTGTTGTCACGTATTTTTGTTAATGTTTAATCAAAGTGTTTTAAATTAGTACCAACGAAGAAGATATTGGCATTGACTACTACCTCATTTCATTAGTTCTACGTACAGTTAACTACAACACTATTCGCCCACTGCGGCGTCGTAGTAACGTTGCGGCGCCGCACCGTGCACTGTACGTGTGTTCGTCCATACGGCGAAATCTTTGCGGTGCGGCGCCGCACCGCATCGTGTGGATCGGCTTTGAGTATTTGACTGTGTGATGATACAAATGTCCATCTAGAAATCACAATGTAAAATAAAAGAAAATTCCTGATAATAAGCGTAATTTTTATTTTTATCGAGGACGGCTATATGGCTGGATTTGACCATTATTTCAAATTTCGATATTTTTAGTATACGTTTATCTATTTTCATGACTATCACATTATTACCTCGATAGTTATGGCTACAGATATTGGGCCCGATTGCGTTTCTTCGTGAACTAAAATACGAACTTAGTTCAACCGAACGAGACAGAGCAACACGTGTGAACAGAATATGAAATGAACTTACATCGATTTTCCCGCACCAAAGCTACTCGTCGAACTTATAGACGCTCGAATAAGTTTGAACACATTTCGTGCGGTGTAAGATTTAGCTGATTTACTTCCGGTGGGTAGTTTTAATGCGGAAAAGTGACAACCATTTATTTCACATTCCGCTCTGACGCACTGCTCTGTCTCGTTCACATGAATTAATTTCCGATTTTAGTTCAAAAGAAACGCAATCGAGCCCAATGGTCTCTTTATTAGTTTATCAATTTTCATTATTAGATTATTTTCTAATTATCAATGATTTTCAAACCGATTACATATTACTAAAATTAATTTACTTACTAAAATTAATCAAAACTATCACGATAGTTAATATTCCTAAATTAATTTCATTACTATAGAATGTTAGTTCGCAATGACGCATCCAAGTGTAAGACAGCCTACCTACCGGAGCAGAATTAAATTGTATTGTATTGTATTGTATTGTAGAAGATGGTGCCAATAGGCAACAAGGCGGGTTTCTCGAAAGGGACCAGACTTCTAAGTAAAAAAAAATATATATGATAGGGGATAGAGAGGGAATCATAAAAAGCCAAGTATTGAACCCAGAATCTAAGAAATTCGGAGCAACATTTTCGGGACGACCGGACCGCCCAAACAAAAAGGAGGCCACGCCATTGAGGGAAACCGATCGGAAACTACTTATGGTTATTGCCGCGAGGTAGTCGCGGTTTCTCATATTTGCCGAAATTTACAGGCTCGTTCGCCGCGCCATTGGCTTTTATGCCACGAAGTTCTTTTTGTTTATATAAAAAAATAGGTCATGCTTATTGTCTCGGAATCCAAGCTTGAGAAAACTGATTAAGAGTCTTTAAGAATATCTGAAATTACGCAGAAATAAAAACATATTAAATTAGAAATATACTTTACCGAAAAAAAATTAAATTGCGACAGGTATTTCTTTGGACATTAAAGATTTAACTTCTAAGTCTTGAAGAATATGCCTTGTCTGGTATAAATACGTTAGAAATAAGCTAGTCGTATCAAGTAGCTATAATAATGCATCACATTCAAAAATTAGAACCTAACCACTACCTATTTTCACCCTATAACCGATGTTTGAAGGGAAACTGTTGTAACGTTCACATTTAATTTTGAAATCGTAATAAAGTCATGTTACGGAAATATCCCGTTGAAGAACCATCGTTGAGGAATACCGTTTTAAAATATTTAAATCATTAAGACAGTTTTAAATGTGCAACTATATATAAATAATATAAAAAACGAATTTACCGCGTGAATTATGTAGCACCCGACGTTTCGGCGACGTTGCAGCCACCGTTGTCCTGTCTACCCTAGACAACGGCGGCTGCAACGTCGCCGAAACGTCGGGTGCTACAAAATTCACGCGGTAAATTCGTTTTTTATCTTATTTATAATGTCAAACAACCGCGATAGTCTCCGAATGCAACTATATACTATATTTTAATAGAATACGATTTTTCGCATTTTTATTTCTATTTTATTATTTTATTATTTTATTTTATTTAAAATTTATAAAAATCAGTTGCGTCACCTTAAGACTTTCCCCGCAAGTAACCAAGGACTGATTTCATCTGAACATTACTTTTATAAATAAAATCAATGAGCGCCCTCCCTCGGCCGGCGTTCGAACCCGATTGAATTCCATTGCAACGGCCTTGAGCGACGCGCTTCGTTTCTCGGCTAAGGACGATGCTGGGACAAGCGAATTTAAATATTATTAGTGTAGCTTGTATAGAATATATTCCAACCAAAATTTACAATGTGATTTCGGCCCAACAAGGCATCTGTGTAACAAATTTCAAGTGTATAAGTCCAATATATTTATTATAATTCCTTTTTCCATCTATAATTATTTCAATTTGATTATTTCACTATTCATTGCAATTCCTATTTATTATTTACCTTTTTCGTGTTATTGAAATTAATTTTATTGTGTTTTATGATAGGTATTTTACAAATATAATTTGCAGACTGACAGACTGACAGACGCATTGACATATCAATGACCTAGTTTTTAGAGTAATGATTAATTTCTACCTACATTGTTTATTGCCTTAAGTTAAGTCCTAATATTATTAGATACCATTTTTATATATTTTTTCTCTTTTAACATATGTAGTTTAAAGTATGCACAAGCCACTATTTTCTTGGTACGCTTGCCTTAGTACGGGCCTAGGCCTAGTTAGGCAGCGTTCATCTAAAGATGGACTGGGCTGTGGTACTCTCTTTTTTGCTACTACATATTTACAACGGAGCCTCTAATGATAATATGTAATATACTGTAGTTTTAAAAAATGCGCATTTCTTTAAATAAATAAATAAATAAAATAAATAAATGAAATATTTCGAGGTTGAAATATGACTATGCACTCCCTGGTAGACCAATTTCAACCACAAGCTTTTCAAATCTTGCCATGACCAAGTGATGCCTGAATGCCAAATTTCAGCTCAATCGGATTAAGCGTTTCCTGGAGGAATACACACAGACAAACTCAAATCTAGAAATGTTCTTAATCGTCTTCATCTCGAAAAAACGCGTTTACAATACTTTCCCTCCTCGTAGGTTGATGGGCAGGAAAAATAAAAAATTACTTCCGTGCGACATATCCAGTCGCACGGAATCTCGAGTATCTCGAGCATATTCCCTCAATATTACAAAACAACAGACGTTACAAATCATTTGTAAAGGGAAATCTGCTGACCGTAATAATAGAATTCCCCTTGACGAAATCGAAAAGGAGCAAACAACAAAGGAAAAGTAAACGAAGACAAACGACCCATATCACTCGAAAAGAAATGAAATCTTTATGCTATCAAAACGCGATTCGCTCGGTTCGGCAATTCATGCAAGAATGCACGAAATTGGTGTCACAGTGGCGTCCGTCTGGCGATTTCCGCGTTTTCTTTTAAAATATTGCCACGATAAATATCGCAGGAAGTCACGATATTTGTAGATTATGCATTCAAACCGCGGATCAACTCGCCATCCTTTGCTGATTTACGAGGGAGCGTGGACTGGCTATATTTCATGTATCTTACACAATACAATTTCAAATTATTTTTATATTTAGACATACAATATTGATTACAAAAAAATGTTCACAATGGCGGAACTTATTGCGTAGCAATTTCTTAAAGTTAACCGTAAATTTTGTGAGACGCAGTTGTATCGGGGGCAGTAAAGGAAAACAAACTTTTACATTTAATTTATGTGCAATTTAGCCTGGGCTCAGACAGATGTACATCTAAATTTAAAAGCATATAACGGTAATTTCTGGGTTATAAATTATATTTCTTCTGTGCACTTGCATTTGAATGCATATGTAACTAATAATAAATAAATAAAGAAATAAAAGTATTGAGCATAAAAAAAATAAAATAGATTATGTTTGAGTAAAGAGAACGATGAGAAGAGGTGATATGGGGGATTAGATCAACTTTGTTGGATTAGATAGTAATTTTTCAGTGACATTTAAAACGTGGAAAGTGAAGTAGCATTTCTCAACAACAGAAGGGAGCTTGTTCCAAAGACGAGCTGCATGAACGGCGGAAGAACAAGCTAACTTAATCGGAGTATGAGACCATGACTACTTAAAGATATGAACATTTGTTTTAGGTAGGAAGGAGTTGTTGGGTTGTTAAGAAACTTAACAGCCAACGTTTTTAGGTAATTTGTTAAGCAAATTATCTAACAAGTAAATATATTAAAAAGAATAAAAAACATGACTGCCGCTACAGAAAGTGAACTATTGTATTTATTTTTATAACGGTTTTTTAATGAAATATTTGTGGTTTATGTATTCATCCGTATAGGTACATGTATATTTCCAGAAAGTACTTAAACAGACCTTACGTTTGGCACTAAACACGATATATTTATGGTAATTTATTGACATTTGGATATTTAGACAACTATTTTCTTGATGTGTTGGAAGGTTAGGAACTCTATGGCACTCGAGATGACATAATGATTCTAACAATACCACACACGTCTAAATCGGCTCAAGCGTTTAGAAGTTATGGTGGAATAACCAAACGTAAAACATACATAGATGAAACATAAACATATATTGTCGTTTTCAGCAGGTGAAAGTATGATTCGAACCGCTAATTGCATGATCTGAAACATAAAATAACCGTAATCTTTCTAGCATAGATCAACATCAACTGAATTAAATACACTACTGAAATCGAGCAGCGAGATAAAGTAATATACTACCTACTACGATATAGAAAAGCCGGCTTCAGTACATTTCATCAGCTTTCAAATACACACATTCCCCAATTAGACACTGCATTAGATTTAATGTATGTTTTCGTGTGTTGTTTCTATTATATGTTTTCTTTTAATTTGTTTTAAAAATCTGTAAAGTACCTACAGCATAAGAGGTTGAAGATCCTTAATCTGTTGGTTATGACTATAACCTAACGTTTAACTATTAGTCTCATTCACTCTTTTCCAATGTCGCAATTATTCATCGCGACATTGGAGAAAACATATTCCAAACATATTTACAAACATTTCAATCGTCTTGTGGAGCAGTCCTTTTTTACACGACTGCCCAACAAAAAAGGGGTGTAATGTGTTCAGGGATCATCTGAATAATAATAGGTTTTCCGTTTTTTAATCACCATACGTTTTTAATCACCATAAATCACAAACGCTTAAACCGATTTAGAAGTTTGTGGTATTGTTAGAATCACTGTGGCATTGCTAGTATCATAGGGTATCTTAGCTGTCCAAATATAAAGTAGGTAAGTGGTTGTCTAAATATGCAAATGTCCAAATGTCAATAAATTAATTCAATTCAATTCAATTCAATTCTTTATTGAGAAATCACACATTATTACAGTAATAATATTTTTTTCAATGTATGCAGATTTACAACAAATAAAACCGGTTACGGATTTCAATAAAATTACACAAATTACGTTTTTTTAAACTACTTAATAAAACTAATGTACCTTCAATTTTAGAATTTTAGAACTACATAAGAGTCTAGTATGCAGGGTATGTGTGTATGTGTTTGGGGAAGTGTGTTGAGCGTGTAAGTGTGGAGTGTGAGCGTGTATTAGTAATGGCGTATCCTACTAATATTATAAACGCGAAAGTTTGTATGTCTGTTACTCTTTCACGCAAAAACTACTGAATGGATTTTGATGAAACTTTACAATAATATAGCTTACACATCAGAATAACACATAGGCTATAATTTATAAAGATATATGGTTTTCTATCATAATTATCACAATTTTCTATCACCACGCGGGTGAAACCGCTGGGCGCAGCTAGTATAAAATATAATAATACTAGCTGCGCCCCGCGGTTTCACCCGCGTAGTGAAGGAAAATTGTGATAATGATGATAGAAAACTATATATTTTTATAAATTATAGCCTATGTGTTATTCTGATGTGTAAGCTATATTATTGTAAAGTTTCATCAAAATCCATTCAGTAGTTTTTGCGTGAAAGAGTAACAAACATCCATACATACATTCTTACAAACGTTCGCGTTTATAATAGTAGTAGGATATTTATATATAATAAATTAACATAAATATATCGTGTTTAGTGTCAAATGAAATGTCTGATTGAGTACATTTCGGAAATATACATGTATCTAAATGTATAAATACATAAACCACAAATATTTCTTAAGAAAACAGCAATAAAAATAATTATAAATACAATAGTTCACTTTATGTGACTGCAGTCGTGTTTTTTATTCTTTTTAATATATTTATGTATTCTGCTGTTCTATGTACGTACCTTTTCCATCTGAAAAATGATATCTAGTTGTTTTGTAGTAAATCGAGTGTTTATTTGCATTGCACCCAAATTTTCATGGCGCTATGGGGAATATATCCGATTACTTGTAATGTGTTTTTATTTCGTTCGTTTCAGGATTCTTTACAGCAATCATGAAGACAGATGATAAAAATCCCAACGTGCCAAAAGTGAGAATCGCTGTCCTGGGCAACGTCAAAGTCGGGAAATCAGGTAATTAAAACTTTAACTTCTAGACATAACAATTACGAAAAGATGCCTTCTAAATTAACCTTTTAAACGAAAAGTAAACAGAGCGGTGGGAGAGTTTCTGGCGCCGCGCCGTTTTAAAGGTTAAGTGATTCAGCATCGCCCTTGGCAACAGGACTCACAGCTCGTCTGAATTATGTGCGACTTCTAACTTCTTGAATAATTGAAAGTAGCTTCTTAAAATGTGGTTAATATTGCGTGGGGTAGGAAATTGTTGAACTTTAACTATAAAATCACTGAATACAATTCGGTTATTCTCTGTGATTTACTCTGATGACTCAAGAAGTTAGAATTCATAATTGCTACTCTTAATTGTGTAACGAATTGTGAATTATGGAATCTCCCACTTTCTCTCGGTTCTATCTATTATCTATTACAATATAGCGTATTTGATTGATCAACGTCGTACTACAACTGCCAACCAGAATTTTACTACGAAACGCAACGTGTAGATGGCACTCACAGTGAAAAAAAATATTTATTTACTGTTATTATGTTTAATATGGCGACTCTTGGTATAATAGTATGACAGCGTATTGTAGATGGCGCTCTAGACACGACTAAACTGTATAAAATAATAATATAATAAAACACTAATTTTTAAACCGTAGTTCTATTGAAATCGAAGACTATCGCGGATGTATTAATAGAATAAAAAAATATTTTACGACATGAATTGTGTAGCACTTGACGTTTCGGCAATGTTGGAACCGCGTTGCCCTGGCAGTCTACCCTGGACAACGGCGGTTGCAACATCGCCGAAACGTCGGGTGCTACAAAATTCACGCGATAAATTCGTTTTGAAACCTTCTTAGATTGTGCTATTTATAAAAATATGTGCGTTTTGAATTTGGTATACAGGTTTCAATACGTAATAATTAAGCCTGTTATCCTTCAGACAGACTAATAGATGGCATTCAATCGTATACGTATTATCATTGATTATAATGGTATTATCTCTGTAATGTAATCAGCCTATATAAAATAAGCGATAGATGGCACTAATAATTGAATGATATTATTGTTATCGTTGGTTAAATTCTTGTTTTTTTTTATAATCAATCGGACCTTTATAAAAAAACCATTTACTATCAATGTTATTATAGATATTGCTATTGGATTAAAGGTCTATGCTATCCGCGACACCTGCATTTCGCAGTGTCGGAATGGTCGCCAAATCGCTGTCGCAATCGGGGTTGCGCAATCGAATACCATATATAATCATTGCTATTATACAGGGTGTTTTTAAGTAGTGGCAAACTTGAAGTGGGCGAATCAGTACGAGTAAATAAAAAAAATGTTTTTTAAAAAAATGGCAAAAACATTTTTTTTTAATAAAAAAAAAGAATGTTTTGAAAAGTAGTATAAAAAGAGTTAAGCGCATCGCGCCATCTAGCGGTAGGTAAAATATAGCGAATATTGTTTATTCGCGATATTTGGTCAAACCTTTTTTTATCAGTCAAGTTTTTCAGATTTTCAAAAAAAAATGTTTTAAAAAAATATATTTTTATTATTTCTGTTATAAGTTGCCTATTTGCTCGTACTAATTCACCGACTTCAAGGATGTCACTAATTAAAATTTTCATCCTGTATACAAACTTTGCTATATACGCTATGTACTTAGTACACATAGATACAGCATTAGCAAGGGATACGAAGTTTCGTCTCTCGAGAGCTGTGAGCGCTAAAGTGGTCTGTCACCATCCGGCACCGGCAACACGGGGAAATTTCCGTCGCTCTACTGAAATGGGCATAATATCAGACAGCCGATATTACTGACAGGGTAAATATTTGACCCGACTACAATACGCGCTCTCCTTGGTAAGTACCTACCTACATATACATACTCATATATTGCTCGCCAATCAACGCCATTGTTAGATAAAACGCTATTTGCTGAGAACGTAAAAGTCGAAGGGGGGAGTTTAACTGTCAAAGTATTATTCATTTAAAAGGATAGAATAATGGTTTGAGATAAAATATTTTAAAAACAAACTCCTTTTTTCTAGAACGATCGCTAAGATAAATAATGATGGTGGTCAAATATTAGGTGCACACAATAATTTGGTGCTTTTTAAATAAAATTTAAATTTTATTTCTTGAGCGAAATATACATCTCAATACTCGAAGTAATCGCCATTGCTTTCTACTACTTTAGCCCATATTTCTGGCAGCTGATGTATGCCATCGCGAAAAATACTTTTGATAAAGCATCAATGCATTTCGGACCTAGTGTTTTAAAGTATTTATGTATCAGCCAAATGATTTTGTAGCGATCGAAACAGATGAAAATCTGAAAGAGCGAGATCTGGCGAATAAGCCGCGCGAGGTAGAATTTCCCAAACCAAACGGTAGATAACATCCAGAAACCCTTTTGAGACATATGGTCGAGCATTTTCCTGATAAAGAATCACTTGCTGATTTCCACTGCCAGTATAAGGTCTATTTTGCTCTAAAGCATCACTAAAACGAATAATCTGTTGCTGATAAATATCCGCGGTAACAACTTCTCCAGGATCTAACAACTCCTAATGCGCCACACCCCTTATATCCCACCAGATACAAAGCATAACTTTCTTTGTATGCATATTCGGCATTGCAGTTGAAGTTGACGGTTTTCCTGTATCCTCCCACGACTTTTTTTCGTTTAGGGTTGTCATATAATATAAACTTTTCGTCACCGGTAACGATCTTGTACAGGAAATCCTTTTTTTGAAACGTGTGGCCAACGAAAGTGCCGTATCGAATCTTCTCGCCTTCATCTCTGGACCTAAACTATGCGGAACTTATCTACCCACTCTTTAAATTTTTCCAAGTCGATGTAAACGGTAAGATATGCATTTCTGGGTAACACCAAGTTGTGAAGCAAGTTCTTTTTCAGTTTGTGCAGAATTTTCATTCGAAATTTGCTCGAGAGTCATGTCGTCGGACTTTTCTGGTTGGCCCCGACATTCTCTACCCGAAAGATCAAAATCTCCATTTCGAAATCATTGACACATATTTTGTGCGTTACAGCATTCTCCCCCAATGCAGCACAAATCATTGCCGTTGCTTCAGCGGTATTTTTCTTCAATTAAAATGCGAAAAGAATACAGTGTCTAAAATGTCGTTTATCGACAGCCATCTTGTTCAACACTGCTTTTTGAGTTTAACGGACTTATTAAGGTGAAACACGTGGTGTGATAAAAAGTCAGTGTTGCCAATTAACAAAATTTAAAATATCAAGAAAGATTTATTAATGCACCGAATAAATTTGTTCACATAATAAATAGTTGCAAATTTAAAACTGTCTAATGATTTGAATATTTAAAACATTATTCCTTAACCTTATCTTTTAACGGGATATTTTCATTACATGACTTTTTATGATCTCCTAATTAAATGTAAATGTTTCAACAGTTTCACTTCAAACCTCGTTTACAGGATGAAAATATGTAGTGTCTAGGTTTTCTTCTTGAACGCGATCTTAGTTATTGCATGGCTACTTTATACGACGAGCTTTTTCCATCTTCTTTACACCGAACAAACCGTATTCTTGTCTGATTTCATGTTAGTTTCTTAGGATTTTTATAATGTAACCACTCTAAGTGATTTCAAACTCTATTTAAAATCGAACCTTTTATAATTTTGTATATAGTATTCCTAAAACTGGCATGTCCAAAGAAAACTACTCGCGATTCGAAATTAAATTTATCGTTAAAATATATTTTTAATTTATTTTAATTTAATTTCCGCATAAATTATAGTTCGTGTTGGCTGGACGGGATTCCAGTTATGCCTGTTAATGTTTTTAATTATATCAAGGAACATTATATATAGAGCGGAACCGAAGATTGCGCCTATCATAAAATAATAAAAAAATAAACAGTTCTAATTATAGAAAAAAAAATAACCAAAAGAAGAAATATTATTTCAAATTATTAATCTATCGCAATAATCTAAATATCAACGAGGTATTCCAGCTAAACCTAAAAAATAGATTTACACCTAAAATAATTTTAAAAAATGATTTTTTAATATTACATTTATTTTTTTTAATAAGGAAATCAATAAATCTAGCAAAAACAGCAAATACTGCTCCTATAGGTAAAACATAATGAAAATGAACCACAACATAATATGAACCTATAATGTAAAACAATATCAAGAGAATAATTAGCTAAAATAATTCCTGTTAATCCTCCTGTTGTAAATATACACAGGAATTGTGTTTAGCCACTGTATGCTAAACAGGAATTGTGTTTGGCCATTAATTTAACATGCATTTCAAAAATATACAACTAACACAATTTTCAATCAATAATAAGAATATTAAATATATCGACCTTTTTATTTAATTTGGGTTACTCGCCTGTATTTAACTCGTTGTATGGCTGTTGCAAATTTATGAGTATAATTATTGTGAATTCTGAATTAATAATCGTGTGATCCTAACCGGCTTACGGATTTGTTTTTCTAGGACTCTTACATACAATATTGATATTTTTCTGGTTGGTTATAAGACTCTTTTACTTAAGCAATACTGTTACGTTTATATACATCGATGAAATTGCTATTTCCTGATAAAAGTTCAGGCATATACATGAACCTTTCTGCGAGAGATGATATTCCCACAGGCTAAATCATTTCTATTCCTAACTCTAATAAAAAACACATGTAACGTATCACACGAGCAAACTGAAAAAAACATGATTACGCACACGTGTAAGCCCTTTCAACGCACGGCCGCCTTTCCCCCTGATATCTCTGGAAATAATAATTTCTTATTTACGTCTGAGGATGGGACCAACAGTGATAATAACCCGGACCGATCGGAAATTTGCCTAGATCGTTATCTCGACCTCTACACGTGTTCCAAAAATAATACGCCTCATTTACGGAATAAATGGTAAAATGGGATTGGTAGTATTTATATTATTGTATTTAAACGATATTTCGTCAAGACAATCACTGAATCTGCTGAATTTAAAGATTTCTTTTCATCTGTTTTATTTTTTAAGTCAGTCTCTATCTCGCTGCCTTTATATTTTAATTCTACCTTTATTATTCGGTATCTATTTATTCGGTCACTTTTATTACTCGCTATTATTTAGCGCCAAGCGTCCCAGATCTACGTCTCTTCACCTACTCTCTTTAACGTGTCATTTGTCATCTGCCGTATCCTGCGGTTACATTCTTGCAAATATTTTACGAAATTATGTGACAGGCGGTATGCTTACGTTCTTACGTAATGTATTTTTTCGTTTTGTGCCATATTTGTTTTTATATTGTGAATATGTAGTTACTTATTACAAATATGATTATGTAGCTACTTATTATAATATAAATATACTTTTCCTCAGATAAAGCACCGCCCCCTTGATATAAATTGAAGGAACAAGCAACGGCTGGCTTGTTATGAGAGGTTGGTTTGGCGATAATAACTTATGACACAGTGACACGTGAATGAGTATTTAAGTCTAGTTCCTTTGTACCTCATATAATATTTAAATTCTTTGCTTCGGTTATTTAAATTCTCTATGATTTCCTCTGCAGCTTTTCTAAAATATATTTTCGTAGACAGGTCAGTGGGGAGGGTTATAGCCCTCCTTAATTCCTTACCCACTGAAGTCAACATCCTTTGTGTATCCTTTGGCAGCTAAAAAGGCAACTCCCTGCTATCTCATGTTAATTATAATCTTTGTTTTACTTATTATTATGTTTTTATGTTTTTTAAATGTTAGCATTAGTTTACTTATGTAAGTCATTTATTATGGACTAGTACACTCTAGTTTTATTTTCACAATTAGATTTAATATTGAAGGGCGAATTCGATTTGTCTGTAATGCTCTTGAATAATATTTGAAACAAATAAATAAATAATGATTGATAAGGGATTCTTCGCTCTTTATAAGATATCTTCAGAATTTCTTGTTTATCCACTTGCTTTAGTTGTTGAATCCAGTGCCTTCTATTCTCAAATATTTAATAAAGTCAAAACCTTTCCAACATTCCAAGTATATTTATCTTATTTCTCTTTCTTCGCATGAAGATGTTCGCTTAAAGACATGCACACGTTAGAAGCTAGAACGTGATAATCACAAGAAATGTTTATTAACGTGGTAACATCTTGCTCCTGATTCCTGTTCTAGTTTCTGACGTTTTAGCAACTTTGATGAGAGAGTCATATTATCACTTTCTGGTCTCTTCTCGTATATTTCTCTTGTTAAGTGTATCACGTGTCCGCCGTTGTGCCGCCATTTTTATACGACTGCGAATATTGTGAGCGCTCGGACTCCATTAGCCTACTTCGCGATTTACGCTGGAGATCCGCGGCAAATGATCCCATTATCAGGTAATATACTCTAACGGACACATCACCGCGTCTTAGAAGCTCTTATAAATCTTTTAACGCGCTGTATATTGGATGCTGGACTGCGAATTACCTACGGGCGGCGGCATTAGCGTAAAAAGGATTTATGATGGATCATACTAGTAAAGGAATGATGTCGGCTAGAAATTTTGCGCAATGGAGATTGATGACAACAAACTAGACAGAGTTAACCAAAAATCCGGTCTCGTCGCTGACCGAAAACACCTAAAAGTCGCTGATGATATTAGATGCGCTATGAATGATTGCAAATTTACTGTTCTCACCTTACTCGACTTAAATATCGCATTTAATTTAGTAGATTTCTCAATAGATGTAGAGACTTACTTCTCGAACGACTCTGTTATCTCAAGATGTCAGAAAACACCCTTGATTGGTTTAACTCCTACTTACGTGGAAGCAAGCAATGTGTCAAGGTGCCCGATAGCGTCGGAGATTTTTGCGAAAGTGGTCCGTGAGGAGAAATATTGTCGCCTCTACGTTTTCTCTATTCATTAATAGCTAAGAGCCTGACTAACAATACTCCTATACTGATGACCTGCAGGAACGCCCCAAGAGGTTAGTTTGGCTAACTCTTATATGAACAAAAATTTTGACCATATTTCACGCCGGGCTAAAGAAAATGGTATCATAATTAACCCTTCTAAATCCCAATCTATTGTAATTGGCAGCCAGAGATTGTCATCGTCTTTTAACGTTGCATCTATAACACCAATCTGTATCGATAGTAATGTTATACCATATTCAAAGACGATGTAATATTTGAGTAGGTACTATTATTAATCAGTATATTCTTTGACGGTGGCCGATCAATGAAGTCAGCATACGCATCTTTGTCGGTTTTCATAGTCTTTACCATTGGAGGGTAAGAATAACATTTAGTTCACAACATCGTCAAATTAAAGCAGTTGTAAAATGTGTGTATTAGATTATATTTATAATGACAGAAAATTCGAATACGTCACTAAGTATAGAAGCAGACATTTCATTCCCATAATTCTTAGTTATTCTTCATTTTATTCCATCCTCTCCCATCCTCCGCTCCTTGCAGCGGATATCTCTTAGTCTTTATTTACTCCGTTGGCTCATAAATTCTTTCACTTTGGCGAAGGTTGGCCGTAATACATTATAATTTAAACAGTCCGCCCGTTGTATGTTTAGTTTATTAAAATGTGCAATAAAGATTTTTAAACAATAAGATGCAAATATTGCTACATAATTATCCAGAAACGTGAAACACTAAATGAAACGTGAAAAGCTAATATACTAAATAAAAAAATCATTATTATTAAAATTAAGCAAGAACTGTTACAGGACTACCAGATGCCGATCTTATAGTAATTTGCAGAAGCTGCCCAAGAAAAAGCGACAAACATTTCCTGATCTTAGATAACTATATGCTTGGCAAAGGCGGTCAAAAACTTAGAAAGACAATAACAATATTATCAATACATAGAATGTACTGGACCCAATATAGTTGGGGAACGCTCAACAAAGAACAAATGCCATAAATAAAGACTTAGATAGCCTGAAGACACAGGTTTACATGACCAATGGAATAAATTAATCACAGCCGATGTCCTGAATCACTTCTCTGTTAGGTTCACTCACTTTTGATGGAAGATTTTTAAAAATATTTCTTAGATAACTATAAGCCTGCCTGGCCAATGCAGGGAGCTAATGGGCCCTTGCTGAGTTGGCCACGAAGACCCATTTTGTTCAGGGTTGGTCACACTCACGGGTCAACACCCATCCGGCGGCCCCCACGCATAAAGTGCGAGCGCGGGTAGGACTCTGGCCTTAGGGCTAGTTTCCCCTAGGAGTCAACCTTCTGGCGCTCCTGGACAGTCTGCGCACCGTGCGGCGTAAGCCAATCGATTGTGCATTCTGTCGGGGGAGTCTGAAAGCAGTACTGTTTCTATAAAGCGGAGGTGGTTGCTGACCTTACGGCGACTGCTCTTGAAACGACCATCGGCTACCCGATTCCGGGTGAACAACCGGGAAACGATGCCGTGGTCCTCGATAGAGCCCATTAGCTCCCAACTATAATGACTAGATCGAGATAAACAAATGACACAAATAAAGACATAGGTAGCAGGAAGACACATACATGACCAATGGAATAAATTAACCACAGCATACTCTATTCAATACTTTTTAAACGAGAATTTTTGAAATGATGGGGGGCGGGAACGAGCAGTTAAGTGGGCGATACGCGTGAAAAAATAATGAATGCGTCCAATTCGCATGGAATGCGACTCGTAACACACGAATAAATTGTTAATGCCGGTGACGAAACAGACTTTGATATAGTATTCCGTTTCATCTATGATTTTAGGAAAAATCATGATTCGATTGAAAACCAAGAGAGAAGAAAACATAATATTTTGAGCAGAAGAATCGATATACGTAGGATAGATCGATAAATGCGGTATATTTTATCATAGAAGAATAACTTGGATCCATTCAAAGACGAAAAAAGGGATATCAATATTAGTAAATCCAGTCGAGGGATCCGTTCCTTGTGAAGAAAGGGATTCATACTATGAGACATTTTATCAAACATCGACTAGATAAAGAGCTTTAGTATACCATTTTTACTGACTTTTTCAATATTAAAAAAAAACTAAAAATACATAAAGAATGTATCTAAATTTTGGTAATTAAATAAGAAAAAGTATGTTAAAAAATCGGGTTTTTCTCAAAAAATAAAATTGTTATTCACGTGAAATCAATATAAAAAAATGTAAAAAAATATGATGGTAACAGATTTATTTTATTTTTCCTGTTACATTTACCTACCGTGATAAGGAACATACTTAATGGCTTACATATTCTTGTACAAATTTTGATGATTTCTCTTAAATGAAGATGGGACAAAATAAATAAATATACAATCGTACGTTATCCAAAATAAAGTAATGTTTCTTTTTCTATCCAAGATAAAGTAATTATCCAAGATAAAGTAATTCGATTATATTCGTCCAATCCAATACGCGATAGAGCGTATTTTTCTATGTAAAGGGATTTTTTGGTAAAATGGGAGAAACCCCGTTTGGCCCCAGAAACTCAGCCCGCTTTCATCGCACATTCAATATAGAATGAAGTTAGTACACTTAGTTCTTTGCACTCTTTATATAGCTCAGCTAACATCAGTGCAGGATTTACGTATAAGCGTCAAAAGCTATAGCTTAGGGCCCTCAATTTCTTAGGGGCCCAAAAAAAAATTGTCTGAGTGAGCAATTGTGGGCCCCCATATCTCACAAAGCGCCCCATGTCTCAAATAGCTTAGGACCTTATAAATCTAAATTCGGATCTGGCTGACATTATAGTATATTAAGTATATTAAGCGTAGGTGAAGTGTATTTTTTTTCTAATTATTTCAATAATTATATTTTTCTGTTAAATATTTATATATTTTTTCGTTTTAGTTATAATTGCCATTAGAAAGATTTTTTATGACTACTTACGACACTTTTTTTTGTATTCTTTTTTATTAAACTAGTTTTGTTTCATTTGAAAGTGTATGGCTTTTGGCCCTCTTTTTACTATGTTTAAATTGTTATCAAACAAGTTATCACTTAGTTGGGCGGCATGGTAACGATCATCACATATAGGTACGCCTGACACAACTTGTTGTAGGTTTATTATTTTTAATTAAAATTGTATTCATTGCGATTAAATATTAACTACGTTTCGAGTTACGCTTATTAAAAAACGCTTTACATTGCCATAATAATTAAATAAAAAATAAATAAATATAGGATCACAAAATTCGACTACAGGATTTTGTTAAGGCACAATTGGCTAAATTCGAGGCAGTTGTTTTACGTCAAAGTAACAGTTCATTAAAAAAAAAACACCATAGATAAAGATCATGTTGTAACTTTAAAGTGCCGTATCTTTTAACGCCTTTTGTACAACGTCACTACAACATGCTTTCTCCAAGAATGGCTAATATTATAAATAAAAACACATGGAAAACAAGCAGAAAATAAGAAGAATATCGCCATATTATGAATAAATAACTTTATTAAATTTCGGAAACATATTGTTACTGCTTTTTATGCGTTAACGGAAATACCATCTTTGTTTGTATATCTCAAACTCATTCAAATAAAAAAAACAATAAAATTAAAGCAATAACATATCTAGGAAAAAACCATATTCCGATTGACGATTGTATTAATTGCAATAGAAGAACTCGTCAAGATGCTGATTTCTTTGTTCTTATATAACAGAATGCAATGCGGAAAATGAGTCTTTCGATAAAAAGAGCTAAAATTAACTCATCTGGCTGAGTTCAAAGGACAGATGCCAAGCGCCGAGACGCAGCAACTGATGGAAAAGGGCGTTGCTGGAATTTTAATCGACGCCGAAGAACGCTAGTTACAGCTTGTGCTGAGATTCGTCTGAGAATTTAGCTGAGATTACGTCGAAGTATATAGAATGGTGTACAAAATGATCCGGTCCTTTTGATCCCAGCGACGGTAGCGACACTACATAATTCACCGAAAAAGGAGAACAAACGTGTCACTCGGCTTTAATGGCGGTTTAAACGCAATCGAATAGGGTAAAATATAAAATTCCTCTTTTAAAACAAAGGTAACCGTTAATTTGATTGCTTGTTAACTATATCGGCCCATTATTACCATCATGACATAACATCGTGACATCAACATATCATCTACAAGACAAGCAACATGGTTCCGACCAGGCAGAATACAACATTGTATTCATGTTATGAATCCGACAGACCACTCCTTAGCCAAATCAGCTGACCCCACCACTCTTTGCTCTATGCTAACCCCAGAATAAACAAAACTTCGATTCTGTCCCATTCTAAGGATCCGACAATATCGAAGGACGTACAAAAAGTAGTAAGTTTTTGTAGTAAGTGGATGTAGTGAATCAAATGAGCGATACAACTACGAGTCACAGAAGTCACACTTGCGACGTGATTATAACAGCAACAGTATAGCTCATGCTATTGGCTTTCAATGTCAGAATGACTGGAGAACAGCTAAAGACTATTGCATTCCTCCACCAATTCACTGGAATATATTGTTGTATGTCTGAACACCAGAAACGAAGAAATGGTATTATATGACTTTCAGCTTACAATTTCAGAACCCAGTAACCTCGCTCGTCGGAGCTATTCAGGAGATAGTGTATGTCCCCTCTGTAGAATTACCCCTTGCACAGCTAGATACACTTTAGTTTGCTGCAAGTCGGCCCTAGATCATGGCCGGTATAACATCGTTGCTGGTATTCATCAGTATACGCAGTGGATGCAATACAGAACTCGAAACAAATGGTCAGACTGCTTACTCTATACATGTCATAAAAATGAAGTCTATTATATTGCGCGGCACATTAGACCGATGCATAATAGTTACCGACAAATACGTGCCGGCGTATTTGCAGGGACTTCATTTTTGCGACATGTATGGAGTAATACTGACGCCACCCATTCTATTGTTAAGCAGTCTGACCATTTGTTTCGAGTTCTTTATTGCATTCACTGTCTACTGATGAATTTTCAGCTTTTCCAAAACACTTTGAAGGTACTAATTAAAATTACACCTTCCCTAATACGCCAGCGCCAGGTGTCCCGAAATCTGGCCTGCTGACTCTACCCGGGACATTCTATGATCAAAATACTGTCTTATCTGAATGTGTCAGCTTTTACAAAACACTTACACTTTTTTGTCGCTGGCTCTACAACTATTCGCTTTTTGCTCAGTTAATGAAAAGCTTTCCGAATGAGCAACAACAAAGAGTTTGCCTTCTTCGTTATTGCAGTCACATTTTCTTCTCATTTTAATTCATCGGCGACGATTACGTCAAGATCCTTTTGTGATTTCGCAGCACGAGAACTGGAATCTATCCACACTTTATTTTCTATTCTTTATGATTTTATACGGGAATCATGTAGACTTCCGTTAGTCGATTAGAGGATTTCCAATGAATAAAGGATGCGGTTTCACGCTTTTCAATGAAAACGCGTCGTCTCTTCATCGAGAACACAGCTGGCGAAGTGCCGGTACGAAATTCCGCGATCTACACCACTGATGACGTCACCGCATGGCGCGTCGTTCGCGTCGAAAATTTGACGTAATTTTTTTCGCGAATACCTCTAAAATTAGAGAGAAGTTCAGAAGCCATGCCGTTTATTAATGTACCGGCTTGCTAAAAATATTCCAGCGAGACGCTGCGCAACATAAACATTGACACTCGCCAATTAGTCGCACCAGGAAGGGACGGCACTTTCTCTGTTGTGTATGCGGAAGTAACCAACATATGTTATCTCAGTGGAAGGATCAAGAAGAAATAAAAGATTTAAAGGGAAATTAAAAAATACGGAAATGAATGAATAATAAATCTTTGAAAGTATCAATCTAAAAGATCCTATATACCACACTAAATATCACATCGCATAATCAAAATAAATGGTATGATTACAAATATTATACGAATAGTTAAATAACTATATTTTAATAATAACAAAATGATGTGTAAAAGACATAATAATAAAATAATATAAATGAAAGGTCAAAAGTTTCTCCTGACTAAAAGTTTTATTTAATAAATGGAAGATTATTAAATAAAACTGTAGTCACGGGAAACTCAGCATCTTATTGGAAATATGCGAAAAAATGTCAATAAAAACTAAACAAAATTACTTTAATATTTCTAAGTTTCCGATTTTTTAAATAAGATATCCCATGTCTAAATTCATTAATCCTTTAAAGGGGTTGACAATTGTTAAAATCCATTAGTTTTCAGCAAAATTCAACTATGTTTTCAGCAAAAACTGAGATGTAGGAAACTTCAAAAGTTTCCAATTTATTTAGAGTGAAATTCAACTACTTTACTCTGAGATTAACCCTCAGCTCTTTTGATACGATTCTGCTGAGTACGTTATTATCGAGTTTCAAATATTACTCCGTTATTTCCCAGTGGAATCTTTTTCTGTTGCTCTGTATTTTGGAGAGTCGCGTTTTTCACGTTCTCGAGGCGCAGGGCCGATGGGAACGGACAAGCTACGACCAGTATCGTAGAATATAGACCAGGCACCGCATAATTTACATAAATTTGTACTAAAGCTCAAAGTTCAGATTGTGTATTTTGTTCAGTTTATCCGTTACCGTAGATTCTCAATATGTCGAAACGTGGTATGTTTTTGTGACTGATAGTGCTCAATAAAGTGAAAAATTATTAATAAGCTTTCCTCTCTGATTTTTTTCCTTGAACGCGATATTCGCATTTACCGCATAATGTACGCTATATGTCAGTAAAATTTCACTTCAAAATTTCAGATTTTGTTTTTTTATTTTTTATTTCTTAATTACAAGCCTTGCACTTATTTTAAATATCGAGTAAATTGGCCCTTACTTTTATATTTTTAAAAATCGATCGAAAAATCGCCTGCGTTTGGAGGTTAACGAAAAAAAATCCATTTTATACCTCTATAGCGAGTATTTTATGATCCTAATAGAGGCTGAATTTCTTACTACATAGCACATATTGCGGTATACATATTCATTTTCTTCCCGTCTTGGTCTTTGGCTACCTATCCATACATAATTTATATCACAATCATATTATGTAAGAATGTTAATATCACTCCCATGAGAAGGGCGTTTTCCTTGTCACCGGGCTTCTTCATCTTTTTCTTCTGAATGTCAACTTCCATCTTTGTGTCATGTAAATGCAGGAAGATCTGAGAGGGGGAGGTTAAGTCTGATTTAGCACTAAATCCCGCCAAAAAATCGCCGGCGCCTGCGCATAACGCAATCGGCGCCAACGCGCCGATTTATCATTCCAATTTTATTCTGTTGCGCGCCAACCAATGAACGCACATTTTCATACTTGAACATATCAGAACGACCTGGCACCGATTAAGATCCCATTTCGGATAGTCTAGACTAGACATTGCACGATTATCTATTTGGCTGGGTAAATCGTGGTGTGATTGATAATACGTAATAAAAAAAACATTCATAAATATGGTCAGATAGATAAAGAGTCTTGAGAGTTGCTATGCGAATAAAATCGCAAATAGACTGTCTTCCCCAATACATAAGATTATACTGGGCTCGATTGCGTCTCTTCGTGTGAACGAGACAGGGCAATACTCTACAGTAGAATGTGA
This sequence comes from Micropterix aruncella, assembly GCA_944548615.1. NCBI lineage: Eukaryota > Metazoa > Arthropoda > Insecta > Lepidoptera > Micropterigidae > Micropterix > Micropterix aruncella. Next base: position 33,527,358 of record OX155951.1, read on the forward strand.
AATAAACGTTTATCACTTTTTCACATCAAAACTACCCATCAAACATCTGAATCTAACACCGCACGAAATGTGTTAAAATTTATTCGGACGAGTATAAGTCGGACCGGTAGTTTTTATCGACAATCGTTCGTTTCATATTCCGCTCTAATGTATTTCTCTATCTCGTTCACTTGAACTAATTGTAGTTTTAGTTCACAAAGAAACGCATTCAAGCCCACTGTCTAGAAAAAATATGAATATGAATTATCCCCGCCTAAGTGATTTTTATCACCGCTTTAGTTTACCCACGCATGTTTTTGGTCTGGCCTATCCGTGGTCCGAAACCTTTCAATCGCGAAGTCAGTCCTATGAGGCATTTCTTGCTTATAACTGATGAGACTAGAGGGTCACTTATACCAAAACTGATGGTTTGGGATAATCACTTCTATGGATTTGGTAAAATTTGATTCACTAAGCATAATATCTTTATCGCGTCAGTGGTTTTTCCGGAGCATTTTGCAGCTTACCAGATCTCATATCTGTTGCGTAAATGCTCAGAGGACAGTGTTCTTCCTTAAAAGTGAGTAGGTACGTCTAATAGCACTCCCTTTGAGTCGGTGCCCATTTTGCCCATGTTTTATCTTGTAATTATGACAGTTTTGGTATCTTCTAATGATACAAATTTATCTTGTAAGTATGAAAGTCTTGGTCCCTTGAATTTAATGATTGACTATCTGCCAAAGAGGCACTCCTTGATTCAAAAAGTAACTAATGGACATCGAAGCAACATAACAGACGGTCTACCTCATAGGTCAACAATTATTGGGCGTGTTGACTCCAGATCTTATATGATCTGGAGGACACGCCCAATAATTGGTGATATGATCAGGTTTATCAAAATTCTTGGAAGATACTTAATTTAATATTCAAATTATTTTTGTGCGAAGATTCGAGCGGCGCAGCAGCATCACGACAAAATTCCCAGATGGACAATCCAAACAAAAAATAGCGATTATTATTACATCTAAGAAAATTAACATTTCTCGTATGTCAAAATCTGTGGGTCAGCATTATTTCTTGAGTTTTATTTGAGTGTAATAATTTAACCGATTTTCGTGCATGATATATATTAAGCATTTTGAGCGTGAAGAAAATGCTGTTTCTTTATTATTATAATCCAGTTTTGTTATGGCTGCAGCATAATAATCGTGACGCTGGATATTTCCATTTACTTTGTGAGTGCATCAGCCCCCAGGAGCAAAGCGAATTCCGTCATTTTACGATCGGGAAGATTTGATGAGTGCCGCATCCTGGGGCGAAGTGCCTCCTGAAATAGCCGCTATTGTTCAGCAAATGGTGTTCCTTCGCGCGACGGGCGGTTTGTCCGGTATGTCGGGCGGCCCGCGCCCGATGACGGATATCTTTATGCCGCTGCTGTTGGCCCTAGAAATAACTTTGTCGTCGGCTGGCGCTCCGCTCGTAAAAAAATGCAATAAAGCAGCCGATTCGTTTATTCCCGGTCGTTAACATGCGCCGCGGCACGGCGCTGAAAACTCCAATCACCGCACACGACGGAAATCTGTTTCTAAAACACCTGGATATTGGCTCCGCCAACGAATAACCCTCAGCCTTCTTTCACCACTCAAGAAAATATATGTCGAGCTAGATGGGCGATGCTGATTGACTGAAGTTTTTAATTAAAGTCGCCTCATCCCTACCCAAACGACGTTTATCCTCCATAATCACGCTTGCAACGAAGCAAACGTAGAGCAGATCAAATGGCACCTGACTCGAGGGTCGTCAACCCTTCTTGAGACCAAGGCTCAATCGAGTAGATTATGTAATTATATTATTATTATTGGCCCCGCCAACGAATAACCCTCAGCTTTCTTTCACCAATGAAGAAAACTATGTCAAGCTAGATGGGTGATGTTATTTGTCTGATGTTTATGTATTAAAGTCGCTAGTTACTATATCCCTACACAATTGACTTTTAGCCTGTCGGGCGCCAACAATCCCTATAGGCAGTTTGCGTCGTATGACAGATCCACGACCCTTTCGGCCGGCCCCCATATGTATTATATGAATATCTGATATACATGACTAACAAGATTACTTATTAGGTAAGAAGAGGGAATTCATGAAAAAACGATATTATTAGTACTTATTAACAAAAGCGACCAAAAAATTGCGGCGCAGTTTTTTCCGACCGGTTAATCATCCGCAATCCCGCTTATAACGAAGCAAACGTAGCACAGATCAAATGGCATTTGACTCGAGGGTTGTCAGATCTCCTTGAGAACAAGACCCAAACCCACAGTTTATGTAGGTAGTTACATTATATTTATAATAGTATAATACTGTTATTCATGTTTTTACACCATCTGCATTATGTGCATCTAGATACAGGCCTGAGAAGCCTCGTTATATGTTGATAGTGCATTTTTTTACGTAAGCTGTGTCACCCGTAGGCTGTTCTTTACAATGTATAGATACATTATTTACTTTGGTAACAGTGTAACTACTTTTCTTTGTACAAGTATAAAATAAATAAATAAATAATAATAATTATTATTATTAGGTTTTACAGATAGGCAGCATAATAAAAAGGAGTAACTAGTATAATAAGAAAGGTTAGATAAACATTAGATACACATATGTAAGTATAATCGATTAATATTACGCTCTAACGGATGTCTCCGTCTCGTTTGCTATAGTCTAGGATAATAATTTATATATTAGAATAATAATGTTAGTAATAGTAATGGAGTAGAGTAATAATACTATTATTAACAGTAGAATTATAATAATAGTCAATAGTAGAATAATAGTTATAATCTAGAATAATAGCCTAGAAAAATAATTAACGATTTGGAATCATCTGTAAGGTTAATTATGTTTTGGGAAATAAATAAATTTGTCTTAATTTAGGTAGCATTAAGTTTAATTACAACATTTTTTTAAACGTACTAGTCTAGTCTAGCTTTCTAGCTCTAGTCTAGCTCCACAGTCCGCTTGGCTAGGATATGTTTCTTGAAAATGGTGCAGAATCGTGGTCATGTTTATTATATTAATTATTATATAGGTACATGAATATCATAAGTCTACCGAAATTCAAAATAACCATCGGTAGATAGAAGATTGAGTCATTTAGTTATGCTTGACAAAATTCCTCGCGAAATATACTCTGCTTCAGTCAAATGTTAAAATCGCGTAATAAAATTCATCAAAAGAAAGCAAAACATTCACGAAAATTAGATTACATCGGATACAGACTATCCCGGTCAGTGGCCCCAATGGAAATCAGTCGTTTAGCAGATCGCGTTTGCTACATTTCACTTCGTATCGGGCGTTTCGCGTGCGGCGTAGTTTGGGCGGGACGCCGCCGCCGCCGCGCCGCCCGCCCATCCGGTTGCAACACGCTTCAGCTTCAGCCATTCTGAAATATTGTTAATTTACAGCGGCGCGGCGGCCGCCGCTCGAATGAATGGGTTAATTGTCCTTGGATAAAACGCAGCGCTTGTACAGTCAACGGCAACAACTCACACGAGAAACTCAACTTTTGTTTACCAATTCCTCCGCGAGGGATTTTACCGTTGACTGTACTGCAGCGATTGCGTAAATCTGAACTAGATCTGCTATTGTTGACGGGTATTCTTACGAGTCGTGGAGAGAAATGTTTGTACATTTAGCCATGCCAGTCCTGATTATCGCCATGACTTTGACACGGTTTTCTATTTGTTCACAGCGTTGACCGTGCGGTATCTCACAAGGCGATTCATAGGAGAATACAGATCTAACACTGGTAAGCTCTGAACTAACTACTAATAACATTTGTTCTAGGAAACATAATATGCATTTTATGTCCTAATTTAGATTCAGTAATATATTTATCAAATAACTAAGTATCTGATAAACTATGTAGAAAAAAGGAGTGTAATGTGTCCAGGGTTCATCTATGTATGTTTTCCATTTCTTTATTCCAACATAACTTCTAAACGCTTGAACCGATTTAGTAGTGTGTGATATTGTTAGAATCGTTATGTCAATTCGAGTGTCATGGGGTAATTTACTGTCCAAATATCAAGCAAGTAGTTGTCAAAATGTCCAAATGTCTAAATGTCAATAAATTGACAAAAATATATCGTGTTTAGTGTCAACTGAAAGGTCTGCCCTTTTTTTATATTTATTTATTATATATTATAATTACCTATATGACAGATATTCTTAATTCGTATTACATTCCAAAAATATACATGTATATATTTGGATAAATACATAAACCACAAATATTTCATAAAAAACCGTAATAAAAATAATTTTAAATGCGATTTTTCACTTTCTGTGTTTTTTATTAGTTTCAATATATTTACTTGTTTCTGCAAATATTTAAACATTAATACATTATATAGGATAATATGATAAGTTCACGACAGCACAAAATTATACGTCGGATAAATTATGTCGACCTGGTGTCGTCTATATCGTGAAAACTATATACTATACGATATCGTAAAAAGATGAAGACACTTTTTGGGTGGTTATCATGGTAAACAAAGATAATTCGAGACATTAAGGACAAACAACTCAGTCTTTAACGATACCACCCCAAGGCGAAATCATATTGATCGATGTGCGAAACCTGTGGTTGGTCGAAGGGCAAATATCATGTTCCGTATTAATTAAGCATCGGAGAGGGAGCGAGATGACCTTATGGCCACTTTGGCACGCGGCAGCGTGACAGACAGAGATGCCAGATCGCACACGGCTAATGGACGGCAAGCCGGAAACGACATAGATCGCCTTTTATTCTTGCAACGGCCGAAATTCTTCGAGTTTTTTATTTGGCATGATGGATCCGCTTTCCGCGTTGGAGGAACTCCATTATTTGGAGCTTTTTGGTGAGTAAACAAATAAATAAACGAGACTCTGGATTCGTGTTGCAATTCTGATTATTGCTATTCAACTATGTTAAAAATAAGTAAATGTAAAAACTGACGAATATATCAACACTATCAACAATCTAAAATGCTTCCTACAGACAGTAAAATGATCCAAACTACCAATTTACATAAACAACCTTATAGAACTACAATTCGCGCAGTACTAATAATAAAGCTGAAGAGTTTGATTGTTTAAACGCGTTAATCTCTGAAACTAGGTACTAGTTCTGGAACTACTAATCTCTGGATTTCAAAAATTATTTTGCATTTGATAGCGCAATTCTTGAGGAAGCTTATAAGGCTATTTAGCACAGTGGTTAGGTCGCCTGATATTACATTGTAAATTTCCGGGTTCGATTCCTGGCTGAGTTACCATTTTCCATTGGGATAAAATTAACGGGCTTTCACTTGAATTCTCAGTCGATCGAATTCAATAACAATACTTCATAGTAGGGTTGGTTGTAAGAGATTTTCGTATGACAATAAACCCGCCCATTGTGACATGTCACAATAAAGAGTAGAAACAAACAAACGAACACTCTATTTAACATCCCGTTACGACCCTTAGGAGCTAAGCAAAAAGAACGCAAAGCGAAGACGAAGTAATAGCGCAGGCGGGCGGTGCAACGCGGTGGGTCGGGGGCGGCCGCCCGACGAGAACCGGGCATTACCAAGAAGAGCCGAACTGCGCATGCCTTATCTAGATCAGGGTGCGGAGAAAACTAGTATATAGGTACTAATACCACACGAAAATATCACTAAAAATATTGTCTATGCCGAAGTACTCTACATTGTTTATAAATAATCCTATTTCTTTTCAATTAAACAGCGGGTGAAACCGCGGTGCACATCTAGTTATATTATAAAGAAGGACTGCAGAGCCACAGTGTCGTTGATAACAATGGAGAGGCATTACTCTATAAATGGATAGTATAAGATTTTCCCGAGATTTTCTGAAAATAATGTTGTTTTAGGTGACACAACAGAACTTTGAACCATTGGCTATAATGACGTATAAACAAACATAAATCTCGAACAACAGGGTCACGCAGAAGAATATCATCATTTCAACAGTAGGAAGTACCTAATATAAACGGTCCACTGAGTTTATTGTTATTATGCTTTTTGACATTTTAATATAATATATTGTAAGCAAACATTTTCATTGTGAAAGTGGCTCGAGTTAGACCTTTTCCTGAATGATGATGCAGCAACATGTTTTGTAAACACTGCTGAGCAATGACGTCACTACATATGTTTGTGTCGTCGACGTTGCTATTAAAACGCTTTTTCGACGTCACAATGAGCGAATCTAATTAGCGAATGGTAAACAGCAAAATATTCGTCGACCTCTTCCTAAATTTGGCTTTTCCTAAATTTTCAGTTAATAAATCAGTAAAGAATTTCTAGTTAATTGATAAATAGTCAAATCTCATCTAATAAAATGGAGAGTTTATATCAACCGCATTTTATTTTGTCATCCTGTGTCCAAATCATGGTGAATTGATTATTCTTAGAGTTGAAATTTTCGGGGCAATCGAGGGCAAAATTTAATAATTGAGTCTAATTTCTTGCTGTGTTTTAGCTATATGATATTTTATTTGATGTTTCCTTATTGTAACTTGTAAGTCAATGACTTTTAATCGTCGACCCCCCCCCCCCCCCCAGAGTCACGTAACAGGAACATACTGATAAAATAATGTTACGTTTTATGTCATATAAATATATTAAATATTGGGTGTGTTTAGGCAATAGACAAATAGCAATAACTTTGCCAAAAAGATAAATTCATTCATGTGCAGTAATTTGTGCTAAATCTTAATTAGTGAATCTTCAATAAAGCATTATCATGATCAGTTATGGCAGTGATTCACAAAATTTTCTACTCTTAATGGTACTCCGAATAGGATAGACTATTAAAATACTATTAAAATAAATTATCAATGTTAAGTTCCGGGTAAATCTAGAATTATTTCAATAAGACCTAAAATAAATTGGATATTTTAGCATGGATTCTTCTTTAACTTACAGAAATAACCTGAGACCCGAATGTGTCATTGATATTTAAATAAAATGAAGACATATTTAAGGTACTATAAAGTTATATCATTAGGTTACCTAAAATTATAGATAACTAAACTATTTGATCTAATATTTTTTATTAATTCGCGGAGTGATCGAGTGCGATTAGTAGAAAATAATAAATTTCATCCCGACCTGATGGTAGCGCGATTCAACATATTGTGCAAAGGAGAGCTAATCAATTTATTTATTTTTTGTTAACATTGATATGTTTTTACAAATTAAGTTATGAAATCAAGTGATAGACGAGGACCGACAACTAGAATTGCTGAAAGCTCTGTTAGGGATAATTCCAAATTACTGAAAATGAAGATATAGATCTGTAACTGATGATAGAACTGATACGATTTCAGATCTTTAGTCATCTCGTCTACATTTGTGGCTATTGAGCAAGGTCTGCAACGCGAAATATGCACTAAATGACTCCACGCTGAGACCGTGGGATTTTTTAGCAATTTTTCAATGGCACTTAGGCTGATATGAGACATATTCCAGCGATTTGTCACTCTGTATCTCATCGACCTTGAGCACACTGAAGCACTTTTCCAAGAGGATTTCCTCGTCGCTGAAAACAAACAGCTGTCGTTCTTGAAAGCGTCAAGCGCCCGTCCACTAGTGCTACATTAATGAAGCTGATTTGAAAGTATCAGCGATTTATTGCGAAGAGTTCGTTTACCGCCCGGTTGTATGGGAACTCAAGCACATATTATGTAAACTAGTCCAAATGTACCAATTCACATGTGGATCAGTGGCGTGGCGAAGTGGAGGTGGCAGGGGCGGCCCGCATCGGGCGGCACTTTTAGGGGGCGGCAAAATTTCACAATAAATAATTAAAATATCTTGTTAGTTACGATTATTACATTAACTATTATTAAATTAACTTTTCTTATTTAAATTTCAAGACGAAAAGTTATTGTCATAGTACTAATAAGGCGGCGTTACTATTTAAAATAAATTCACTATCTTATCCGCGCAACTTGAACGATACTCTATATCATTGTATAAAATAATGAATGGCATATTCGATTGCTCTGACCTGGTGGGCGATATCAATATTAACGCCGCAATGAGAACCACACGCCAGTTTGACCTGTTTCGATTGCCGCATTTAAAACTAATACATCAAGAAATGGAGTACTCACACGCTGCTGTGAGCTTTATAATACCCATTTATATTTTTAATAATTCCAATCACTTATGAATACTCTGTAAATCAAACCCTAACCGATATTTATTGATTATTATTACTATTATTATACTTTATATACTCTATAATTATTTATCATATACGCTCACACTCAACACCAACACGCTCAACACACTCCCGCAAACACACACACACACACACCCTAAACACTAGCCTCTTCTATAGTACTAAAATTAAAGGTATTTTACTTTTATCAAGTAGTTATTTTAAACGTAATTTATGTAATTTTATTGATATCCGTAACCGGATTTATTTGTTGTAAATCTGTATACTTTATTTTTTAATGTTACTCTGTACTGTGTTATTTCAGCATAAAGAATTGAATTGAATTGAATTATTAGAATGATTTCATTTAGTGAGTTCAATTAATAATAATTCAGTCAATAGCTCAAATCAATCATGAAATATTAGAAAATTCAATACTGACACCTCGTGAATACGCAGAGTAGAGGATGTCACAGAAAAACTAAAAGTAAGGTATCTGACAAGTTAAATTGATGAGAGTCCTGAATTAGAAGAATATTGAAATGTCTATATCTATACAAAAATATACGAGTATGTAATATCGCCTAACAAATATCATGAAAATTTTGTGCGTGCGCTCCGACGCGCGACTGGAGGTGCGATTGTCATCTATACTAATAATAAAGATAATTTGTTTGTTTTTATTTTTCGTTTAAACGCGCTAATCTCTGGAACTACTGGTCGGATATGAAAAATTATTTTTGCATTTGAAAGCCCAATTCTTGAGGAATATTACAGGCTATTTAACATGACATGACGACCCTTAGAAGCCGAGCAAAAAAAAACGCTAAGCGAAAACGAAGTAATTGCGCGGGCGGGTGAAGAGCAGGAGTCGAGAAGAGCGGGAACCTTACAAGTCTTATCTAGATCAGGTTGCGGCTAAAACCAGTATATACTAATACCACACGAAAATATGGCAAAAAATATTCTTTGTTTGTTTGTTTGAAAAGCTTTATTGCACACACAAATGAATACAATGAGGTGGGCCTATTGCCAAGTGGCAATATCTACCGACCATACCGCCAGGGTTATTGTGACTAAAGGTTAATATGGGCAAATTGATTTGCAAGTAATAAATGAATACACTTACATAATAGTCATCATAGTAGAAAATATAAATTAGTTATTAGTAACGTATGCCAACTCGATATTGAAGGGAGGAGTGGAATATAAATACAAGCAAAGGAGACGGGAGGGGAGGGGGTATTCATAAGTTGAGTAAATGTCTCTTTAAAGAATCTTTGAACCCGCTCAGGTTTTTAAGTTGTCTTATCGGTAAAGGCACGGAACACTGCGAAAGACATAGACATGAAAGTTGATGAATGCTGAGGTATAGCCAGTAATAGATTTTCCTGAGAGCGCAATGGGAGACCATGGGATGATAGCGGAGAGAAGAGATTATACAAATAAGTAGGACAGTTTGACTGTAGTACGCGGAAGAGTAGGGCGAGTATGTGAAATTCCCGACATCGTCTAATGGGTAGCCACTCCATTTGCCTGCGAAAGTTTGATATGTGATCAAACTTCTTCAGGGAATAAACAAAGCGAATACACGCGTTTTGAATCCTATCTAGCTTATCGAGTAGTTCTGCATTCGCATGTAGGCCACATCAGCGTAGTTAATTAGCGGTAAAGATAAGATTGTGCCATTTGGCGTTTAATACAAAGAGGTAAGAGATTCTGAACCCGTTTAAAATAGGCTATGTCAATCATTGTCTATGCCAATATATTCTAAATTATTTATAAACAATCCAATTTCATTTCAATTAAACGGCGGGTGGAACCGCGGGCACAGCTAGTTGAATATACAACAGGCAAAGGGGGTAAATAAACGCATCTCTTATAATACTGAAAGCATGTATATATGTTTATTCATATTAAATTGATTGCTTGAATGATTCATTAAATGTATATGGACTATGTTACGAAAAGTTATTTAATTTTAAAATATTCTGCTTAGATGTCGATAACATTAATTTATAAAAACATAAACGCTAGATTTTGCTACCCATCAAATTGTCGTACCGGTGGCTTTAAATAAAATCGATTCGTAAATTCAAAATTATAGTAAGCTCAAGTATATGTCTATAATGTACCTACCGTGTAATCCTACAGCGGTTTCGTTCATGAACGCGAATTAGGACAATCGATCGTTGGATGTTTATAATATATGACGAGGTCGCGGCGATCAAGGTGCTGTGCTGTTATCGCAATAATCCCCCTGGCGAAGCTGTTCGAAGGTGACGCGGCGGGTCGAGTGACGGTAGACGACGGAACAGGAACCTCGAAGCCGCCTCGCTGTCTCATCGGTATCGGTCTCGAGGCCGCAGCGATCGCTCGGGACTTTCCTCCGCTACCGGAGAGGACGCTCATCTTACTAAATCAATATTGTCGCCCTCGAAATCAAGGATTACACCGAGGTCAAGATTCTACTCGCCTTTTCTTCCTAAACCCACATTAACTCAAGGAGACACGTTCAACATTGACTGCGAGTAATGCTAAGCGTATGCTGAGACGCAGGTGACGCAGTTCCACGCAGAGCAGGATAGAGCAGATTTTGTAATGCATAAACATGCTGAGAGCTGCGTACATAAACCGCAGACATGTGTCTATCCTGCTCTGCGCCTCGTTGTAAATCCGACACATTTCTGCGCGACGCGTGCACGTCGAAACGTGTTTATAGCTAGATTTTATAATTTTTCTTCCAAAATGACAGAACATTCAATTGAATTAGTTCGTTGTGACCATTGTTTGTATGATACAAATCATCCAGACTAGTTAAAAAAGACATTTGAAGAGTTATCATGGGCAAAAATTGCCAAGGAATTAAACTACAAAGATGGTGAGTAATTGAACTCATTTTACTCGTCAACTCGAAAACTGTCTATTCTTTGTACTAGCTAGGACGCAAATAAATATATATGTGTCATTTGGCTGCGTCGCAGTATGCGCTTGCGGCCTATGTCTGCCTCAACTGCGCTGCCTTGCAAAATCTGTACTATGCTGTGCTGCGTCATCTGCGTCTCAGCATACGCTTAACCAAAGGACTGGGAACTGGAATTTCGGTAATACGTAATTTTATTCCATGTGTTTGACTGTGGGATGCTCATAGCATTTTAAGGGCCCCAATCCTATACATTTTTAGCCAATCCTATACATTTTCACCACCTTAAAGCTTTAGACACCAGACCTATCGCCTTTTTAAGATAAAAACGCTTTTTTATTACTTATGGCGCCTAGACCTAAATTTAGCTCTATTTCGTACATCTTTTACATAATGTTTTTAATACAAAATGCAATATTATTTCCGACAAGTTGACAAATCACAAAGTCTCCTATGTCCTATATTTACAATAAAATGTACTTTATCTACCTTACCTTATTCATCTATATCAAGGAATAGTTATCTATATCCACATTCATTATCTCAGCTAGGCATTTCTGATATTATTGACTTAGATTCCTATATACTTTTTTAGCATAATACCTATGTGGTATAATAATTTGACAGTTATTAATTTATTTACTGCTATTGCTTTTTTTAAGGACATCATCACTCATCAAAAATCTTAAAAAATATAAAAAGACTGGATTGGAAGGGTTTCTGCCTAGTCATATTATAAACGTGAAAGTTTGTATGTATGTATGGATGTTTGTTACTCTTTCACGCAAAAACTACTGAATAGATTTTGATGAAATTTTGCAATAATATAGCTTACACATCAGAATAACACATAAGCTATAATTTATAAAGATATATTGTTTTCTATCATCATTATCACAATTTTCCATCACCACGCGGTTGAAACCGCTGGGCGCAGCTAGTATAATAATAAAAATAAAACGTTTTATTTGATTAACCAAAATGAAGCACTGCCAAAACATCGTGTGGCAAACAACCGCGACTTCAGATCGGTTTATACAATATGCCTGTAAGTGTCTGCCTTCATATTGCCTTCGATCGACAGAATTGAAATGCAATGTTATATGATTGATTTTAGAGATTTTTTAAGTCTATTTTACTTTCCCGGCAGAGAAGGCAAGTGAAGTGAACGCACTTCTGTGTGTCTGTGTGTCAACTCCTACACGATAGCGCCCAAACGCTTCATCCGATTAAGCTGAAATTTTGCACAGGCATCAATCTATCATAGCAAAAGCTGAAATGATTGTGGTTGAAAATCGGTCCTCGGGGGGGGGGGGGGGTGATGCGCTAGTCATTGAAATTCGGTACACAGATGCGTTTTTGGGCCTAAACCGCATTAGTTCGAATATCTCATTTACTAGCCAATAAAATCATATTTAAATTCCGCCGTATTTAAGAAAATACTACATCATATTGGAAAATAGCCTTTTAAATTTCTGACCAAAATCATTTGACACAATCACTATTTCGTCACCTAGTCGTGGAGTGTCAGTTACAATCTCTTATACCTTTTGTGAAAACTGCTTTGTAAACGTCCGTTCTTCTTGAGTCGTTCTTCTCAATAAAATGTGTAATCCAAGCGTGTAGCAGCAGTGCCGTCTGTCTCCGGCTCGTCCATCGCGCTCGTTGCCTCGTTTATATTATTTTTTATTGTGAAACGAATCCCCGCGCACTCTGATTAATCGCACCGTCACGCGAAAGTGGGCCATGGCGCCCACGGCAATGAGCTTCAATTAGCGTAACTTTAATTGTTATCTTTGCATGCTCTTGACCCGTTCGCACCCCTGTCTATAAATCGGCTCCCGCTCACGCGCGACCGTGAAACGAACAACCGAACGAACAGGACGACCATAGGTAAACAAACAGCGCTATTTCATAAATGTGTCGATTGATCGTTCGTTAGCGATGCGAAATTATATTATTATCGCAATTCGTGACCCTCGCTCCGCGTACTTCCCAGTTTAGATGGGCTGGCTAATGCAGGCGGCCTTCGCTAGTCTTCACCCACCGTATCCTAGACACACATTTCCCGACTCTCTTCCGATCGGCTGATTTATCTGCATTGCGTCGTATCTAATAAAACATTCTCCGATCTATAAATGCCACGACTTCGAAATATTCGAAAACGCATTAAAATAGAACGGATGTGAAGGTGAATAGAGAAGCGGATCCGGAAGTCGAAGAAACACGCTTCTCAGTCTTTCGAAAATATGTTCTGACGTAAAACCGCAGCTAAAAGTATGCGTGTAAGAGTGTATGTTGTTATTGCAATCGCTCGACAGAAATGAAAATGCAATTCCGTTAAATTTATCCAAACAGAAAATAGAGACCTAGCTGGGAATCTATCTCGGAACCTTATGATGTAAGATCAGGCGAGCGAACCATGCTATGCCACCGGGCCGTGGCATAGTGGTTTTGTAGTCTTTTTGGTTTGTATTCTTTTCGTCATATTGAGCGTGCCGGCTTCGAGGAATATAATGACAAATGAGCCAAAGAAGGAGTCAGATTCTTGGAAAAGAATGGCTAAGTCGGGTTCAAATTAAGGTTAGAAACCGCTCTTACGGATCGGCTCGTTTCTAATGGAATGATCTCCGAAATCACCCATCGCTAGTGCCTAAAGAACAAATCATGTATTTAAATTTTGTTTCTCTGAAAATGATGATGGGGTGCGATAACACTAAATAGCTCTATTAATGAAATGAGTAAAAGCGTCTTAAAGCCTGACCTAAAAGCAATCGGCATAGATACGACTATTTTTAATACGCAATGATCGATACGTTTCATCGTGACCTTGATCTTCCTGCGTTAAATCGTTGTAACGATCGTATTTTAGCCAGCAGGCGCGATTTACTTCGCGTATTTAACTGCCCAATAGCTAACGTCTGGTTTTCTTTTTGTTTCAGATCTTCTCTACAGACAGATTCTGAACGTAAACAATGGGCTGGTCGAAGTGGAGATCATCGACGTGTCCGGCGAGGGCGAGGATAGGTTTCCGCTGGAGCAGGTGCAGTGGGCGGACGCCTGCGTGGTCGTTTACTCTATCACGGATCGCAGGTCATTCGAGTACGCCACGGAGACCCTGGATGCGCTGCAGCGGTTGAGGGGGGAATCGCCCACGAACGGGTCCGCGGCACCCGGGTCGCCCGCTCCGCACTCCCCGCCAGCCCCCATCGCTCTGCTCGCCAACAAAGCTGACCTGGATCATCTAAGAGAGGTAAGCACTGCCAGCACACAGTATACAGACAGCAGCTTCTCCTACAACAAAATCGATATCGAAGCGAGCGACGTCGCGAGTCCTAAGGGCTTCCACAAATCGTGATACGATCACTAGACATTAAGAATAAGAATAAAATAGAATAGGCATTTGGTCCCACTTCTCCAATAGCTGTAAATCATATGCCAATGGAAAGATCTCTTTATGTAGAACATTTATTGCTACAACAACTGATCTCAATTATGAGCCGTTTCTGAGCCATATCCTAATAAATATAGCTAATTGGCCTAGGGCACCTACATCCTGGCATTGTAATATATACTGGACTACCCAACCCAAAAAGGAGTGTAATGTGTTCAGGGTTCATCTATGTATGTTTAACGTTTTTTTATTCCACCATAACTTTTAAACGTTCAAACCCATTAAAAAAGTGTGTAGTATTGTTAGAATCGTTATGTCATCTGAAGTGCCATGGAGTACCTTAACTATTCAAATATCAAGTGAATAGTTGTTTATATGTCTAAATCTCCCAATGTCCAAAAAATAACAAAAGTATACCGTGTTTAGTGTCAAATGCAACGTCTGATTGATTACATTTCAAAAATATATACGTGTCTATTTAAATGAATAAATACATAAACCACAAATATTTTGTATAAAAACCGTAATAAAAATAATTATAAATACAATAGTTCACTTTTTGTAAAGGCAGTCGTGTTTTTTATTAATTTTATTATATTTACTTGTTACTATTTAAGCGAAAACCGTCGCAGAATACCCGCAACGATAAACTACATGAGCTGTGTGAGTACAAACTATAAATGTATTCGTAATAATGCTCGAGTTTGTCAGCAGTATATGAGGGGGAATACTGGGATATGCTGCTTGAACTTTGTAATGCGTCTCGTGATTTAATTGCCGCTCTGTTTCCTGACGTATGTAATATGCTAAGGTCAGCTGTTCAACATGGTGTGCCCAGTGACCGTACTTCATAATATACTATCTTTTATGGATCTCCCCTGCAAATAATATATTTTAAAGCGACATATGGGTTTTCGTGTAATTAGCAATATTTAAGAAGATTCCGAAATTCAAAACTCCGAAAAGGCTCATAATTAAGGTAAGTTATAGTAGTCATAAATATTATTGATAAATAGATCTTTCCTTTGGCAAACGCGTTATTGTTATTGGGGTGGTTGGCCCAGCGCCCATGTAGTTTTGCCTATTGTCCTTTATTTTCGAGATGAAAAGTTTACCTAACTAGGCCGAAGCTCGTAGAAAGGTAGAGTCGACTATGTTGGATGTAAGTTGTGAATTGTGCTCACACTTATCAAATTAATATAACTAAGAAAAGGAAAAAAATATCTAATAGCTTTAACAAATATGTAGTATATATCTCAAGAGTGTTTTTAATCTAAGACAAGCACTGTACCTCATGCGTCGTCTGCGCCGACTTTTCTGTCGTTGTACGAATTCGCATATGGCCGCCATATTTACGCCACGCAGACGCAGATATTCAAACGTTCGAGACATGTGACAACCCTCACCCGCGGGTAACGGTATAACAAACAAAACGTGTAACCCGCGTCATAATTACCTGGAACGGAACCAAGAAAAAGTAATTATTGAATTAGATAATGACACTGAATCAACATTATGTGCGTCACATTATAATTACATAAATTGCGACTTGAACGAACGTTACTTAATGAGATATAATTTTGATTAACAAACTTAGGTCGACAGTCTGTGGGGCGCAATGGAGTTTCTGCCATATTTACTTAAACTTTGTTTACACAGTAAATGCCAGTCCTACAATTGTGAAAAAATTGAGCAAGCTAATTAAGAGTGGCTTCATAGTAAGTGATAGTAAATATTTTTTTAAAACTTTTATATAAGAGGTGAAACTTTTAAATTCACAGGCAAGTATCCCCACGCGTTCTCCCCTAAGCAAAGAAACTCATTTAACAATTTCGAAAAGAATATAACCTCCTCCCGTGGAAGTTTCGTAAGCGATCTTTTTTCCCCATTGCAATTTAATTAATTTATTTATTTTATTTATTTAATTAATTTAACAATTCATTTACAGTGCATAACTATCACTAATAATAATATCAGTAAAAATATGTATAATTAAAATTAAAATTGAACACGGCCGATATGATCATTAGCATTTATGTACTGCTGCTGCCCAACGAAGTGCCAGGACTTGTTCCAGGGCAGCTAGCTCTCTAGTTTTTAGATCACATATATTCGGCAATTTGATTAAAAAATAAAAAGGAAAAGAAATATATACATATTCCCGTCACCATTACAATTTATAACTAATAATCACTAACTAATGATCACAATAGGAAATAAAACACAAAAAATAAATAACCATGTTAATAAAATAAAAATTAATTAAAATGTCAAATAATATCAAACAATAGTCACCAAAATTAATGAATAATAATTAGTAATTTAAAAAAAATCAACGAAAATAATAATAATAATAAGAATTGTCAGGGATAAGATTTAATGATGGGAACTGTCTCGGTATATTAATTTGTGGATATTTTGCCGGGCATCATGTTTTAGCCCATTGTGTCCTTTGATACGATATTCATTTCAAATATCCATCACAAAAAATGAAAAACTATACAACCCACTAAACTAGGAGGTTTCCGCGGAAAAAAGTCGAAATTAAAAAAAAACTATTAACTACTTTATTTTCACATACAATTACCTCATAAAAGGTTGACCGCATGCAATATGACATACTTATACCACAATTTTACCATTCACCACCATTTTCTATTATCATTATTATTATTTTCTTTGCGGCGCTGATTTAGTGCAAGTCGCCCTACAATAGTGGCAGATCCGTGGTTACTTGATTGACCATTGTTTTCTCTTCTTCTCTCCCAAGGTCCAGGAGAAGGAAGGTCGCTGCGCCAGCGTGACCCACCGCTGCGCCTTCCACGAGGTCAGCGTCGCCGAGAACAGCTCCGCGCTGTACGCGTCGATGGACGCGCTCGTCTCCTCCTGCCGAGGGCCGCAGCCGACCAAACCCAGGAAGTTCTCCGTCTCCAAGATGCTGGGCACCCTCATCGGAGCCGGCGGAGGCGGCGCGTCGGCGCGCGGTCGGGACCAGCCCCACAACGGCACCGTCGTCGCCTGTCAGAAAGGGGATCTGCATAAGAACCGCGTCCTTAAAAGGTAAGAGGAAATATCCTCGACTCAGAAGTCTAGTCGATGTTCAATAATGATAGATTTCATCGTCTGTGAGCGCGACTACACTGATAAAAATATTGGACTGATTGACTTACATCACCATTTTGTTATTACAGTGTTTTACAGAATAACGATGTTTCAAGCGTAATTTTGTTGAATTACAAGATATTTTGTTGAAACTCTATTACTCGATTATATGTATGTGTAAACATTTTCCTTGCGGTCAATACGGAAATAACAGTATACTGTAGTTTCAACATTATTCTATATCCGACTATAACCATACGTATACTTCTACGTGGGTCGCGACGTAATGAAATAACATTATGTTTTGACATTACGACACGGTAACTACCGTCATGCCAACACCGTTACGCGTCATGTTAATCCATACGTATGACCACATTTCGAGTTATATACCTAATCCTTCTTGAAACATGCGTATTTACGTGTATTAACATTTTTAACTTAAGACTAGAAACATGGTAGAAAGTTTTTCAAACATTTAAACAAAAGAAAATGCTCAATAGGATTAGCCCATGCCCGCAGGGCACTTATCAATTTAATAGTTTTAGTATTCGTTCGTCGTTTGTACTTTTATGAGCTATTTTTTTTTTGTTTTTTTTTTTATTAATTTTCATTGCTTACAACTATTATATTAATATAATAGTTGCGGGCACGTGCTAAACCTTGTAGAGTAATGGAGTTTCAACAAAAATTGTTGTAATTCAACAAAATTACGATTGAAATATCGTTATTACGTATAAAACCGTAATAACAAAATGGTAATGTAAGAATCAATTCAATATTTTTCTCAGTGCACCAATATTATCTCTTGTTATATTTGTGTATTTCTACTGCTTTGTATCATGCAATATTGATGAAATAAATGATTGTTATTGTTATTTTTCTATTGTCCGCAGACGCCAGAACTTCACAGCGACAGCCTCCCTGTGACCATCAGCCCCCTGCTGGGTTGTCGAACCTGCAGCGTAAACGGCCAATCCATCGCATTTCTGCGTCAATGAACCATTTCTGATCAAGTCTCTTCGATCGAGCGGCCCGCGCATCAAAGCCCGGCAACCCAAGCTCCAGAAGAAACCACCGATCTAACAATTAACCGATAGTCTTAACTCTAGTCATTTTAAGATTTTCGTCGTATACAAGCGAGAAGGCGCAGCTACTCTTTAACCTAACATTTTAAATATGCATCAATATGTTTAGAATAAAGACAATACTGACGATATAAGTAACGCGTTATTCGCGTAAAACTTTTTAACGCATATGAATTGTTAGATAGACTGATTAGAACGTTTACAATTTTATCGAGAGCGATAGCAGGCGTCTGGGCCTAATTGAAGTGCTTATACTCAAAAGGGGTACCAATTTTATAAGCTTCTCAAAAAAACGATTATTCTTAGTTCGCGCTTGGAACTAATTTCTTTCTACTCATTAATTACTTACAAGGGTGGATAAAATATAAAACGTAATGTTGTTATTCTGCTTACTACGCAGTTCCTGGCTAGATGATGTCGAGCGCAGCTGATGTTTGGTTTGTGAGGAATGGGGGAACCGGCTTTGTTAGCGAATGCTTTCGGTTCTGTCGTCAGTACAGCCATGACCGAGTAAGAGGTATATTCGTCTATTGCACAACGCATTACCATAAAGTTTCTATGAGGGCGTTAAACCATCGGATTTGTTTTGTCGAAGTGAAGTTTGGGGACAAAACGCTTTCTCAAAATTATGTGTATACGTGCCCACATATTTAAGGGGGAATGAGAACGTGTCGAAAACGAAGGTTATGATCGACGCCCAATGACAAGCCTTACAGATGACAACATCCGTGCTTATTGAACGTGATCGTTGGTTAACTGTTAAAGACATCTAATCAGAATAAGAGTATCAGTTACGGGAGTGTTTAATCCGTTATCGCTGATCGTCTTGGCGTCAAAAAAAAATAGTGCCCGGTGGGTTCCGAGGCTGTTGACCGGAAATCAAAAAGGAAATCGAAATTTCTGACCGGAAATCAGGTGTGAACCTCGGACACCCTTCTTGCAGTCCAGACTTGCCCCCGTGACTAATTTTTGTTCGCACCCTTGAAGGTATCACTTGGAGGGAAAGAGTTTCGCGACCAATAAAGAAGTCGAGGAGCACGTGCGCAATTGGCTCACATCTCAACCTCAATCTTTTTACGAAAGAGAAATACCGCAGCTTCCAAATCGTTGGCAAAAGTGTGCAGAGCTTGCAGGAGGATATCTAGAGAAGAAGTAAATTTATCACTTGTGTATATCATTAATCAAAAAAAGACAAAAGAAATACCGTTTATATTTGATTCACCCTCGTATAACTTTAATTTAAATATTCGTTTATATTGGCTGTGATATTAACGATAATATTTCGAAGAATATACTAGAATTTGATTTTCGCTTGTTAAAAGAAATCGGAGCGAATGTCACAATATAGTTGCAAAGACTAATTTTATACGAATAGTATTTAAAACGACAGAGTCGTCCAGCAGAATAAATTAAATTTTGAATATACGAGTAAGTATTATTGTGTGTTCAATGGTTTTTGTAAAGAAATTTATGTAATATCCGTTACAGAAAAGAAATATTTTATCGGATTAATCTGTTACATTAAAATATCTGCGTGTATAACCGTAATTATACCATTTAAATAAATGTTTACTATTACCATTTTACCTAATTTAGATGTTATTTCAATAACCAAATCTATATCACAAACATGTATGTAACATATCTTGATGTTTTATTCAGTATTCGGGCATGCGTATGTACTGGTGAATTGATTTCGAATGATTTGTAAAACTTAGATTTAGAAGACAAATTCCCAATTTGATTCCATAATTAACTAAATACACGTCAATGTTTACTTTGTATATTACAAAACGTCATTGTACGTGTTTCATCGTTTTTTTTTTTTTGTAAATTATATGTTGATTGTCGAATGATTCACGAATTGATGTTTGACTTTGTACAGACTCGGAGAGGTGGATGTTTTGTATGCCAAAGAAGGTTGATAATAAACAAACATGTTGATAAATATACGAGTTGTTTTATTTGATTCCGGCACGCAATTTTGTAGATGGAATCGCGAAAATGTGGGGCACGGAGAAGGTGAATTTATGGGTTAAAAAAAATATTTCTTTTAAGCCGCAGTGGTTATTACGAGTAGTATACGAGTAGGATATTACATATACATATACGTACAGATATTACAGATACGTATACAGGCTGAGTTTTTAATTAGTGATATCCTTGAAGTGGGTAAATCAGTACGAGAAAATAAGCAACCTTTATTAACAAATTATTAAAACAAATATTGTAATCAAATTATTTTAAATA
This sequence comes from Micropterix aruncella, assembly GCA_944548615.1. Lineage (NCBI taxonomy): Eukaryota > Metazoa > Arthropoda > Insecta > Lepidoptera > Micropterigidae > Micropterix > Micropterix aruncella. The sequence goes on from OX155951.1 coordinate 33,548,311, forward strand.
TATATTTTATTCCAAATGATTTAGAAAAGTTTGAGAATTGATCGGCTGTTATTTGACATTGTCGTTCAGGTCGTTCAGGTCGGCGGCCTTGAAGGGCGTTCAATTACACAATAGTCGTGAGGCAAGGGCTACAGATGGCTCTGCACTGTTATTTTAATCGATGTATTTTGAATATTTGAGACATTTACTACCACTTATTGAACCATTTTAAAAATGAAATAGACATTTCAAATAAAACAGGGCCGTCGAGTACCTAAAGTAAAAACGCAGTAATTTAGAAAAAATCAATAAAAAAACACAGATTGACATCTAGCAGTTTGAATGGTTACTTTCAATGCGCTTACAATAAAATATCACAATAGTAGCTTAAATAACCGATAGATGTATAATTAAAAAATTTAAAATATTTTTTAACTATTAGGTATATTTTAGGCACTGTTTTATTTGTATCTATTATGTTTTTAAAAAAGCTCAATATGTGGTGGTAAATGTCTCAAATATTCCTAATATATCTGTTCAGAAATAACAGCGCAGCGCCATATGTGGCCTTGCTTTGCGACTATTATGTTATTGAACGCCATTCAATGCCGCCGAGTTCAACAACCTCGATCCATTAGCAATGTCAAATAAAACAGCTGTTCGATTCTGAAACTGTTTTAAATCATTTGGAATAAAATGTAATTTTAAAGTGTTTTATTATATTATTTGTTTCAACAATTTGTTAACAAAACTTGTATATTTGCTCGTACTGATTCACCCATTTCAAGGATGTCACTAATTAGAAACTCACCCTGTACGTAAAGTGATAAAGCTTGTGCGGAAATACAAGCTTCTCATTTCAACTTGATTTCAACTTCTAATGTCGTAAGTTTTCAGCGTAAGATATTGTTAGTGTGGTTTAATTGCATCATAAAGCTACCCTCTGTGAATCCGCCCCTCGCTCGGAAACATTTACCTTCGTTTCCGGGTTCATTGACCTGCTACGCTCCAGAGAGTCCACAGATACCCCTCAAAACTGAAAACTCATGTTTGGTTTACATCGACACATACGTAGGTAAGAAATTATTTAATTAACTGACAACTTAGCCCTCGAAGACATTTGGAAGAAATTAAAATAATTTTAATTATCCAAGAATAGAGATTGAATAAAAACTATTTTCATGGTAAGCCATTGATACATTTCCAAAAGATTTTTCATGTCTTTTACACTTTATGAGAACATATCTTCAGATTATGAAATCAAAAACTATCGCGGTTGTTTGACATTAAAAATAAGATGAAAAACGGATTTACCACGTGAAGTTTGTAACACCCGATATTTCGGCAATGTTGCGACCGCCGTTGTCCAGGGTAGACCAAAGTGCTGCCAATCGTCATCCGCGGGTAGGCGGAAAACTGCTGCTGTTACTTCGTAGATTATAACAGTGGTGGGGCGACGGGTTTAGCGCGCGGGAATTTTGAAAATCCGTCATGCACACAACACTCACTGTATCTTGCGTTAGGTACGTCTTTGCGTTCAGCGAAGGGGATTGAGAACATTTTAGGAAAAGGGTTCCACGTTTAAGACTGCGTAACCGTCGTCTCTATTGAAGTTTGGGGTTCTTCTTATTTCAATGGCTTCCCCGATCATGCGAGGAAAGTAAAATTGTTCTTTGGATAGCACAATTCATCATTCATTCGGATTCCTTCATTTCGGCATTGTCATTTCGGATCCCTTCATCCTTCTCCTAGACATATTTATAATTAAATAATCAGGCAATCTTATGGGTGTTATCGTTTTGGGTACTTAGCTACCTTGTCACAGGCTTTTATCCTATAGGTCATTTTTTTTAACTAAGTAGATTTTATTCTACATCTCCATACCTAATTGACTAGAAATTTTGCAAGTATAGATCCGACAACAATACAATATCCCATAATTCAAATATCAAAATATATAAACATAATGTCCGAACATAGGAAACATTTATAAAATATTCTTTTTACTCGACTTCCCCAAAAAAGGAGTGTTGTGTGGATTCATCTATGTATTATTAGATGTTACTAAAAAAAACTCACGGTGTATACATAAACCACATTTATTTAATTTTTAAAAAACCTTTTATTGCTTGAGCACCGAGATCAACCGATTGCTTGCGGTGGCGGCTGTCGACGCGAGGCTATATAAAGCGTCTAGTGGCGCGCGATCGACACGAGATAACTGTCACAGGGCATGCATCCCTTGCGACGCCATTCTCAGAAAACCGAGTCAATGGGTCTGGCTCACTTGAAGCCCCGCTAAAGGGCAATTGCCACAGAAAGCGTCACGGATCTTGGACAAGGCGCATCGACTGACTCACAGAATGCGCAATCGCCTTTAAGCACTGATGGATATTTATAGAGATAATATTATGCTATTCCGAGAATTTTGTCCTATTCGGCGAGAACAAATTGTTTCTAATAATATAAATACTTTTCTTCACTTCAGTACCGGCAGTCGTGTTTTATTATTTTATTATTATTATTGTTCTTGTTGTCTATAAGTAAGCACGGTTTTCTGAAACATACACCAATCGATTTCCAGATAATTTTTTCTCACTTTCTTACAGTTTGTACGTACATGGCGTGTACAATTATTCCACATACGTTATTCATAATAGGATTGGCCGTGAGATTGTCTGCTGATACAAAATCATAATTTCAAATTTCACGTCCTTTGCAAGTTACCTTGTATATTGATCACTATATCATTGAATATGGAAAAGTTACACTATTTTGAAATCCATAAAACCGAATTAATGGAATTCGAACACTAAACAGTGGGATGTGTTACTTTTTATGCAACTTTGGTGGTGCGAATAAACATTCTCTTATAGCTTAATTAAACAACGAAATTAAGATTATAATGCATTCAAATGCAAAATTAAAATTATGCTAAGTATCCAGAGTATTAAGATTTTCCGCATACGGCAGGTTGCAAATAATCTGACAAAACGGCGTACGCGGAAGATTTTAATAAAATATGATAATATTTCTAAAATGAATAGAAAGTATTCATACAATATAGGCTTTCAAGATAAATCGTAAAATGTACCATATTGTGGTATATACACATTTTAACATTTCTTTCTTTTATATTAGATAAAGTATTAATAATTCCCCGATTCGAAGAGGATCTTTTCTATTTCCGCACTCCCGAAAAATTGCGTTTTAGTGGATACGCATTATTGTCAGATGGACGACTATATGTGTGAGCATAATAGTATTATGTACACACTCCAAAAAAAATACAGCATTGTATGTGCATAACATGTTTCAATAAATTTCTGGTTGTTCTAAATTGTATTTTTTTTTAAATAATCATATTACTACTATGCTAGACTATAGTTTTTCTTTAGGCGTTTTTTTATGCACTAGGTACTACTCTGTTTATGTATATCTAAAAACTAGTTTCCCCAACGCGGTTTCAACTGTGTTTCTGGTAGGGACAACCGCTGTATCATCGGCGTATTGTTAACATATGGACTCCTTAATGGCATCCGGAAGGTAGTTAAGGAAGTACCAAACTCTTTCGTGTAAGTAAGTAATCCAAAGGCACCGAGTAAAAGAGGGTTATGTTGGCGTACTCGTGCCCTACTCAGCCACTATGACAAATGTCCACTTTACGACTCTGTTTTTGCAGCCCTTTCAGAAGCGAGCCGCTGCTTCGGTGTCGACCGTATCTCAACCTTTTAACTTTATTACCCGAAACAACGATACAACATTAGGCAGCAGGAGGGGACGTACGAGTGTGTCGCTTGGCGACTATTACTCTACTTTCGTTTCCTTATTGCTACCCTCTACCGCTTCACCTATTACTTGCGATGATTAAGATATGTATGAGGTACATTGTCGGAAAAAAATAAGATAGGCCTTTATATAAATCAATCTTGGGTAGGGTTGTGTGTATCTAGGTAAATTAAAAAACATACACTGAGAAAAATATCGGATTTCTTTCTACAATGTCGTTTTGTTATTACGTTTTTATACAGAATAATTATGATTCAATCGTGAGTTTGTCGAATTGCACGGAATTTTATTGAAACTACATTACTCTATCTTATATTTTACCATCCTCCGTACGGGTAATACGAAAATAACGGTATAATGTAGCTTCAACATGAGTCTTGTAACTGACTACTACATTACTTATGTAATACGTATATCCCATACGTATGCAATAGCATGCTGTCATGGTAACACAAAAATATCGTTGTGCGCCGTAATGGATGTGCGGTATAGTTACTACGCCCGTAACATGGTAACTACACCGTTACGCTTCATGTTGATACATACGTACGAATCACAGTACATGTTATATACGTAATCATTTTTGAAACATGCGTGTTTCCGTGTCTTACAGCGTGATATTTTTCTCAGTGTACACTGTGAAAAAACTTCTAGCAGTCGTAATGGTGAAAATTATAAATGCCCGACTAAGTACTACACACTTCTGTATGCTATGCCTCGATTACGTCGGTAAGATACGTATAGTTATTTTTTTGATTAGACATAATACAATTAATTGTAAACAATCATATAACGTAAATACCATTGCACTGGATCTTAACACGTTCTCACAGAAGGTGAGTGGGTCTTGGCCGAACGGTTTCATGCAGCTTGGGCTTGATGGCCGACCGTGTAGTTGGTCGGCCCAAATCATGGTTCGATTCCCATCCGGTATCCCCCTCAAAGATGGAACTATATTAAAAGGCTCCATTGGACTCTCTCTGAAGCTGTATACTGCAGATGTAGGCAGTTGGGATCTGCAGTACGCCGGGGCATTATCTGGGGCGGCTCTGGGCGGCTGCGCGTGGCAGAAATTCTCCTTGTTCTTTTATTTTGATTGCTCCACCCAAGGAATGCCATAAATTGTTAGGGCACGATCATGCTGAACACAACGCACAAACTTGAATTACACAATGAACACACGCCACGGGTCCATGAGGAAATATGCTCAAAACAGGTAAAGGTCCGCGTAGGCGATCTCAAACTGCCACCTGTGATGTCCCGATCGCCCGCAACAATAGACAAACTACGACTTTCTTTCTTGCATCTTCGAACTTTTCGCGACTCCACGTCCTGTAGAAACGCGGAAAAGGGGATCAATTTTGAAATATCCCCATTTTTCGATGAATAAAAGTTCTTATAATAGTGTTTAATTTCAAAAGCTTAACTAATTCAACGTGTGCTAAAGGGTTTTAGGGATTAAATTTATTACTTCACTTTTTGTAACGGTAATCGTGTTATTTTTTGTTTTTCTCAATATATTTACATGTTGGAAGATGTCATGTTTCATCCATTCTTTCCGGAAGAGAATATTTTTTATTAACGGTTGATTTTTTAGCTGTTCGCGAGTGATACTCCAGAAAAGTTACGGCGCGTGTACGCCACAGCAGAACCAAGTGCAAACGGAGGGACCAGAACCAGAGGATTGTCGACGGATTTTCAGAGAAGCGATTTCAATTATTTATTTTTATTTTAATATATCTACATATATCATACATGTAGATATATTATATATAAATACATAAGGGAAACACGATAGCTAGCCTACATATTAAATGGGAACTGCAAAAAAAGAAAACAAATATTGCAGGTAACACATCTCACCAAAGAATGAGGTGAACTGGAAGGAAATAAATCGGGAGATAGTCACGCTGAAATGACTGAGAAATGAAAATCCATATGGGAAGATTATTTTCCATCTGGGGAGATGATCGACTTATTTTTGTAATTTGTGTCCAATTAATTTTAGCTACAAGAGGCTGCAGCTAAAATAAATTGCACAACAACGCGAATATAATTGGTCGCAGTGATTGATTTGTGAAATGTCGTTTTTTCGTTTTACTTACTAAACTTTTACTTTTTCGTTTTACTTACTAAAACTTTCTGCTCGTACTTTCCCTGGTCGGTTGTTGAGCCGAGAAAGTAAGACAAAGAACTAAATCTCTTAAGAGGGTGCTGCACGAAATTTCTCAAATTAGGGTCTAGCGTTTTAGTTATTCCGCTAAAACTACGCTAATAAAAGCAGTGACAAAAAACACTCGTTTTTATCAATGTCATTTATAAGGTGAGATAATAAATTTGGCAATAGTTTGCGTAGTTTTTTATAAAAACACCCGAGAAAATATACAAAAATGGGCGAGGGGTTTTAGTTCTCACTGGGAAAATAATAAATAATTTGAATTACAAATTATTATAACCGAAAGTTAAATGACATATCTTCACTATAAAATATTTAAATTTCAATTATTGTAATAAGATTTTATACAATAAATCCCAGAAAATCAGGTATCAGATTCTCCATACATTTTTGTATGGGTTAGCCGCGTTAATAAATACACAGGCGCACTATGAAATAGATTTACTTCCCTGCTGCTATTGGAAGTGAGAGCACGTATCTTTCGGTTAGCTCTTATCAGTTCGTGCTCACGTAATATTTTATTATTCTACACCGCAGTACCGCGTCGTCACGCGTCGTCACTAAAAAGCAAATTGCAGTAAGTATTTTTTTTTATATTTGTTTTTTTTTTTAATTGATGTTTATAGCATCTTTGTTATAACTTATTATAATACTCTACATGTATTTTAGTTATGGGGAAGCGCAAGAAAACATATTTCGTGAAAACACGAAAAGGAAAGCAAAGATAAAGAAACAATCGATAAAAAGATTAGTTTCATATTCTAAACTATTTTGGTTTTGGTTACAGTACATTCAGTACATATTTTTCCCATTTAGTGTGTACAAAACAGGTTATAGTTCATATTTAGTATTTAATATATAGGTACTGTCAATTTTGAGTACACTATTTGTAATTTTCGCAAATCTTCATAGTATAGGTTTTGGTGTAAATATTATTTGTGATTGTTGCTGTGTTTTTTTTATAATAAAATAAAAACATGAAATATAAAATATGAAATGTATGGAAACACATGTACGCATTTTGGGGGTACATGTTACGGCGTCCTTTGTAATTTGAGCGCTCTCTCGCTGAGATAAGTGATAAGTGGTTGGCTGTAAGATATTTAGCTTACAAAGAGCATTGATAGGATATGCACTGATTTAAGGTTGCGACACGTCATTTAAACCAGAAAAAGCACGGGAATTTTAAAATCAAACAGTCTTTGAAAATATTCAAAACTATAGAATACTTATAAATATTTTGAAACCATAGAAAATAAAATAATTTGAAAATCATTTTAAAATTAAATAGTGTTTGAAAATATTCAAAACTTTAGAATACTTAGAAATATTTTGAAACTATAGAAAAATTAAATAATTTGAAAATCATTTTAAAATCAAATAGTCTTTGAAAATATTCAAAACTATAGAATACTTTGAAATATTTTGAAACCATAGAAAAATAAAATATTTTTAAAATCATTTTTAAATCAAATAGTCTTTGAGAATATTCAAAACTACAGAATACTTAGAAATATTTTAAAACCATAGAAAAATAAAATCATTTGAAAATCATTTTAAAATCAAACAGGCTTTGGAAATGTTGAATATCATAGATATTCAATAGTATAGAGAGAGTTTAGGAAAAAAATTTAAACTTGAGATTTTTTATTTTTCTTTTACTTTAACTTCATGTCATAAATTGTTCACCTTGATCGATCAGTAGAAAATTTACAACTCATTATTGCGTCACATCACAAAAATAACAATTTTCAATCACATTATTAAATTAAAATTATCGCAGAGTTCGGAAGACCACCACGGGGCCGCGAAACCACCGCGGGGTTTCTTCCGCCCTACTGCGGCATCACAGGAAGACTCGATGGCCGCATGAAGTGCGACACACAAGTCCTCTGCGGTACTACTAGAAGGCGATGGAAAGGACTCAAGATTCTGGCAGAGGACTTCACCAAACCGGTCCCAGTTAATGTCGTCGGTTCGGTATCGCCACTCGGATTGTGGCGTGGGGGGAACGCGACGGCCGATGCCAAATGTCACCAGTCTGCGGTCCGAAGAAGAAAGGTGCTCGTGAACTTTCCAATTGTTCATCCAACGGGCGAATCCCGGGGAGCACAGAGTGAAATCCACAAAACTCCTCTTCGAGACTGTTTAAAAGTGGCATTCATTAATTTATTACTTTATTAATTTTAATTACATATTTGAAGTTGTTCAAAAATATATAATCACATTAAGCCGCGAAATCTATCTGTACCTTCTTTCCGTCGGAAGTAGTTTATTTATAAAGGTAACTGCTTTTTGAAATAATTAAAGTTTTGGTGTAGCTATTTATACCTATAATAATTACTGTTTTTTATCCTTCTCGACATACATTTTATCCTCGTACTGATGAGAATAACAATGTTATAATTGTTTTAAGCATTATCCATTTTTATTTCTTTACTCAGAATCATAAAGTATCTGCTATCCTGATAGTGGAAGCGGTTCGTCTCATATTTTGAAAGAATACTGTAAATTGTGATAAAATCAAATCCTTTTGCACACGTGTGTTCATTAGACCAAAATAGTCGATTTGACCTGCCGCTCCGACATATTTGGCCCAGCGGACTCGAAATGGCGGCAATTTTCCAAGATGGCCGCTAATAAACCAAAAGAATTATTCTCGTGCTGATTTTAAAGACCCATGGGTCGTTTTCGATTATTTTGGCGTCAAATATAAACATAAATAAATATAAATAAATAATTCCTTACAAACAAGGTAGAATGTGTACAATCATTTATATATAGTGTAGTATAGTGTAGTATAAAACGGCCACGGTACATTTATTTTGACCAGTTCTGATGATGACACCAAGTACAAAAGTTTAAGTTTTCTGGCCAAAGGTACAAATATGTTCAAATCGGATCAAAATACGTTCAAAGGTTGTTCAAAACACATGTAGTCGTCATATTTGAGCCAGCGACTACAAATTCAAAGTCAAAGACCCATTCACATATTCTATATATAGTTCAAATTTTCCATGTTTTCTGGGTAGCAAATTTCAGAAATTACTTACAGCATACACAAAATTATTCTCTCGTTTGACTTTTTTGACAGTTTTGACTTTAGATTCGTCTTTTCCAGTGTGCAAATACTCGAAAAAGACGCGTATAACATAACGGTAACGTGAAAGTAAATACTCGTTAAAAATGTTTATAATCCTGTTCAAAATTAACTAAAGTTATTTTTATTGCCATATTTGAAATATACGACCCCAAAATAGCCGAAAAGGCCCATGGGTCATTAAAATCAGCATGAGAAAAATCATTTTGGTTTATTAGCGACCATCTTGAAAAACGGCCGCTATTTTAAGTCCGCTGGGCCAAATATGTCGGAACGGCGGGTCAAATCGACCATTTTGGTCTAATAAATACGTGTGCAAAAGGATTTGCTTTTATCACAATTTGCAGTTTTTGTTATTTGCAATTTGCTATGAGCAATACAATTATAAAATGCGGGTTACTTTGCTTTGGCGGGTGACCGTCGGTTCAGCGTTATCAATGTATGCGATTTACTCACACGTGCGTGGCCGCCGCCGGCAAGCGTAAATTATTTACATTTGTGTAACGGCATAGGCTCGGAGCCCTCTTAATGTTATGGGTGCTGAGCATGAAATTATCCTGAATTTTGTAAAAAACCTATTATAATATTCTGTACTACCCTTGATTATGAAATATACACTAAAATCTAATAATAATAATAAAAACAAACAAAAATGTTACAATTTTTCATTTAAATTAATATTTCGGAAGGCGTGTCATGTCTATTTTGTAGATGTGTTACTAGAATCCAATAATAATAATAAAAACAAACAAAAATGTTACAATTTTTCATTTAAATTAATATTTCGGAAGGCGTGTCATGTCTATTTTGTAGATGTGTGACTAGAATCCAATAATAATAATTAAAACAAACAAAAATGTTACAATTTTCTTAAATTATTATTTCGAAAGGCCTATCATGTCTTTTCTGTAGAAGTGTGTTATACAGCGAGTGCTTGTTATAGTCAGGATAAGCACGTAAGACCTGTATATTATTTAGTGTACTACACATACTTTATTTTATTTTATAGGCCAGGAAAAGTATGTCGTAATAAAGGACACGAATCAACTCCGAATAACTACACGCCTTGAACCTTAAGGGGAAAAGCATAATTATTTTTATATTTATTAAATTTATTCTTAAGTCGAATTACTTAATTAAATAAATTACTTTTTAGTCACTATCTTTCAGTTAGACCCAGTCAGAACAATATCATTATATCAATCATCTTTATATATGTACGTATTCGTTTACTACGCATGAAGTCCGATTTTGGAATCAGCTAACGTCACACCTTAGAAGCGCTCCAGCGGCATTTTACTTCAATGAATCATTAAAGAAACAATATATCTCCAGATAATCCTAGATCTTTACTCTTCCTTACTCTTCCTTATGTACCTTTTCATAGCGAGACATATTGGTATTTTATCTTTTTTCTATCTTTATTTCTAGCGTAGCTTCAAAAAATCCACGTGTATCTTCAATAGTTGGTTGTAAGATATAATTGTGTAATGATAAGCCCGCCAATTAGGTTAGTCATTCTTAAGAAATATACCTGACAGAAATATAATTGACGATATTGCAATAGACATGGTAAAACTGACACTTCCGTTTATAGTTGACAAATTAGCCTATATGTATATTCAATATATCCCTCCAAGATGGAATTTTCCCAGATCAATTCAAAACTGCTAAAATTATTCCTATCCATAAAAAAGGTTCAAAAACTGAAATAAACAACTACAGACCGTTGCTACCTGTTTTTTCCAAAGTGCTTGAAAAAATAGTAAATTCAAGTTGGTAAAATACATAGAAAATAAAAATATCCCAACAAAATCTCAGTTCGGTTTCAGAAGAAATAAAGGTACAATCGATACACTGAACAACGTTCCGAGAAAAATGTACAATGACAAGAAACTTTATTCAAGTACCGTTTTTTGCGATTTATCAAAAGCGTTTGATATGGTAGATCATCAAACACTGCTAACTAAGCTCGACAGATATGGAATCCGAGGAAATAGCTTAAAATGGTTCAGCAGCTATCTCTCAAAAAGAAAACAAGTTGTACAATTAGACGACAGCACAGGTGGCGTATTGAAGAGAATTATTTCCGATGAGTGTGAAACGAAGAGCGGTGTTCCTCAGGGAAGCATCCTGGGACTGACCCTTTTTATTCTATATATTAATGATCTCCCATCTATAGTAGCTCACTGAAATATAACTGTGTATGCAGATGACACTAGCATAAGCTTTGCAGATGCCAAAATAGAGAATGTAGTGAAAACGTTAAACTATGAATTGGCTCTGTTAAATACCTGGTTCGAGAAAAATAATCTGTCTCTTAACACATCCAAGACAGTATCCATCTTCCTATCTTGTAGAAAAAATAAGGTTATGAACAGTCAAAATTTAATTATCGGTGCTAACACAGTAGCCAATATTTTAAAAGCCATAAATTTCTGGGTTTAGTTTTAGATGAAAATTTGAGGTGGAATGCTCACGGAGAGGAATTAAGCGACAGACTTTCCAGCGCCTGTTTCTTACTAAGGCAAATAAGGAAACTGATCAGCGTTAAACACACCAAAATAATATACTTTGCCTATTTCGAGTCAATTCTTCGTTACGGGATTCCCTTCTGGTCACAGTGTACAGTAGTTTTAAGGCAACATATTTTCTCTCTCCAAAAACGAGCCATAAGAATATTGATAAACCTTAAACATAATGAATCATGTCGTGGTCACTTCAAAAATCTCAGTATTCTAACGTCACTCACTATACATACATCATACATACATCACTATACATATTTGAATGCATAAAGTTAATATTAAAAAACATAGGAAAGATGAAGACCCAAAAAGAAATTCACTCGCATTTCACCAGATGTAGGCACAATTTAGCATTACCCCGTCCATCTCTGGAATTATTCAAAAGGGATCCAAATTACGTTGGAATGGCGTGTTACAATAAACTGCCTGAGAATATCAAAATTATATGTAGAAACGGAAAAATCAACCAATTTAAATCGAAATTAACGGCTACCTTATTGCTAGAGAATTATATAATATTAACGAATTATAATTAGATTACTGACAATTCCCATCTCGATTTTTTTTTTTTTAACTTGACATTAGTACCATTTTATTGATTATTATATTATTACTACTATTTCTAATCGTCTCCCATAATCAATTGTATTTCTTATTTATAGGACCATTTAATTTTAATATTATAATTTCATGACTATCTGTAGTTATAAATATCTAATATAACTCAATTGCGTGGTGAGTCTCTAATGAAATATTAAGTGTACATTTTAAAGTTATTTTAACATTAAGCGGCTATAAAAAATGTCTAAACAACTATGTGAAAGTTTTTGAAGACAATAAATGCGATTTGATTTGATTTGATTCGATTTGACCTAGGTCTTCTTGTAGGTTATTTATTACATCTATTTATTTATTACATTATATTTATAATACATAATTATATTTATTATATGACGTCTATTTATAGTTATTATATGCAAATTACATCCCTAGGTTAGTAGGTTGGTAGAGTAGCTGTTGGTTATTGACAGGGAGCATTAAGATCACAAATATGTGTTTTTTTTATATATTATTTACTGCAAATAAGGAATGTTTACTTACTAACGAAGTAGATAGAATAGGAGAATCCTATTCTACCTTGGATGGAAGTAAACCTTGAAACTTCTACCCGTTGTCCGGCTGGTGATAGATCCCATCATTGTAATGTAAATAACAAATGTATTACATTATGTTTAATACGTGACAGATAATGGACGTTACGGTATACACGTCAAAAAACAAATATAAAACTTAACGTAAATAACGAACCCAATCATCATGTTCTTTATTGCGTAAAAAAGTAAAAGATATGACCGTACACGCTAATAATATACACAGTTTATATTTAATACGTTTTTAGATGTGTATAACCTTACGTCCTTTTCTGTTTAAAGGCATCAAATATAAAATATTATTTATTTTATTTATTTATTATGGCAATGTACAGAATTTGCAACAAGCATAACCCAAAACGTAGGGAATATCTAGACTTTACCGAGGAATAAAAATTAAACCCACTGCAAGTTATGTCATGCTCTTCACCATCACTTATACGAAATGATCGGTCCCATGCCGCCCAACTTAGTAAGACTTGTTCCATGGAAAACATTTAAAACATATTTAAAAAAGACCAAATTTCATACATGTTTAAATGAAGAAAATGTAATTTACAAAATGAGATTAAAAATACTTAAATATAAAAAAAACAGCAAAAGTACTCAAAAAAACTTTTAATGGCAATATCTAGTGTTTATAACTAAGACCAAAAACTGTATTTTTTTTTTATAGAAAACACAAAAAATATAAATATTAAAGTAATAGATAATAGAATACTTTTAACGTATGCTTAATAACAATTCATATAATCATCTTCTTCATCATCATCATCAGCGCGCATTCGCCCACCGTTGGGCATACGCCTCTCCAATCACTCTCCATCCGGATCGGTTGTCCGTTCCCTCATCCAGACAGGTCCAGCTGTCTCCTTGATGTCATCGGACCATCGGGCCGGTGGTCTGCCCACACTTCTTCTGCCTAGCCGGGGTCTCGACTCCAAAACGCGCCCAAGCCCATTTCAGCTTAGCCACTCTTTGACCCACTTCGACCACCTTCGTGCTCTGTCTGATGAGCTCGTTTCGGACTCGATCGCGCAACGATAAGCCGAGCATGACTCGCTCCATGTTACGCTGCACCACCTTAAGTTCGTGGATCGTAATATTGCATATAATCATACAGTGCGTTATTTACGTTTCAGTTAGGAGGCTCTTTCACTGCCTGGACAAACGGGTAGAAAATTCAAGGTAAAATATCAAGGTGGCCTGGGATTCACATATTTTTCCTATTACTTGATTTTCAGTATGCTCCTCCAATGAGCACCACAACATAATTGAAAAACATTATAATGAAACACCACAACATAATGAAATACTACATGAATATAAAAATATTCAAGCCAAAACCTTGTTCCTTAATTTAAAACCAGTATCAATGTAATAAAAGACGATCAATCAGTAGTCAACCGCCTCGAAAAGCACGTCATTAAAAGAGCGAATTTGTCGATCATTCGGTGTAATTATTTTTAAAGCAAAGGAAGTGCCCCATGACGTTTATTTGCAATAAATTCGGAGGGAAATCCGTTGATCCGAATTTGAGAAGAAAGCGAATAATCACCTTTGACGGGCGAATGTAAGTCAATTGCCTTACAGCTGCGTCCTGTTACGGAGTCGGAATCCGGGAACGCAAACTGTTATCGTCTTACTTAGAAAATGGGAACTCGCTTTCGCGGAATGGGCCAGCGACGGATATGTTGAAAGTTTTCTGGGTCGAGAAGGAAAATACTTTGTTTTGGAAGCTGTGATTCACAACCATGTAATATTTAACCGGAATGACTTCCTTGTTGGGGATCCCGGATGCCGTAAGTTTATAGTACCCTTATCGGAAAAGCGAGAGAGTTGAAAACGGAAAGAGTATCAATAACGGTTGGGTTAAAATTTATTGTTTAGTTATTGTAGGGAATTATTGTTCATTTATTATTACAGCTGTATTTATAATGTTGTCTCATTTTTATTCAGTTTCCAAATAACGCGCAAAAAGTGCACCAAACAAAGCAATTCGTAGTGGATATGATAGACATCCCTCGAATAAAAACATACTTTAGGCAGACACCTGATGAGTATAGGCCCCAGGGCATACTAGAGTTGTCGACTACAGCGGGCGAGCCCGTCACCTCAGGAAGTTTTAACGATTGGTCGTTCTATCTCCCTGCAGTGAGCGTAGAAGACTTGGACAAAACAGTCCATCGTCAAGCTCCCCCACAAACCCGTAAGAGGCCAACGCCTTATCCGCGAGTTAGCAAGGAGTGTTACCCAGCGGGCTTACACTCACGCCCCCTTACTTCCAATTGCGACCAGATTACTCCAGTCTCTCGATTGGTTACGAGTTCGAGGTCGCTTTCGCGGTCCTTTCGCTTACGAAGCGGTGAAACGGTGTATACCGAATCTATCGCGGATCACGGCATCTTTTGTCCGGCTGTTCACCCAGGATCGGGTAGCCGATGGTCGTTTCAAGAGCAGTCGCCGTAGGGTCCGAGCCAACCCCGCTCTATAGGAAACAGTACTGCTTCCAAACTCCCCCGACTGTTAGTCAGAGTGCGCAATCGATTGGCTTCTGCCGCACGGTGCGCAGACCGTCCAGGAGCGCCAAAAGGTTGATTCCTAGGGGAAACCAACCCTATGGCCAGAGTCCTACCCAGGCTCGCACTTCATGCGTGGAGGCCGTCGGATAGGTGTTGACCCGTGAGTGTGACCAACCCTGAACAGAATGGGTCTTCGTGGCCAACTCAGCAAGGGCCCATTAACTCCCAAGGCATACAACAACTCCCAACTCCCCAGGGCATACAACAAATTGGATGAGTCTATAGAATCGTACACAGCAAAGACTAATAATTCAAAACACGATTTCACATGTGGCTTATGAGTGATGGTCGGCCGCCAAATTTTTGACCCTGTTATATAGATTTATTTTATTTCACTTTTTTTTTAAATCGCTGTTTCTGTATTTACATTCTTTTTTAATAGGAATATGCTCAACATTATGTTTGTACATGCATATGTAACATGCATATGTAACACTTGTAACATGCATATGTATAATTTTAATCCCTCTGATTATTTAAATTTGATTATTTCACATTATTGCAATGCTATTTTCCGTCCATAATCACTATTTAACGTTTGTCACGCCTTATATTGCCATTCTTTTAACTATTTATCTTATATGATTCTAATGATGGATATTTTATAAATATTATTCGCAGACCGTCTTAGGATATCTGCGAATAATATTTATTTACGGTCTTCTGAAAGACGCATTAACATATCAATGACTTAGTTTTTAGATTAATGCCGATTTTATAATATAATTGCTATTTGATTTTTTGAGAAACAATTTAGTTTAGAAGCAATTTAGTTTTATGAGCATTTTACTAAAACTTTTACATGATTTATTGTACTAGCCCGCCCTGTCCACCCTGGAGCGGGCTAGTCCCAGTTGGAGGACAGAATCATGAATAAGCATAAGGTTAAGGTTTTGCCAGTCGCTTCCTGTTATTTCTGTAAGCAACTTTGGCAATTTTGTTATAATTGTTTTTTCGAAATTTATACAAGACAAGTGACTTCAGCGTTTTTGTTATTTCATTATTATTCTATATATATTTGACAAATTCCCCTGATTATTTTACTTATTTACTGCATCCAAACGATCTTTCTCGAAAAATAAAAGTGATCATTATTGTATTTAGAACACACCGGGTCAAAGGCCCACTACTAGAGGAAAGCCCACTAGCATAAGCTATCTGAATATAACAAGAATGAAGATGTATGACGAGTGGACGTGTGGGTGGGTACTTTAACCCCTCAAATGAATGGCGATTAGCTCGGGTTGCCTACGGCAAAATGTTTATAAATTTATATTTACATTTACATTTACATTTCCATAGAGCGGGGTTTACTATAGAGCTATAGCATTACTATAGAGCGGATTACTATAAAGCGGCGCACATTTACATTTATATTTACATTTATATAAATTTATATACATTTTGTATACATTTTGCCAAGGCATCCCTTAAGGGACGCCTCACATTTGAGGGGTTAAGATATTTGTAAAAAACTCGCTCAGAATAAGAAGGATATTAAAATACAGAGTTCATCTCGCAGATCTCAGAGAAATAGTTGCCTTAGTTCGGGGGGCACTCCGAAATCGAGACCGATTTGAATATCCTAACTATTTTTCCGGCTATCAGTTTTACCGATGCTACTCTGTGGACTTTGATTTATATTGCAATTTAATTCAGCGGTCAAAAATCTTTCACTTTTAAAATAGAGCTATTCCTTCTTTTTGATTGATCCACTATATTGTGACATTTTTAAAAACACACTCACACAAATTTCATCGAATCTTTATATTGTGCGCCTAATTTCAAAAATTTTGAGTGATTTTCTAAAATTAAAAATAAATCATTAGGGTTCCGATTGAAACAATTAAATTTAGATTTAATATCTTAAAAGATGGAATTAGCATGCAATTGTTATAAATACATAAAATTAATAATAGCTATTTATTTATTTATTTATTTATTTTATTATTTATTTTCATAACAAATCAACATTACAGTTTCTACCAATCCGTTGATAGGCAATATACACATAAATATACTAAATATACTAAATATAATAATATACACATAATATATAAGTACATACATAACATGTTTAAATAAGCGTTAAATAGTAATACCGGCATTAAGAATAGAAAAACTTACAAACTTACAAACTTACAGTACATAAGAGTGAAAACAGTTTATATTATTCTGCCATAAACAAGTAGCGTAATGCCCACACCTTGAAGAGGTGCGGGTTCGCTGTAAAAATATCAAAGTCTGGCGCTGTCGAACATAGCGCATTTATGTGCCGCATAGCTCGTGTAAGCAGACTCCATCGACTTAGGTTGGTGCGCGAGGACGGCTCCGCAAATAGATTATGAATGCGAGCACGATTATAATTGTCCGGGACAAAGAGACAAACCTTCGCTAGCATGCTAGGATTATCAACTCTTCCCCTAATCAGCTTAAAAACGTAGCTATAAGTTCATCCACAATAAACAAATATTTTTTTCTGTACAATTCACAAAGAAGATATTCCGGTGTCGACGTCTCCTTCAACCATTTCCTGTTGATTGGTGACCAGAAAGTTAGGCTGAAAGAGTTAAAATGACATCAACCTACTGTAAAATTGGACACCGAATATCTCCAGCTCAAATCTCAGACTGTAACGAATACACTGAAAAGCAAATTTGAGAATGTTAACCCTCAACTGTTTTTCGTCCAGTGGACCCTAGTTTTTAAAGTACCCATAAATCAAATCCATGTTAATATAGTTAAGGGTGTATATTGTAACAAAAATCGTAAGTTTTTGCGTGACATACAGTGTCCAGAAACGTGAAATACACCTTGAGACACGCTAAGCACGATTATTTCCTAGACAAATGTAGTGTTTCCCAGCTTTTCCTTGGTGTATGACGCCGCGCGACATGTATCGCGCGCAATCTTCGTCTTCCAGCATGTTACACTCCTGTTTCGTGTTCTTCCGTGTTGCCCAGAAGTCCCAAGCATGTTTTTATGTATCTTCCATGTTTTCTCGGCGTCTCCATTGGACCTAAGCATAAAAAACCGCATTTTCCAAGTTCCCAGTCCAACATTGTCATTTTCGCGATGTTTGACAGCTGTCAACTTCTGTTCAGGTTGGTCTACAGGCAGTGTTGCTATTCTTGCGCCCGGTGAAGCGGATCGTTGCCCGCGGTTAAAATAATACGCAAATATTAAAAGCAATGTTAAGAAATGTGGTAAATATGCTAACAATCCTTGTTGAATATTTATTAATGTTAAAACATTTTTTTTTAACTTGAGTTGGTAACAGTTGTTTTGCTGAAATGTTGGCGGTCTGAACTTCCTAAAGTGACGTCACACTTCCGCCCTGTTCACTTGATTCCAAAATGGCGAAGGAGGTGAGATTGATTTTGTGTCAAGGAGGTGAAAAAGTGCCGTAATCGGCGGTGTGAAGAGTGCACCTGTCAGTGGAGTGCCAAGAATATGATGTAATTTAGTTCGTGTTTTTCTGGGGTGAGTCAACCATTTTACTCGAAGCTAGGTTATACGCCATGATGCCTGAGATAACCAGAGATTTTCCTGTTTGCCCACAGGAGTGGTACTTAATTTAATCTAATTTCTATCCATTTGCAACAAACGTTCTGAGAACCGTCACCAGCGTCATTACCGCGGAGATTCTGAGAATTTTCAACATCGTGCTGACCTGAAGAAGGCAGCCACCTTTTCCTGCTGTCACAGCTTCACGAAGAATAAACGAACTACTCATCAATGTGAAAACTGTCTTTTTATTGCTTTTGTTTCCAGGCATTCCGACGCATAAGCCTCATTCAGTGCAAGAAAAAAAACCACCACCCACCCCTCGAGATGTGATTTTTCTTTATGATAACCTCACTTTAGTTTTTTGTTTTTTTGTTTGACGGTAGTAATTTTTTAGTTTCGTGGTTTTCCTCTAAAACCATGTGGCGCTCAAAATTTCTTATCTCTCATTCGGCATGACGTAGATTTTTTTATGGTAAAATTCTTTTGGCTTTTGATTCTTTTTACGCAAACCGCGTGCTTAAAATTGTTACAATATTTATTAGGAAATCAAACACAACATCAAGGAACAACGTATAAAGTATTTATATCAATCTATTAACCAAACAAGCAAAAGATCGAAAGAAAAAATGTAGTTTCAAAAACATCAAGCTACAATGAAAAAATAGATGTTTCAAATAGCAATTGGTTTTCTTATCTTATTATAATATTATCTATCTTATTATAATATTATAAACGCGAAAGTTTGTATGTATGTATGGATGTTTGTTACTCTTTCACGCAAAAACTACTGAATGGATTTTGATGAAACTTTACAATAATATAGCTTACACATCAGAATAATACATAGGCTATAATTTGTAAAGATATAGCGTGAATTATCTAAAATATAACGATAACTGTCAAATAAGTAGGAAAAAAATCTAAGAAATTGACATTCGAAATTTAAATTCTATCCTACTATTCCTACTAATATTATAAACGCGAAAGTTTGTATGTATGTATGGATGTTTGTTACTCTTTCACGCAAAAACTACTAAATGGATTTTGATGAAACTGTACAATAATATAGCTTACACATCAGAATAACACATAGGCTATAATAATTTATAAAGATATATGGTTTTCTATCATCATTATCACAATTTTCCATCACCACGCGGGTGAAACCGCTGGGCGCAGCTAGTATTATATAAGGCAAAACTATCGAAAGATTTAAAGCAAATTATAATTAGTTAAAATGAAGAAAAAAATATAAATTTGGAACCGATGCTTCCCAGCGATGTTAAGATATTGGTCACACAGTTTACATGTTATTGTGTCTTCAATAATCTGACTGGTCTGAATTCTTTAACAAGGGGAATACCTGCGAAACAAAGCCCTGCGTATCATTACTAATCTCAAGTGGCAATACGGCGAAAAACACTGCGCGGAGTTATACAGGTATTCATAAAATCACATCTGCGCTTCAATCTTTCAGTCAATCATAATATAATCACAATTTAATCATAGGTAGCATTAATTCTGATTTCATATTTACTGAAATCACATTACATACGAGTATATGATTTCGACTGGCTACTTCTTACAAAAGAAGTACGTGTAGTTGTGGAGGTGAGTCTTGAATAATTCTAAAGAAGGCGAGTTTCATATATCTTGCTGGGAGATCCTTCCAGAGTCTCGCATCAGGGACACAGAAGGACTATTATGACAAGGAATTTTGAGTAAATTGTCAGAGGCTGACCGAAGTTCGAGACCGTGGGAACTTAAACAAAAAAAACATGTTTTCATGTTTTTTTCTTTTATTTAAATTTGAAATCTATTTAAAAATCTTTTATCACTGGAATGGCTGGTAGTCTCATATTCTTGTAAGTGTAAACAACTTAGCACTTTTCTTTAGAGAAAACTTTAAACGCGTTTTTCTAAAAGCCATATTTTTTAGTTTTGCGCCGTTGATAAATAAAACTATCTAACGGATTAAGTTGTTCAAAAAAAAAATTTTTTTTTCTTCAACATGAATTAAAAAAAAAACAAAAATAAGTTTATATATTGTTTTTTACTAGTTAAACACAAAATTTTGATACAAAAATCGATTTCATTTCTTTAAGTCCATAAAAAAATATAAAACTATGATCATTTAGTAAATTTTCTTGGTTTATCTACAAAATACATATGTAAAAATTAATATGTTAGTTAATTTTTTTTTGTTTCAGGCAAAATTACGCTCGCTATTACCGGTGCCAGCAGATGTCGATATTTCTGCAGCGTTAGAAACATTTGCGTTTTTTTACTATTATAAAAAATATATTTATCTTTCAAATCACTCTGATATAAATGATTCATGGTGAGATTTCAACTAAACGTTTAAAAAATATTATAAAAAGCATTTTTTGCTTTCTAAATCAGGCTCCCCCCTTAATGGTTCGAAAAGCTCGTGGAGATAGGATGGTGTTGATTGTGATAGGATGGAGATAAGATGCTGCCCTTTGGCGTACTGGCAACCACTTTAACGGTGCCCTATATTCGACACGGGATCATACAAAAACCGAAGATTAATCGATTAAGATGCTCCGGCGGGTTAATAACGGCAAACTACCACAAGTTATTTTGCGAATACTCTACAATTTACTATTTGTCTAATCAGTTTTTTTTCATTTTGAGGATCAGAAAGCAGTATCGCAGTTAGGTAGCGTTTGTAATTTGTAGGGATCGCCGAACGGGTGGGTGTTATCCGCTTATTTCGTGAATCAGACGATTTGATGGGCAAATGTCAGCGTCGCGACGGCTCTACTAAACGGGCGCCGCAGCGCGCGGGAAGCGGTCTCTCATTTGCTGAGTCGACACATAACAAAATGCATGCCCATTTTTTATTTTAAAATTACATACAAAGTATCATTTTAAAACTGGCATCCTGGCGGTGAATATATGCGATAAATGGAGCAACGCTCATGAAAAAAGATTTGTTTTAATATTATTTTTCTGTACCTACATATAAATCACCGTCAGAACACCGCTGAAGAATATGAAATTAAAGATTATTGCGGTTGCTAAATTTTATAAATAAGACTAAAAAGGATTTTACCCTGTGAATTTTGAAGCACTCTACGTTTGGGCGATGTTACAATCGCCGCTGTGCAGGGTAGACTGACGTGACGTTTTTACGATTTCGATCCATCGAAGTTTTAAAGATATTGGATCGTTCTGTCTCCCGTGAGATGTGCGTAGAAGACTTAGGACGAAAAACAATCCACAGTCTAGCTACGCCACCTGCCCGTCAGATTCCAACGCCTTACGGCGAGGCACCGGGAAAGGTGCCCAGCGGTTAGCCACGCCCCCTGACTACCAGTTTGGAGTGATATCTACGTCTGTTATTAACCTTCAGGATACCTCCTACCTCCTGACTAATTATAGGATCGAGATCGCTTGCGCGGTTCTCTCCCTTATGAAGCGGTGATATGGTGTCTACCGATTCTATCGCGGACCACGGCATCCTTTGCCCGGCTTATTCACCCGGGATCGGGTGGCCGAAAGCAGTTGCCATAAGGTTAGCAACCACCCCCGCTCTATAGGAAACGTTACTGTTCCCAGACTCCCCCGGCTGATAGTCAGAGTGCGCAATCGATTGGCTGACCCGCACGGTGCTCACACCGTCCAGGAGCGCCCGAAGGTTGACTCCTAGGGGAGACTGGCCCGCAGGCCAGCGTCCTACCCTGGCTCTCCTGCGTGGAGGCCACCGTATGCGTGTTGACCGGTAAGTATGACCGACCCCGAACGAATGGGTCTTCGTGGCCAAACTCCAACACCCCTGTTGCTACCGGGGTGAAGCAACCGATTTTTTTCGATCGTGAAGACATTCAACAGTGTCTATATCCGATGCGAATCGCCGTGCATTTCGTCGACGGTGCGGGGGGCGCTGGTTCGTATCTTTGACCGATTTTCTGAGGTATGCGAATAACAATGTCAGATCAAGTCGTCGACCGGCGGGTGCCACCTTGTTTTGGCGCCCAAATGCCGGACATACTTCCGATGAGCCATTTTATATACTTAAATAAATCCCGGAGATATTGGGTCACCTCTCACGCTGCACTCCGGCAGAGTGTTGGCTGATAGCGACTCTTGCTTTGCGCGCTTCCGCGAATGAATACTTGAGAAAGGAGACAATCGTTTTGATGAGTGTGTGAGAATACTTGGTAATGTCTGCTGTATCTAACGGTTCCGTGCAGCTTGGGCCTGATGACCTGGTCGATTACCTTGGGTCGGCTCAACTCACGGCTCAACTCACGGCTCAGCTCCCATCCGGTAGACTCCTCGAAAATATACTAACCTGGAAAGGACGCTGTGAATGAACAGGAAAGGATGGGATGTCCAATCTGAGGGAACGCCTTGGGAGATACTGGGTGATTTGCGCATCGTGCGGTGAATTTTAATCAACTGTGCGCTCTGGCGAGTATCCGGGGAAGTCTGGAAACGTACGTTTCCTAAGCAGCGGGGTTAGTATTAGCCTGATGTCAGCCACCTTTGAAACGATCAGTTGGCCACCCGATCAAGTGTGATATTGACGGGCATAGGGCGCCACAGTCCGCGATAAATTCGAACTGAATTACCGCTAACATCAGATAAAGATCACGCAAGCGAAAAAGAATCTGTAACCAGATTGGAGGGTGGAGAAATCCGTCCAAGTATGATTTTTGCCCGGTCACACTTCTTCCTAGTGACTCCCTTTACGTACGAGTTTGTCGATTAAGTTACTCGTAGACAGTGCATTGGATTTTGTCCGCTAAAGTTTTTCAAGTTCACTCCATGGGAGACAGAACGACCTGATGGCGTTATAATTCCTGGGGTTACGGGTTCGCCTGTTGTGTTAGTCACCCTCAGTTGTCTGCTATAGGTACCCCTGGAATGTGCAGCGATCGAAGATGATGGTCAGAAGACTATCTTCTGACTATCTTCTTAACGACTGACTATCTATCTCACGCCACTGGGGAACCAGTGACGCAACCAAATATAACTTTGAGGGGGTTCACAAAAATCAAAGACCTGCACCGCTAGCGTGAGCTTGATAAATGTGGGGGACAAAAAAGGCTAGTGGGATGCAAGACTCGCTAGAAAGACTAACCTAGTGTCTGAGAGTTATAAAAGACAGACATTTTGTTGGTAAAATCGCACTTTTCTTTTATAATTTACTAGTGGCGTACTTTTATAACCCGGCGTTGCCCGTGTTCTATCCGTTCTCAAATATCTATGTATACCAATTTAATGTCGATCGGTTGAACGGTATATACATTGATGGGCTGCAGAGCCACCCAGTGGTGAGTTACAACAAAGTGAATAGCGCGAAAATATAATGCGTGCTCAGATATCTATGTATACCAATTTTCATGGTGATCGGTTGAGCGGTATAGAAAGTGATGTGCTGCAGCGCCATCTGGTGGCGAGTTACAATACAAATAATAGCGCGAAAATATTATGCGTGCTCAATTGTCTATGGATCCTAATTTTCATGGTTATCGGTTGAGCGGTGTAGACGTTGATGTGCTGCAGCGTCATCTAGTGGTAAGTTACAACGAAGCGGCTATCATAAAAACCTTCTTCATGAAAAAATCATAGTGCCATTGGAACGTGACGCCGGGTAGCAAGGACGTATCCAGGGGACAAGGGTCGCCTCCCCCCCTCCCCAAAATAAAAAAAATATAGAAGTCGAAAAAAAAATGATAATCAGGGAGAATCCGCGACGTACCTAGTGTCTGTCACGTATCTATAGGGAGGGGGTAACGGAAATCCGTCGTATTTTCGTTTCATTGTATGAACAAATTCAAGTTTCGTGGGTGCTGCGCGCGTTGTTTCAAAGAATTCCCCCCCCCCCCCCCCCCCACACATAGTTCTTGAATCTGAAGTCTGGACACGTGCCTGCCTGGTAGTTTGCACCAGATCTTCTAGGTATAGGGTAACGCAATGAGCCAACTAAACAGTTCCAGAGATTGCCAGATGCTGCAACAGACGAGCTAATCGAGACGGCAGGGGCAGGCAGAGGCAAGCTGATCGAGGCGTCATCAAAGACAAACTAGAATAGAGACCGCGGGATGTGGACTGTGAGTGGATGCGATAACGAAATAGAAAGAGATAGCTGCATATGTGCCCCTTCTATCATTGTCTAGTCGTGCATTCGCGTTTATTATTCTTTAAATCAGTATAATAAATCGGAATTCTTTAATTCCGGATCATTTTGCATATTTTTTTATATTTAAACACAACTTTAAAGGCCATTTTTTAGGTCATAAACATTTTGTATTTTGAAAAATATTGATCAGTCTTTTAATTCACCAAATCACTTTAATAGACAGTTTAACAAAGAGAAAATAAGTACCTAAATAATTTGAAATGTATAAAAAACACGACTGTCGTTACAAAAAGGGAACTACTGTATTTATAATTATTTTTTTTATGAAATGTTTGTAGTTTATGTATTTATTTATATATATGTAGATGCATATATATTTTCAGATTATACTCAATCAGACATATTATTTGAAACGAAACACAATAAACATTACTTATGTCAATTTATTGACATTTAGAGATTTGAATTTCTTCTTCATTTAGACAACTATTTACTTGAAATTTAAATAGTTAAGGTAGCATATGACACTCGTGATGATATAACTATTTTAAGAATACACCACACTTCTAAGTCGGTTCAAGCGTTTAGACATTATGGTGGAATAAAGAAACGAAAAAACATACATAGATGAACTCTGAACACATAACACTCATTTTTGTCGAGCAGTAATGTAAAAATACAACGAACGCTCAAACTCACATAGTAGACGTATTATGGGCGTCGAAGCTTTGCACTCACTATTTATTTACGTGTGTCCAGCGCATGCGCGACTAAACAAGGATAGATGGTCCCATATGCAGCTTTCTCTTTCTATTCCTCTATCGATTTCTCGGGCTGGTTACGTGGTCTATTCTAATGTGTGAATGGGCGTCATAGGCTGTAATGGCAAATCGTCAGAGGCAGCCTCCCGCGGTGTGCCATTGCCTTACGCATAGAAAATGGAGCTATAAAACAGTTTATTAAAATAGGGTTTATCTTTCCTACTACTTGCATATGACGTGACGCAGGAGAAAGCTTTCATTGATGACATGAAGCGATAAAATGAACATAATAAGAAAAACAACCCTTAAACATCGCGACAACAAAGCGGATATGTTGCCTAGCCGCCGGCGACAGCCAACGCGTGGGAGGTTTCTCTGAAAAGGTTGCCCTCATTGTAAATCCGATCGCGTGGGATTCTTTTGTAGGGACGTATCCAAGTTGAATGAAAATCGGATTATTCAGGATTTTTCAGTATTTTTGACATGAATAGGTCTTTAAAATTGCTTCCATAATGGGAGGCAATTAAAAAAAATAATGATAACAAAATCGGGGGACACAGTTTGGTGTTGCAGCTACATATCTATCATCTCCATCCAAAATTTAATTACACTACTGGATAGCTAAACGATCAAAGAATTCGTCACGCGCGCGATGGAGGGGGAAGCGCCGCCATTTTGAGGTCATTTTGCTGCGTTTCGAAATTTCCATTTAGTATAACTTTTGACTCGGAGAAACTACGACGTTCGTTTAGGTTTCAATCGTCAGCTGTCATCAAAATCTATCGATAGTATATATAAAATATTAGTGTAAAATAGTTATAGTGAATATATATGATGATAAATTAAAAAAAAATTAACAAAAATATATTTATAATATCCGGTCTATACTCGTCAAAAAGCCAAATCCAAATACAAATTGGAAAAGGCTTCTGATATCAATAAAACACCATATGACCGAGTGAAGCAAAGCCGGGAACGTAAAAGAATGAATGTGGCCGAGCGGATCAACGACGGTGCCAGTACATCTGCAGCTGGGGCGGTTGAAATTATGCAAGTGGATGATGAAGTCGCTTCTATATCGACGTCGGACTGTGTAGGCATCGATTCTTGGTTTGTAACATTAGCATTTGTTTGTATAACGGGATATTTGAATTGTGTTCGATGAGTCTCCGATATTTCGGCTCTGTTGCAAGCGCTCAAACATACTCGTACATAAAATAACGTATTTCATATTGCATGAACAAAATATTACCCGTTACGTACACGTATTCACGTACAACATAGGGCCGTGTCCATAACACAGCCACACCCCTTTTTTTGTTGTCCTGAAATATCGTCAGCATAAAAGATCGCCATTTAGTGAAATTGCATATAAGTAATGCCCTCTCGTTGAAAAATTTAAAGTGGCTTTTTATGGTTATTTGAAATTTATCGGGTTGAAATCGCAGGGGTTTCGCTTACGATTTATTCTGTCGTAAACTGAAGTCGGGCCGAAAATATAAATAACCGCAAAAGTATCACCAGTTGTTTTCGAAATCAACTGATTTTACTTTCCCGGCCCAACAACCGACCAGGAGGGAAAGTATTGTGAACGCTCATTTTTTTCCGAATGAAGTCGGAAATATCCATTTTGAGCCACTTTGAGGCGATTAAGATCATTTCCAGATGTAAGTCTGTATGTGTGTGTATATCTGTCTGTCTGTGTGTGTCTGGATATTCCTCCACGACAGAACTCAAACACTTAGCCCGATTGAGCTGAAATTTGGTATCCAGGCATCATTTGGTCATAGTATTGATTTTACAGGTTGAGTTTTTTTATTAGTGACGTCCTTGAAGTCAAGCAAATAAGCAACTTTTAATTTTAAAAAATAGGCAAAACAAAAAAAAAATATTTTGAAAATTTGTTTTTTTTATGTTTTGAAAATTTGGTAATTTTATGTTTTGAAAAATGGTATAAAAAGAGTTGAGCGAGTTGTTTCTTCTCGATATTTTACCTATTGCTAGATGGCGTAGTGCGCTCAACACTTGCAAAACTTTTATTTATCAGTTTAAGTTTTTTTGTTTTTTTTTTTACTTTTTTTCCAAAATTATTATCAAAAGTTCCTTGTTTGCTCGTACTGATTCACCCACTTCAACTATGTCACTAATACAAAAAAATCATCCTGTATAAAATTCACACTATATAAACGAGTTGAAAAGGTTGTGGCCAGGAGGGCATATATCAATCTCGAAAGATTTAACAACCTTCAATCGGTCGCGCGGCGTCGAATCGACCACACTCGGTATATTATCGTTCCTAACATCTTTATTTCTTAGTGTATGCATTTCCCATCGCTAGTAGCCTGTTATTGTTTCCCCGTAAACGAAATAAATATATTAATTATTAAATATACTCCGCACCCTTCGGAGCCCATGGATCGCATTTGTTTAGTCGCGGCAAGGGCGTCGAAAGCACGCCACGCGCCTGTCGTCGAAAAGGTTACGCGCGACGCTCAACGCGAGATATCATTTTTTTGAAATATCGACAAATACTATCGAATCAAGTTTGCAATAATGTTTTTTTGTATTAAAATGACTAGTCGACTGCTAATTGACAGTGCAATACTTGATCGAATACAACAAGAAGATGAAGAGAGTGAATCAGAACTCAGTTACTAAGGTTCAGAAGTTTCCGATCACTTTCCAGTCTGCTTCCAGAGAAAACTCAATCTGCTGAATAATCAAGCAGCTCGGATTTCTGTGTGGAGGATTTTCCTCTTTCCTCTATAAGTTCATGTTTTACGGGGCGTGATAAGATAAAAAAGTGGCAAAAATCTAACAATAACAGAGGGAGACAGCATGTTCAAAATATTCTCCCTGAAGTTGCGGGTCCTCGTAGAAACGGCGTGGGGGTGACAACGTTTATGCAAAGCTGGAATGTATTCATCACTGAGGATATTATTGAAGAATCTGTCATACACACCAATGAATTTATACAAAAAAAACGCATCGTCATATAACAGACCCCGTAACTGCAAACCGACTGATACTGTAAAAATTCGAGAATTTGTTTTATGTTATTTGTATTCAAAATTATAAAGAGTTGTGAGGGACCACCCCTCACTATACTCAATTGTTCGGTGTGAGGTGGTGGTATCAACTTACGAGTTATCTCCGTATTGAAAGGCGGTTTTGAATGAAGTAGAAGGTATTTATTGATTGAAAGTTTGATATTGCCAGTTATAACGCTTCCCGAACAAGTTATGTTGACGCGAGTGTATAGATGCGCGACTGCGGTTACGAGGATATACGGATGAGGATTGTATGTGTGCTCCTAGTATCTTGTACTGGGCACGGCTCGAGTCTGTGGGATTACAGACTGATGCTTCAAGACTAGGGAGGATAAGGAAAGGAAACCAAGGAGCCTGATTCGTTGACACACCTCAGGAGAAGGGTACCGAATATGCCATCGCAGCCTTGGGGGAAGGTGATCACACACTGAATGATAATTTGGTTGCTTTTTCGCCGGTTTATATAGGCCGATAAATGATGCAATCCAAAACATTCCGAGTAAAAGTATTGTTTCATCGTGCTGATTCATGGCTGCACGGGTTAAAATAATAGCTGAATTGTGTCAGTGTATTTCACTGGAAATCGATGCATTTGTTGATCGCATGTAATGGACTTAAGATCCGTTATATAGTTTTGTATCGTAACAGGATGATAATATATCTATATATAAAATCATAAATGTTAATTTATTAATTAGTGTTTTAAATCCCTGATTTATCCCATAAGTCTTTTAGGTTACACGCGACCGCTGCCGTTACAAATGACCACGCGCCCGCTTAAAGGTTAAAGACTTGAAATTTGGTAAACGAATGCCTTGTTTAGCCGAAATCACATTGCAAAATTTTGGTTGGAATATGATATATACAAGCTACACTAATAATATTCAAATTCAACCATACATGTAATCAGTGGCGTAACTAAGCCGGTGCAGCCGGTGCGGCGCACCGGGGGGCCCACGATAGTTTGGGGGCCCAAAATGGAACTTCAGTCTGCGATCGACGTTCCGCTCAACCCTGCTAAGGAAGCCAAATAAATGGATGTCTCAAAAATGATCGATGTTTTTCCAGAGTGCAAATCACGGCGAAATCCGCTTTAGAAATGTATTTTCATATTTTTTATAAAATTAGGTAATTAATTTAAATATGCAGATATGCGAAAAATGTTACATTTGTAATAATATTATGTGGGTATATTTTGGTGTTAACAGATTCACACTTGGTAGTTCTACCCAAAATAAAGTAATAAAAATTGACATTTTTATTTTCATTTTTCAAAGGTGAAGAAACATACTTCAGTAATATAATTTACAGTAAAGCGTCGTATTAATTATAGGAACAAATTTTTCGAACATTCTCCCGCAACAATGTTTCTATGTGACCCCGCGTGTCCCGTTGAAGTTCTTGGAAACTTGTTGAGTCCCAAAAGAAAACGCCGAATAATAATGTAGCTACATTATAAATATGTAATGCAGCTAGGTATACAGTAATTATATGCCATAATGAATGTAAATAATCAGGGGGGGGGGGGGGGAGGGGGGCTTCTGTCTAATTTTGCAATGGGGCTCTTTTTTTTAAGTTACGCCACTACATGTAATCTAATGTCGATGACATCATGTTCGCAGGTCTAACTCAATACAATGGCATTGCAAACTCCAATGGACGTTTTCTAGATCTAGTCTTGGCAAATATATCACTCGATGTTCTTCACTGCTCGCAACCCTTAAGTCGAGAAATTTCTCATCACCCATCGCTTGCCATTGTCATGCCATTTGAGAAATCTCAGGCACTGAAAGAGCTCCCAAGAGAAGTCCTATTTTATAGTAAGGCAGACTATCATAAAATTAATGAATTTCTCTCCGTAACCAACTGGAACTGCCTGCTTCACAGCTGCGATATAAATGTTGCAGTCGAAAATTTCTATGGAATATTTAAAAAAACAATTGATCTTTACGTTCCGAAAGGCAGAAGTAAGAATTCCTCGTATCCCAAATGGTTTACTGCATCCCTCATTAAACTCATTAAAGAAAAATCAAAATACCACAGAAAGTGGCGTCAATATGGCAACCCCCGAGACTACGAATCATTTTCTCTGCTCCGCGCCCGGCAAAAAGCAATGAGAGATGATTGCTTCCAGCAATATATTAGCCGTTGCGAAACATCTATAAGGGACAACCCGAAGGAAATTTGGTCATATGTCAAAAGTATCCGTCGTCACCACGGGCTACCTCAGCGCATGATTTATGAGGACCTTAACATTGATGGGGGCCATGAAATCTGCGAAGCTTTCTCTAAGTACTTGGAATCGGTGTTTGACAAGGGCACACGACTGGACGCTGTTCCGGTTCCTGACTCCCCTGAAGAGCACCCTAGCAGTACAAGTAGTATATCCAAAATTGCCATCGATAAGGGACTTATCGGCAAGTATTTAAGCAAGCTAGACAAGAATAAAGGATCTGGAAGTGATGGAATTCCTCCCACCTATATTACAAACTGTGCAAGCCAATTAGCTCATCCACTCGCCTTGTTATTCCGCCGTTCACTGGATGAATGTACATTTCCCTCTCGTTGGAAAGAAGCCTTTATTGTACCAATACATAAAAGTGGCTTAAATAATAACATATCGCATTATAGGCCCATCTCAATCCTTCCGGTGTTCAGTAAAGTTTTCGAAAAAATTATATACGATCAGATTTATCCCGCCATTTGCAATTCGCTTTCTCCGTATCAGCACGGCTTCATGAGTAAGCGATCTGTAGTCACGAACTTAAGTCAATTCACTAACGAAATCCTGGATAACATGAACAATCGGATACAAACTGATTTTATATATACAGATTTCTCAAAAGCATTTGACAGGGTAAATCATTCTATATTATTAATTAAACTTGAGAAACTCGGTATACACGGCGATCTGTTAAGATGGTTCACATCTTATATTCATAATCGTCAACAGGCTGTCGTCGTAGGTGGATTTAAATCAGACTTTATTTCGATTCCTTCGGGTGTTCCACAGGGATCACACCTGGGACCGCTCTTATTCAATATGTATATTAACGATATCGGTTCCTGTTTTAAATCTTGCCAGTTTATCCTATACGCGGATGACCTTAAAGTTTATACTGTTATCTCAAAAGTGGCTGACTGTTTACGCCTGCAGGATGACCTGAGCCGTCTTAGCGAATACTGTGTTTTGAACAAGCTCGATCTTAATGTCAAGAAGTGCCATCGAATCACGTTTACGAGAAACAGAAATAAAATATTATACAATTATAAAATTGGTTTAGATAACATTAAGGAGACTAACATTGTCCGAGATTTGGGGGTTTTACTCGATTCCAAAATGAAATTCGACCAGCACATTGAAAGTATTGTCACCAGAGCATACAAATCGCTAGGTTTTCTACTACGGGCGTGCAAGCCCTTTTCCGAGATATCCACCTTGTTAGTAATATACCAAGCCTATGTCCGTAGTATACTTGAATTTGCATCTTGTATTTGGTCCCCTCAATACAATGTGTACAAGC
The DNA here is from genome assembly GCA_944548615.1 of Micropterix aruncella. NCBI lineage: Eukaryota > Metazoa > Arthropoda > Insecta > Lepidoptera > Micropterigidae > Micropterix > Micropterix aruncella. Next base: position 33,580,576 of record OX155951.1, read on the forward strand.
AACGAATCGAGCGTATTCAAAAAAAATTCTTAAGGCACTTGTGCTTTAGGGAAAATAAATCTGCTGAATCGTACAAGGATAGATTAGCTCTTTTTAAACTCGATAGTCTTGAAGATAGGCGTACAAATTGCGATATGATGTTTCTCTACAACGTAATAAATAACAATTTTGACAGTGCGTATCTGGTCGAAAAGATATCCATTCTGGCTCCTCCTCGCATTACTCGGAACCCGAATCTGTTTTATATAAAGAGATATAACTCTAATTACACGAAACATTCCTTAATAAACAGAGCTATGACAACGTATAACGATAGGTTCGGGTACATTGATATTTTTTCATCAGTTAAAAGTCACTTTAAGGAAACCATTAAAAAATCCTATTAGTCCTTTGTCCCTCGTATTTCATATAATGACTATTAATCGCTTGAACAGTTTACATGAATAGCTTTTTTGTAATTTTTTGTTTTTGCAATTTTTTGTTTTTTAAAATGTATCTTTGGTACAAAATAATTATTATTGTTTATAATCTCAATGTAAAATTTCATTTCCATTTGTTTTTTGTTCTTTTTCTATAATATTAAATTTGCTAAAAAAAGGATATAAATAAATAAGATATAATAACGGAGATATGTACTGTACACATTATAGATAGATAGTGTTAACATATAATTAGTCATAGTTTTATTGTTATATTTTGTATTTGTTACATATAAACGCTGTTTGTTAACCAAATAAAATAAAATAAAATAAAATGTTAACGCTTTCTGTTGGCGCTTGATCCAACCCCGCCCATAGCCGAGAAACGAACCGCGCCGCCCAAGGCGGTTGCGATAATACCCAATTGAGTTTGTCCACCGCTCATCGATTTTATTTATGAAATGAATATTCAGATGACATCAGTTCTTGGCTACTTTCCGGCAAAGTCTTAAGATGACACCACCGATTTTTTTTAAATATATTGAGAGATTTCACAAATACGATATCATTCGGTTCTAGCCGTTTACTTTTCAAAATGAAATAGCCGTTTCTAAGAATATATGCACTCATCGCATTCATTCCGAGTAAATATTTTTCTGAAAAATGTTACTGAAGAAAAAAAGTTTTGCTTATGTTATTTTCCGACCGAGCCCGGATTTGCCGTGATAAATAACTATCTCGTCTATCGTACATCTCTGAAAACTATTCGTATTTATGCGAGCGGTTTTGATATTATTGTGCGCTGTTCTACGGCGCCATATGGGCGTTTTTTGCCCGACAAAAGAAACAATACACAGATCTATGCGGTCTGAATATCATAGAACAGCGAGTTTCAACCAGTGGGTCGCGACCGCTGAGGGGTCACGAGCTATCTAAAAATAAAACTCGAAAGTAATTACAAAAAAAAAATCCTTACTTGCGGCCATATGTAATTGCTGTTTTTTCATACTGGCCACTTTAAACTTAGATAACTTGGGTTTGAGTTGGAATTTCAAATTCAAGGCCATGTTATTCTTTTTTTATAAATCATCTGTTTATTTGTCTTTCCGTCGTTTGTTTTTGCTCAAATATTTTCGTTTGTGCAACCATGGTAAATTTGTAAATTTTCATTATTTTCAAATATGAGATCTTGTGCCGGTGTTTTCTATTACAGCTTCTTGCAGTCTGGCTATATAGTTACCATAAATACGTACAGTTGAGAACTGCAAACAATAATGGAGAAGCTCGTGATTAAATAACCGAGCCTATATAGTCAATCGCTCATCGCCACTGCTTCTGCATGGCAACGTATAACAACAGATTTCACTGCAAACAGTCGCAAAGTTGCAGGAGTTACGGCAGGAGTTACTTGCAGGAGTTACTTGGATAACTTGGGTTTGAGTTGGAATTTCAAATTGTAACAAATTTTAATTCAAGGCCATGTTATTCTTTTTTAAGAATCATCTGTTTATTTGCCTTTCCTTCGTTTGTTTTTGCTCAAATATTTTCGTTTGTGCAACCATGGTAAATTTGTAAATTTGCATTATTTTCAAATATGAGATCTTGTGCCGATGTTTTCTATTACAGCTTCTTGCAGTCTGGCTATACAGTTACCATAGATATGTACAGTTAAGAACTGCAAACAATGATGGAGAAGCTCGTGATTAAATAACCGAGCCTGGTCAATCGCTCATCGCCACTGCTTCTGCATTGACAACGTATAACACCAGATTTCACTGCAAACAGCCGCAAAGTTGCAGGAGTTACGGCTGGAGACTAGTTACGGCAAGTACGGTGGATGGGCCTTGGCCCACCCACCGTAATTGCCAGATATAGCTCCAATAGAGTTATTTTTTTTTTTCATAAATTAGATACCTTCTTACAAGGGAAAAAATCAACTTTGAAGAGTCTGTGAAAAACGCCTTGACATATATAATAGGGGTCAGTATTTCTATTAATTAAATATATATTTTTCATACAAAGCTTTTGGTCCTAAATTTCCATCATGCAACTTCATAAATAAATAGCAAATTGCTTCGAAAGGGCAAAAATAAATATTTTATAAATTTAGTTATTGCTTTTACAAAACTTTAGGCTGATTAAAATAAAAACAGTAAGGTATAGCTTCGAAAATGAAAATCAGAATTTAAATATTACTACCCTGCTTAGCGACCACGATGCATCTTGAATATACCCTTGTTAGTACCAAGTTAAATAACCCTATTTATACAAATTTTTCATTTATTTTATTTACAAGTATTTAGGGATGGCCTAAGGGGGGTCGCGTAAGAGTTTTATGTTTTTTTACCAAAATGGGTTGAAAAACACTGTTCTAGAATATTTTTTTAAATTTATGTATTATAATATCAAAATAAATACATCGTTGGTATTTAAATTAAACATGTTTTGTGTCTCTCCTAACTAGCTTGTTCTAAGAAAGACACCAATAATAAAATGGGTTATGAAAATAAGTATATTCTAAAACAAAAAATTCTGAATTAAATTAGATCAAAAAATAAACTTTCAGTAGAGAATAATTTCACAACTATATATAAGTAATAATTAACATGAAGTTATAGGGAATAAATAATAATAATAATTAGTAACAATACGAATATTATGGGCTCGATTGCGTTTCTCTTGAACTAAACTCGAATATTAGTTCATGCGAACGAGACAGAGCAGTACCTACTTCAGAGCGGAATGTGAAATGAACGGTTGTCACTTTTCCGCATTAAAACTATCCACCGAAGATAAATCCGCTAAATCTAACACCGCACGAAATGGGTTCCAACTTATTCGGGATTCTACAAGTAGTTTTGGTGCGGGAAATTCGACGATATTTCATTTCATATTCCGTTCTAACGTATTAATTACTCTGTCTCGTTCGGTTAAACTAAGTTCATATTTTAGTTCGCGAAGAAACGCAATCGGGCCCAATAAATAATTAATTAGAATAAATATAAATATGTGTACGTATTTAGCAACGTATAAATAATTAATTAGAATAAATATAAATATGTGTACCTATTATCGACAGAAAATAGAACAAAACAATTACAACCCTAAAACGGTATGGTCAGTAGTGAAAGAACTTAGCAACGTAGAGCAAAACAGGACATCGATTGGCGAAATAAATTTGAATGGCTTAAAGTACACTGACAAAACTGACATAGCGAATACGGTTAACAGTTACTTTGTGAACGTGGGAAAGAGACTAGCGATGAAGTTTAAATTAGATAAATTCACTGCACCGGATGCAATGGGATCTAACACAACGCTAAAGACAGCACTAAAATTCCGACTCTCGAAACTAACAGAGTTAGACGTATTGACACTAATCAAGGAACTGAAGACTGACACGGCAAGTGGTCCCGATCATATAAGTGCAAAAATGTTGAAAATTGCAGCTAAGGAAATCGCACCACCACTTGTGCATATCTTCAATTGCAGTATCGAACATGGTTTATTCCCAAATCACCTTAAGGAAGCCAATGTGTTGCCGCTCTTCAAAGGGGGTAATAAAACGGAATTGACAAACTACAGACCAATATCTCTACTTAACTCACTTAGCAAAATTATAGAACGACACGTAAAGAAACAACTGACTGACTACCTGGAAACCAATTCACTACTATCGGCAGGACAATACGGCTTTAGGTCAAACATGGGCACCCAAGACGCTATATTAAAAGTGACAAAATTTATTTCAAAAAATGTTGACAGGAACCGAAAATGCCTTGGAGTGTTCCTTGATTTGGCCAAAGCTTTTGACACAGTACATCACATAAAACTATTAGACAAACTACGGCAGATTGGTATACGAGACATAGAACTGGACTGGTTCCGAAGTTATATTACAGGACGAACACAACGAGTGAAACTAAATGACACAATAATAAGTAACTGGATGAATATTGACTACGGCGTTCCTCAAGGGAGTACATTAGGACCAATATTGTTTTTGATTTACATAGATGACCTTTGTAGGCAGGAAATACCAGGTGTTATTGCATCTTTTGCCGATGACACAGTGCTTTTGTTTGAGAGTAACACCTGGGAGTCTGTATTTGTAAAGGCAAAGAAAGGACTCAATCAGACACATGACTGGCTAAATGAACATCTACTGACGCTTAACATATTATAGAAAAAACGAAATACATGACCTTTAGCATAGATGGGCGGAATCAACCGGGACTAGAAAAACATTTACTATTACACAACTGTGAAGGGACAAACTGCATGTGCCAACCGCTGGAACGCACGTCATGTATAAAATACTTAGGTATCCTGATAGACGGCTTCCTGAGATGGCACAAGCAAGTTGACCAGACTGCGACACGTCTTAGAAAACTAATTTACATATTTAAAAATATTAGAAATATACTTAGCCCATCTATGCTTAAAACGACTTACTATGCACTAGCGCAATCAATAATTACATACGGACAGATAGGATGGGGTGGAGCGGCTAAATCAATCCTTGACCCGGCAATAAAGGCCCAGAAAGCCCTCATTAGGGTTATTAATAGAAGACCGCTCCGTTTCCCATCCGACCAGTTATTCATAGACTTCAACGTAATGGACATTCGACAGTTGTACATAAGAGCGGTCTTGATGTACTTCCAGAGGAATGACAGGACTGCGACTATTAAACTTCGGGACAACGGACATGACACTAGAAATCGATACAGACAACCGGAGTTAAAAATGAACACGACGTACGGACAAAGACATTATACATGTCTAGCTCCAAAGCTTTACAATATACTGACAATGGACGTTCAAACGACCGACGTACCTTACGCTACGTTTAGAAGAGTGGTGGCAACTTGGCTTTTAAATAAATCTAGGGAAGACTGTGAAAAATTATTAAGGTCTCAGGTGTGATCGTGATATATATTTATTTATATTTTATTAACTCTATTTTATATACCTACTATCATATTATATGTATGAATTTATATATAATATTAGTATATATATGTTATATAATATATATTAATAATATTAGTATATATATGTTATATGGTATATATAATATATATTATAATAATATATATCTATATATGGTATATATCAGATTTATATGTGTTTATATCTAATATATAAAAAATAATTATTATTCCATATAACTTAGTAGATTGTCATAAAATTTAATTTAGTTTATAATTTTATTGATGTTTTTAAATTTAACTTTAAATTTTAAATTGTACTTAAGTATTAGATAAGATTTGCCCTCTCGTATCAAAAGAATTCATCGATGTTAGTACCACCTCAACACAGGTTCAGACCTAGTGAGGTGGTAAACCGTTATGTCAAAAGATGAATTTCCTTTCTAAGCTAGGTATAATATATACACTTATTATAAACTGTCTTTTTGTTAGAATAAGGATTTTCTTTGTAATTTGTATCTTGAATTACGGAAATAAATAAATAAAAAAAACGTAAATAATATATTATTTTAATATTGTCATAAATGTGTTTTCCGTTTGTCTTCTACTATGGTACTTCAACCATAATTTAAGGCGATATTTTTGCTTTTTCCTATTTATTTCCAACATGTGTTTATTTATAATGTTAGCCATTCTAGCCGCAAGAAAACTGTAGTGACGTTGTTCAAAAGACGTTAAACATTTCTGTACTTAAAAGTTTTCCTTGTAAAGACCTGTTCTCTCACTGTTTTCCGTACATATCTTTCTACTTCGAATAACCCTAACGACACATTGATTGAATAGAAAGAATACCACTATTATAATTAAATTATTGCAGATGTAGATATTGCATATAGATGGATATTAAATGTGTGTTTGTGAAGCGAATCACCCCTCAATGCAGAACATTCAGATGGGGTGCTCGACAATGGCTGGCTCCCCTTCGCAAGAAGCTGTATTCGGGGCAGTCGCCCCTGATTTCGCGTCGGTAAGGCAGAGAGTGGTTCTGCTTATCCATTTCTCGTCGCTAAAGTATTAAAATAATTCATAAAAACTATATATTTTTGTGACAAAACAATAACAGTGATTATAATACGATACAGTGATTGAAAAATAATAATATTAGAACCGAATTTAAGGTGCCAATTGACTCTTTGTGTTGACTAATGTATTGATTTTCTACGATACAATGGGATGCTGTGAGACAAATGGACTGAAACGACAAGCATGAGATCGACTAAACATAAGATATTGTGCAAGAAAAAGTATTACAGCGACTAACAAATCGAACTGTCAATAAATAAGGTGAGTTTTTACCTTCTTACCTTTATATATATCGGTATTAAATTTAATATTATTGCAAGTCGGACATGTCGGATATTTTTACAAGGGTTCTGACCTGTTTTCTTCTTAATATTTTAGTGGATACAATGGAACACCGTATGGCGAGTTGGCAAGGGACGGCAGCGGAGCGGCCGGCGCTGTCGCCGCCGCAGTCCGTGCCGGGGCGTAGGACTCCGCTGGGCGCGGTTGGACTCGGAGGGTTCTACGCCCCCGGGAGCGCCGCGCAGCCCCCGCCACCGCACTACCGGGCTGCCGCGACCGCCCCCGACGAAAACAGGCCCGAGGCGGGACACAGCCATCATGCACACAGGTGTCCTATTTTAATTATCGCCATACGAGTATATAGGGGCGTTGGGGAAGTTCACTAAGAAAAAGGTAAAGTGTATTTTATCAGTGTATTTAAATTAAAAACCCAATTAATGACATTATGGACTCGAATTTTCTCGGTTATCTCGATTTTCTTGACAATCTTTATTCTTTATTGGCGGCTAACAGTTTATATTATTACTAATTTGTTACTATTCGTGTATTTTTTATTATTTTTTTACTGTCCATATGATGATTTGTGAAATTATCAAATAATTCTGATTGATTCAGTATTCACTATTCAATTTATTCATTCATAATATACAATAAAAACATGAATAACCAATTAAAGCTAGTTATCGCATATTAGAATTCGTCATATTATTATTACCATTGTCAATACGATAATTTGTGAAATTATCGAAGAATTGCGATTGGAAATATCTGAAAAGTATGTTTATATAAACTAGAAAATCTGCGATTGAATGATTAACCTTCATATTGAGTCCGAATATGAAGTTGCTGTTCTATAAAGAAAATTTAAGTCCAAAAATAATGTATGAAAAATATATATTTAATTTATAAAAATATTGACCCGTATTATCTATGCAGATTTGTCATTTGATAGGGAGTTGCTTAATTCCTCTGCCGTAAAACTCTCGTGGACAGAAACAAATGAAAACTTTGGAGGTGTTTTTCGACGACTCTTCAAAGTTCTGAAAATAAAATAAACTCTATTGGAGCAAGGTCTGGCAAGTACGGTGGGTGACTAAGAGTCTCCGTGAAATCTGTGGTTATACGTTATCATGGTGGGTATGAGCGATTGGCCAGACTCGGTTATTGAATTACGAGCTTCTCCATCATTGTTTTAAACAGTATACATTCACGGTAACTGTATAGCCAGACCGCAGGAAGCTAAAATAGAAAACACCGGCACAGGGTCTCATATTTGAAAATAATGCATATTTTCAACTTTACCATGGTTACACAAACGAAAATATTTGAGCAAAAGCAAACGACGGAAAGACAAATAAACAGCTGTTTCATAAAAAAGAATAAGATGGCCTTGAATTAAAATTAATTTGAATTTCGAATTCCAACTCTAACCCATGTTATACAAGTTCAAATTGGTAAAAGTGTGAAAAAACAGCAATTTCATTGGTAAAGACCCAATATTAATATACCTTGTAATGTAGACGCATACATACTCGTACATATTCTAGTAGTATTTTTCGTTTATTTTGACTCTTACCTGATTACGTAGGATTACGTAGGACTGATTCAACTGGAATCAACTGTTTTTTTTTAATATTAATAATAATATAATCCACTTCTTCTGGTGCCATATCCACGCTACCGAACGATGACTATTCCAGCCTTATTGGCTGCCGCTCGAAACAAGGATGTAACATATTTCTGAAACCATTCTCACACAGCTCACACAGCGTTATTCTTCGTCGCGGACTTTTTCTTCCAGCTATTTTGCCATGAATTATTAGATGCATGGTGTTATATCCTTCGGGATGATCTATGACATGAGCGAAGTACACGAGCTTGCGGATCTTTCTTGCCCTCTATATTTTTATGCTCTTGCTCGAACGCTTTAGGAGATCTTCATTCCTAACCCTGTCTACATAGCTTATACATAGTATCCTATGATAGAACTACATTTCGAAAGCTTCTTAGCAGCATGTCGGTAAGTCTCCAGATTTCTATCCAATATACTAATATCGAGAATATGTAACATCTTAGAAGTCTGATCTTCAGGTGTAGGTTGATGTTTCTTCCCTAAAATACCTTTCCCGTTCTAACGAATGTAATTTTGGATTTTCAAAGCGGATTTTTATCTACTTGCTCATATCCCAGTTGTCGTCAATTGGTATAACATGTCGAATTTTAAAGTCGAATTCCGTAAGCTACTCTTGTAATATTGTCAATAAGAGGAGCTAGAGTTCTTCCACGTTGCTGGCAATTACTACATAATTGCCAGCAGCCGTTGTTTACGCTATTTACCTTGACCCTACTTCCGAATGAATTATCCTGCCTAAAGTACGCCTTAGGCAGACACAAAAGTGCTTTGGATATTTGAGCTATAAGCTCTTTAACCAGCTACCACTCTGCACAAGAAAGATGGAAACAAAGGCGTTTAAAAGATTTATTAAACCAAAGCTGCAATCCACACATGCTTTCTATAAGCTGGGTGATTTTTTTGAGCATGCAAATTCTTTCAAATGGGAATAACATTAATATGTAACTTTCAGGTACCTCATTTTAGTTCTTATTGTTTAATTATAATATTATGAATTTAATATTTAATATGTAGATTACAATGTGTAATGTAACATACCTGATCATATACATACGTTGTTTTTTCCAATTTTGTTTTGATACTTCCTATTATGTGATTATTTTTTGTATAAAGTGCTTGATCACTATTAATATTCTTATAATCTATTTTATATGTATACTCATGTACATGGATTCAGCTCTATTTTTTTAAAATTCTATTTGGCTGCCGTGTAAAGCCGACTTTAGTCAACGCTATTGTCGAATTAACATTTATGCTTTAATATTTCAATATCTACATATAAACTGACGAATTCTAATATGCGATAATTAGCTTTAATTCACAATTCATGCTTTTATTGTATATTCTGAATGAATAAATTGAATACTGAAAAAATACTGAATACTGTATGTAGTGTCTTCTCACAGATGTGCTCAAAATAAACAATGGAAAACAATTGATATTGTACAGGAACAGGCGGCAGCCCAGTTAGGTTTTGACTACTGTAAATCGTAACTACTGATAATTTGAAATTAATAAATTAATTTGATTTTGTGCAACGCTATCTGACTCGGCGCCATATCTCCACCTCTTCAGAAATATTTTAATTAACCTTGATAGTGAATAGCAAATTTTAATTACATTAAAATTACTTTCGACTATAGATTACCAGACAGCCGTTCGAGCGGGAAGCAGAAAAACAGACAAGGGAAGACTGTACGCCTCAATATAAATGCGAGAGAGAGACGAAGAATGCACGATCTGGTAAGTCAAATATTTTACAGCATATTTTTTAATCTATAATTAAAACCTAAAATTAAGTTTGAGTTTCTCGAATCTAAAAATGCTATCGCTTACGCTTACGATATGTATCAAGTGCCTGCCTATTGCGATGTTTATTTAAATTTCTGTTTCGCCGCCAAAATTAACAAATTGAATTTATCTGTCGATAAGTCGTTATTTCTTTATATAACTAAACTCAACCAATCCTAAAGACCTTCAACGATTACAAGATTGATTGATTGACTGATTTTCGTTTCCAGAACGACGCCCTGGACGACTTGCGCAGCGTGATCCCCTACGCTCACTCTCCGTCCGTAAGGAAGCTGTCGAAGATAGCGACACTCCTCCTGGCGAAGAACTACATACTAATGCAGGCGAACGCTCTCGATGAACTCAGAAGGTAAGAAACGCTTCTCTTCAAAAAAAAAAAAGATACGAGGTTGGATCGGATAGTTCGCGGCCTAGCCAAGAAACGAAATACTGTAATTCTAACAAATATTTATATTTTTCAACATGTTCACCAGCACCTTTAAAAAAATGATTCGTTGATAGACAGCAGATTCCACCTCATCATCATTTCTAAAAATCTTTGTACAGCCAAGTGTTTCTTTAGATTATTCGGTAAGTGATGTAAATCCGATGGAGCCATATCAGGTCAATAAGGAGGGGAGGATGTGGCAGCAATTGGAAGCATAATTTGGACTTCCAGCCATTGTTTGTGCCGATGTGTGAAAAGGGGCATTATCCTGATGGAAGGCCAACGAGTCTATTGTTAGACGTTCCCTAGGTAGTCAGCCTATCATGGCTACTCCCTTTGTATCGCAAAACAGGAGATGGCTGATGACGGAATCACGTTAGCCCTTTTTGGGGACGGAGAACCACGTCGGCTCCAATATTTAGACTGTTTTTGGTGTCTGGAGTACTGTGGTGAACCCAGGTTTGATTCATAGTAACAAATCTGATCAAAATCCCTGGAGGATCTGTTTCAAAAAGAGCTCAACACTCTCCTGAAAACGTAAAAAGAGTACACTTTTGTGCGATAGTCAGAAGCCTCGGCACTTATATCTCACAGACACTTTTTAGAAAACCAATTCGTTGGCGATAATATTTTGTGCTCCCTTATTTGAAATATGCAGGATATCTACTATCTTCTGAATCTTTAATCTTCGATCAGCCATTATCAGTTCACATTTTTTGCAATGTGTTTCTGTGTTGGTCATCTTCAACGCCGTGCATTTTACATGACTGCCCTACAAAAAGGAGTGAAATGTGTTCAGGGTTTATCTATGTATGTTTTTCGTTTCTTTATTCCACCATAACTTCTAAACGCATGAACCTATTTAGAAGTTTGTGGTATTGTTAGAATCGTTATGTCATCCCGAGTATCATACGATATATTGTATGTCTAAATATCAAGTAAGTGCATTTCTAAATATCCAAATATCCAAATGTCAATAAAGCAACAAAAAATTATTGTGTTTAGTGTCAAATGAAAGGTCTGATTGAGTACATTCCGGAAATATACATATATCTAGGTGGAATAATACATAAACCACTAATATTTCATTTAAAAAAACACAATAACAATAATTATAAATACAATAGTTCACTTTCTGTAACGGCAGTCGTGTTTTTTTCCAAATATATTTACTTGTTACCCAAAATTGAGCTACCCACTTTTTGACAGCCAATGGAAACGACCCTACTAATATCTCTAGCATATAGCTATGGATCTGCTTTGGCGAATATAGTTATACAAACAATGACAATAATACACCGACATTTGAATTCAGACACAATAAATAATATGGCAAGGTGGCATGTCAGAAAAAAATAGGAAATTCGCCTTAAGGCCGTGAATTTGTTTATCCTTAATCTTATCTTACTCTTCCAGAAGAGATGTATTCTCAAAATGCAATGTTTTTTTTTCAGATTGATCGCCTACCTCCAAGGCACGGCAGCCGGGGCCGGAATCGTGGCCCCACCCGGCTTCGAAATGGGCGGTCTTCCGGCCTCAGCGAAGCTGCTGCAACCTCCCGACCCTGGAACCCTGGAGGGGAGCTCCTGAGAATACCCCTACCACCCAGCCGATGTGCAATACTCACACATCAAACAAGAAAATATATAATTCGATAGGAATCCGTGCCAACGACCTAATTAAGCCGTAATTTCTAGAAGACTTTAATGTGATTTAAGCAATATTAGCTTCTTGTACTAATTAATTAATAGTTTTGGGTGTCTTAAAATGTAAGACTAAAAATAATCTAAGTCATTTCGCGTAATGTAGTTATGAGTGTACTAATTATAACTGTGATTTCTATGCCGAAGAAAAAATATTTATTAGTGAGGAAAATTACACGACAAAAGATTTTATTTTTTGTATGATTCACGCGTTTTGAAACACTAACTGCCATCTAGGGGTCGGTGGCTGATTTAAAAAGTATTTTTTTTTTGCTATCTTGCGGCAAATAGTCATACTAAGCCGAACCCCGATTAAGAAAGTTTGAAATAGACCGATAGATGGCAGCAACAGAAATACCACTAAGGCGACATCTAGTTGTAGACAAATAATTTAAATGTGAATTCTTTTTATGACAACCGGAAAATAGCGCAAAAAACCCGCTAGAGGTCAGGTACACAATTTTGAAATTAGCAGATATCTCTATCTAGCGGCAAATAGCCATACTAATCCGAGTCGCACTTAAAGAAAGTTCAAATGTGAACCGGTAGATGGCTGCAATGAAATTAACCACATGCTGCATCCACATGCATGCCAAGCCTTGGCAAACCTTTGGAAATTTCAAATCAGTAAGCAAAGGAAGCGTATGGCAAACGCTTGCGAGCTATCGACACGCTTGCGATCCATCCAAGCGTTTGTACAAGCGGTTTATGGGAAGCATACCACTGTAGTATGCGCTAATTAAATTTTAGAATATTTTTGACCACCGGGTACAAGCAACTTTATCACGATCGCTATAAGTGCAAGAAAAATTCGCTAGATGTCGCTAACAGTCTTAAAAACGTATGCAAACTGATGTTTGACGTTTAGCAAATTTTAATTATCCTCCCGAAACTACTTCAATTTGGAATCCTGAGAAAACGCTTCGTTTCATCGAGCGATTGCGGTCGTTACCTTGCTTGTGGGACAGCAGCGCTCCGACGGACTACAGAAAGCGTCTCACGAAATTGCGCGCCAAACGATTTTTGGCCGAGGAGTTGGAAAGCACGGTCGGCGACATCGAGAGAAAACTCAACTCGCTACGACAGTTTCGGCGGGAAAACAGAATGTTTTTCAGAAGAGAGGTCGCGCGCCCCCGTAAGGTCGCCGCTATTCGGATATGAACCTATGCAATATTTGCTAGACGGCTACGAAGCGAATAAATAGCGTGGATTTCTTGGGGGTAGGCTCGGGGTAACAAGATCCATTTTGAAAATCCATCAATGCATATCAATATAAATATGTCAGATAGACAGATATACCTCTAATCATTATAAAGATGAAAGTCATACCTAGATTCTATGTATACCTACTTTCATAATTTAACTGAGCCAGGCTACCCACCTTTTTCAAGAAGAACTCACAACCCTGTAACAAATTAATGAGTATCAAGAAAATAATCGATATTAATGTTTTTTTTTCATTTTCAATATAAAAAATAATCTATGCAACTATTTTATTTTCTTTAAATTCCTGTTAATTAACTCAAAAAGATAAGCATTCTGCATTATTTTATTCTGCAACAAATCTGTGCTCAAAAATCCCTACATCTAATATGCAATAATACTACTATGCAATAAAAGTCTCTACATTTTCGGGGTGGCGAAACGATGCAGTGACCTGAACTCTTAGAAGGCGAAGAAGTATCGGACATCGATGCTCTAATCATATCTCAAATCCAGGAGGACTCTTCCAGCCATAGGGAGCTAATGGGCCCTGTTGGAGTTGGCCACGAAGACCCATTCGTTCAGGGTCGGTATACTCACGGGTCAACACCCATCCGGCGTTCTCCACGCATGAAGTGCGAGTTCGGGCAGGAGTCAATCTTCTGGCGCTCCTAGATGGTTTGCGCACTGTGCGGCGTCAGCCAATCGACTGTACATTCTGACTAACAGTCGGGGGAGTCTGGAAACAGTACTGTCTCCTATAGAGCGGGGATAATTGTTCACCTTACGGTGACTGCTCTTGAAACGACCATCGGCTACCCGATTCCGGGTGAACAGCCGGGTTATAGATGCCGTGGTCAGCGATAGATTCGGTAGACACAGTTTCACCGCCACGTAAGGTAGAGGACCATGCAAACGACCTCGAACTCGTAAACATTCGGGAGACCGGAGTAATCTGGTTGCAACTGGTAGTAATGGCGCGAGTGTCAAGGCGTTGGCTTCTTACCGGCATGTGGCGGAGCTTGACGGTGGACTGCTTTGTCCTAAGTCTTCTGCGTTCACCTCACGGGAGACAGAACGATTAAATTTCGTTAAAACTTCGCAAGTTGAACGCAACAAGCAACTTGAACGCGATGAGCATTCAGTCTACAGGAAGCATTTGGCCAATAATCTGGGGAACTGCGAGAGGAGTAGGTAAAATCAATGAAATCGTGTTTAATTTAGGAATGGGCAAGTACGGTGGACAAGACGGGCGACGAGTAATTGAAAAGTTGTTCTATGACTAATAAACTGGACGGTAATTTCAAGAGAAATCTTTTTGATCTTAAGCTTGTCGATGACAATTGGTACATTACGATTTGGTGGCTGAAAGAATAGGACATATCCACAGAACGTGACTAGCGGTGTGGCGAACAGTTCTACAACCGTTCATTATAGGCATTTTGTATTACTTACATTTTGCGGGATTTAATAAAACGTATTTGTTTCTTATCGGAGCGTCGTCATTATATTAGGCCGAGAACTTTTACACCTCTTTTTTAAATACCCCTCCCCCCCCCCCTCTCTCCACGCTGGTCGCTGATCACTGTGAAACTGGTGACGTGTGTCGAGGGAGAGTGGGGGAGGTCGTCGACTGGCAATACAGATAACTAGAGTTGTCAACTACACCGGGCGAACCCGTCACCTCAGGAAGTTTTAACGATTAGTCGTTCTATCTCCCTGAAGTGAGCGCAGAAGATTTGGACAAAACAGTCCACCGTCAAGCTCCGCCACATGCCCGCGTAAGGGGCCAACGCCTTAACCGCGAGATAGCCAGGAGTGTTATCCAGCGGGCTTACACTCACGCCCTTGCTTCCAATTGCGACCAGATTACTCCAGTCTCTCGATTGGTTACGAGTTCGAGGTCGCTTGCGCGATCCTCTCCCTTACGAAGCGATGAAACGGTGTATACGGAATCTATCGCGGACGACGGCATCCTTTGCCCGGCTGTTCACCCAGGATCGGGTAGCCGATGGTCGTTTCAAGAGCAGTCGCCGTAAGGTCCGCAAACACCCCCGCTCTATAGGAAACAGTACTGCTTCCAGACTCCCCCGACTGTTATTCAGAGTGCACAGTCGATTGGCTTACGCCACACGGTGCGCAGACCGTCCAGGAGCGCCAGAAGTTTGATTCCTAGGGGAAACTAGCCCTAAGGCCAGTGCCGGATTAAGCCAGCGCGGGGCTCGTAGCAAATTCTCTCAAAAGGCCCTTGGTTTGCTTTAGGTTCTAATATTTAGGGTGTGAAATAAAATAGAACTTTTTGATAGATCCCTTTTATTTCTAAAACAAGGTAATATAATATAATTTTTGGAGGTATCGTGTAATCCAAAATTGTTTACAAAGAGAAATAAAAAAATTCGGCGCCACAGCTACGACCAAAACTCCGCAGAAAAATTAAATTGAGGAATTATTCAACTATCACAGTTTTAATCATATTCGACAATATAAATACAAAAATAAAATATATTTACAACGGTGGCACTGTTGTTTAAAAAATATACACATATGTACAATTTTCTTTTTCAACAAACTGTGTGAAATTTTGCAATGTGGACAAAAACTACAATCTAAGTAAAATCAGACCGTTTTTTATATAATTCATACCGACAGATCAGCCATTATTGTACGGCGCATCTTTATTAACGAATACTAAATAAAATACAATAAAAAACTCCTACTTTACTCATGGGTGCTTTATATTTTTTGCTAATTTAAAATGTATTAATGGCTATATTAATGTTAATTTATAAAAAAAAAAAATATATATAAAGAATATGCTGTATACATTTAGTTAATAAAATAAAAACATTTTTTAAAAAAATAATTAGGTACAAAAAAGGAAATGCACCGCTTAACAAAAGTAAATAAATAGTGCCCAATATTTTTCGCCTTATTGAGCAATGCTTACAATTCACTTCATAATATTGTTTAATATTCTCATACAATAGACCTATATTACCTACATTGTTAAAACTTTTCATAAGCAACAAAAAGCCCAGATACACATATTTATATAGCCCGACTATTAAATAATTTATTTAGTATATTTTCTCTAATACAATCATGGGCGCGTTATACCGTGACATTACTGACGAATCGATTTATGATTTTTCTATAAAGACTAAAAATTCCATTGCTTTAGAAAAGCGAGTAGTCAGCCAAGCGAGTAGGCTTCCGCTCGTAATTATGTCAAATTTATACAATTTAAACTGATGAGAAATTATTACATTCAGACAATCAATTGATTTATAATCAAGTGTGTCCTTAATGTGTGCAATATTTCAGGATAAGTTGAGATATTGGTGAATCAAAATAAGTATCGATTCCTATTTATTTGACTAAATATTCTATTTTTATGAATTTTTTAAACGCTCAGAACTGTTACAAATAAACTTTTCTGCCGTATGCCAAAGTTGTATTGCAAATCACGGACGGCTCCGCCGCCACTCCGTGGGATTGTCGGTACTTCCCCCGTGTTTTTGTGGTGCGATACATAATTTGTCGTGTGGCCAGCGCTCACTTTTTGAAATGTGATAAAAATTTTAAGAATCTCTGTAGATTTTGATACCAACGTTTTCCCATTGGCCTGTTGCAGGCTGCAGCGATAATTTTACGCTCAGGCAGGCGTGGGTGCGCGGGGCCCCTCAATGCGCGGGGCCCGTAGCATTTGCTACTCTTGCTACGTGGCTAATCCGGCACTGCCTAAGGCCAGAGTCCTACCCGGGCTCGCACTTCATGCGTGGAGGCCGCCGGATGTGTGACCAACCCTGAACAGAATGGGTCTTCGTGGCCAACTCACCAAGGGCCCATTAGCTCCCGCTTGGTAGAGGCCTGTATCGGATATATCCAGCAGTGGAAAGACACTGGCTAATAATTATAAAAAGGTTTCAAAACGAATTGCCCGCCAATTTTGTATCACCCGACGTTTCGGCGATGTTGCAACAGCCGTTGTCCAGGTAGTCTACCCTGGACAACGGCGGTTGCAACATCGCCGAAACATCGGGTGCTACAAATTTTTACGCGGCGAATTCGTTTTTAAACCTTTTCATAATGCCAAACAACCGCGATAGTCGATTTCATCGTGCTAGTAAATAAGTAGGTAAGTAGAATCGTAACCCTACCTACAGTGATTATCAAATAGTGCAATAAAGAATTGAGAATGGTGTAAGAAATACAAACACTAAAACTTATCACGCGTTGTTTCAGCGATACGGCATGGTATCTACCGGCATAATTACATTTTTGCTACAATTTGAATCTGTCACAGATTACAACTGACTTGTGATCGTATAACAAAAATAGAACACTATTTATCTCTTTTTTTATAGATTGTATAGTTTTTATAGCAATTATGATAGATTTGACACTTAATCCCCCCTCCCCCTCCCACCCCTCTTTCAAATTGGATGGTATACATATATGGTAGGTACAGTCAAATTCTTGATGACAGATTTGTTTAGGGCTTGTGTAACTGCGTAGTATTTCCGATACGAGATGGAAGGAGGAGAGATGGGCAGAGGGACGCGTCACTCCCCCCCCCCCCCCCCCCCCGGCCTTACCCACAACATAAATCCAATCGGGTCCATGGCGTAGGCCGAGCTAAAACACCACACAGGGCCTTAAAAAGGCACATGTGGAAACCTTAAAAAGGCACAAACTGAGAACATCGAGAAACTTTGTAGGTACACTGAGAAAGGAACAAAGACGTGAGCTCCTCAAATAACGATCTTTCTGACTAAAATAATGGCCAAGCAAAGACACGGTTTCGGTCATACGTGTCACCACATGCTTGATTGTATGAGGCATAATCATCGATGTACATAAAATATATCGATGGGCATAATGGTTTGCGGCCATTTCTGGCATGTAAAACGTCGTTGCCGGCAGTGCAAGATTTAGTCTAAAGTGTAATCCGGCGCCAGTTGCCGACTTCACAAGAATAAACGCCTTATAAACGCTTCAACTTTGGACTAAATTTAATGTCGACACTTCGTAGCATTGTTATAACGCTAATGTGGTGCACTTGAGAGTTGTCAACTGCTGCGGCCGAACCCGCCACCACAGGAAGTTATAACGATATTGGATCATTATTTCAACCGTGGGGTAAATGCAGAGACATAGGGACAACACTGTCCACCGTCTAACTAAGCCAACATGCCAGTGAGAGTCCAACGCCTTACCGCGAGGCAGTGCTAAGTGAACTCAGCGGGCCGACCTCGCGCCCTTACTACCAGATTTGGGTTGATTTCTCCGTCCACTAGTCTGGTCACGGACACTGTGGTGCTGTGAGTTGCGTCCTGTCAATACCTTTGAACGCCACGATGGCATTTGACCGCCAAATTGTATGTAGGTACCTACACTGAGGAAATATAACGATGTACCTAATACACGGAAATAAGTATGTTTCAACAAAGATTACGTAATAACGCGGACTGTGGTCCACACGTATGATTTAACATAACGCGTACCAGTGTTGGCGGGACGGTAGCTACCCTCCCGTAATGTTAAAACATAATGTTGTCATTACGTCGCGACCTTCGGATGTCGCTTCTAACATGACAGCATGTAGCAAGATACGTACGGTTATATTCGGACACATGAATCACGTTAAAACTACATTATACTGTTATTTTCGTATCAACCGTACAGAAAATGTTGATATATATAATCGTGTAATGAACTTTTACCAAAATTCCTTGTAATTCAGCAGAATTAGGTACAATTGAAACATCATTATTCTGTATAAAACCGTAATAACAAAATGGCACTGTAAGAATCAATCCAATATTTTTCTCAGTGTACATATTATTTTTATTGTTTATCGATGATTATTTTTTATTATTTGTTTCATCCATATTTCGATTATTTGTGTTTTAAACATTTATTTTTATGACATATTAACTGTATTTGCAATTTTAGATGAATAAACGCCCATTGAATATTGACTATTTGATACGAGCTGCCTTTATAAGTGATTTTAATATTAGTTTTATCTTATTTTTACGGCAAAACACGTTTTCCCATTAGGTTTCCCAATCGTTTTCTTATTGGGGGTAAAATATTGCTTCAACGCGTTATTCTGTATAAGACCGTTATTTTGTAAAAAAAAAATGCTTGAAACATCGTTATTCTGTATAAAACCGTAATAACAAAATGGTAATTGTAAGAATCAATCAATTATTTTTCTTAGCGTATGCTGCTTACAACAAAGCCGTTTATTTGCTACACTTGCGTTATTAGTACTGATATAAATCCATGGATTTTATGGACGTTTCAGCATTATTGTAACTAATAACACCATTGTGATAATTCAGTACTACTTACCAGTTATTTCATTACCCTTCTGTACAATCTACAATCCACGTGATTATACAAAACCATTGCATTACCGCAATGTCGTATCACCTTAGAGACCGTGAACGCAGTTTGTAGCACCATTGCGATAACTCAATATTGCAGGAAAGTTCCTCGGGTAGGGTTCTATACATGCTACCATTTATGCAAGTAATACCTATGTATATAATTATATTGTAGGCAACTTTTTCAAGAAACTCCCCTCTTAAAGTTATATTTATACAATTATTCAAATTTCGGAATATTTCAGAACCGAAGTTCAACGATACAAGTTTTAGAAAGTAGTTTATTAATACCAAATATAATTAATGGTAATACCAAAAATGAAAACCTTGTTCGGACAAAGACATTATTACGCCGCGATTTTACAATCGTATCAATATGTAAATGAAAATGAATTTCACATTTTGCGTATTTAAAAATAAAATGGAGAAATGGTTATCGAGTCATGACAGACTAACCATACATTAAAAGTAAAAAATTATAATTTAATAAAATTAAGGTGCACAAATTATGCAGATCTTTTTTAATTTATATTTTAACATTGAACTATAAAAATTCTTTAATTTTGTTGTCAATCTCTGTCCTATACCGATTTAGCTTTTTTATACTGCACTACGGTAAGCCACAACACAAGCTCATTCCAATATTTGTAACTTGTTTTATGTCCTCGATAGGCGTGTCCAGGTCCAAAGAGGATAACCAGAATGTACCTACTTTAGACTTTAATTTTATATTCACAATAATATACAGCAGGAAGCGCGAGTCCCGTATATTCAGTATTCAGTATTTAATTTATTCATTCATAATATACAATAAAAGCATGAATAATCAATTAAAGCTAATTATCGCATATTATCACTGTCCATCCGGATCGGTTGTCCGTTTCCCTCATCCAGACAGGTCCAGCTGTGTCCTTAATGTCATAAGGTTGTACTGTTCATCATGATTGGAGGTATTTAGCCCGATACCCGCCACGTCGGCCACACGTCTTGGCGAGCTCCACACTTTCAGGAAAATATTTCCATTTTCTAGGCTTGTGGCAACCTGGTCGGGTTACTTAACCGCCGAATTGCACTATATTGACTAAATTTATTATTTTATTATTATTTATTGTTGAGAAAATTTCAAAATACATGTTGACACTTAGAATTTAAATTTCGAAATATAAAACTATTAAAGCAGAAATAATAATTTGACAATGGCGTTGACTAAAGTCGGCTTTACACGACAGACAAATAATAAAACAGAGCTGACTCCATGTGCATGGGTATACATAAAAAATAAATAATTATTATAAAAATATGTATATTAATAGTCATCTTAGGCACTCTATACAAAAAATAATCACAAAATAGAAAGAAAAAAAAACAACGTATGTATATATGGTCATGAATGTTACGTTAAACATTGTAATATATATATTAAATATTAAATTCATAATATTATTATTAAACAATAAAACAAAAATGGGGTACCTGAAAGTTACATATTAATGTTATTTCTATTTGAAAGAATTTGCACGCTCAAAAAATCACCCAGCTTATTAGAAAGTATGTGTGGATTGCAGCTTTTGTTTAATAAATCTTTTAAACGCCTTTGTTCCCATCTTTCTTGTGCAGAGTGGTAGCTGGTTAAAGAGCTTATAGCTCAAATATCCAAAGGACTTTTGCACGCACAAGACAAGCATGATACGCAGTTATTGCAGCGATTACGCCAGCTAAGAATTTAATCTTTTTTATCGCATATATTGCTGAAGAAACCGCACTACACAGTTCAATATTGAAAGGGCTGTCTATTGAGACGGTATATGTTTATGAGAAAGGGCAAAGATACAGATCGGAAATATTAAGCAGTGTTTTTCAACCTTTTTAAGATCGCGACAATTTTTTTGGTTAAAAAAAATAAATCCCTTACACGACCCCACCCCCCCCCCCCCCCCCTCCTTAGACAGCAAGTTTAGAGAGATGACTTACCAGTCTCTACTGGTAAGTCATCTTCGATCACTTCTGTCATATCGTCTCTACGATATGACAGAAGTGATCGAAATTACATTAAGCTCTTTATATACTCGTAAACCGTGTGAAATAATCCAGATAGTGGGGTTACAATACGTCAATAAAATATTGCTTAATATGAAAGACGCGAATCCAACGATTCTTTGAGTTATATTAGTCATTACTGGACGGAAAATTGCATTTTATACTGAGAATTATACATAATTTAATATTCTTCTATTCCATAATTTAAGTCCCTACATGTTTTTCTTCCGAAGCTGTAAATGTTGGGATATTGGATACATTTTGAGTAAGATTTTGTAGTAATTAAAAAAATAATGTAGATAGCCTGCGACCCCCCGGCGGTCTCTTCGCGACCCCCTAGGGGTCGCTACCCACTGGTTGAAAACCACTGATACAAAGGATGCATGCGAGGCGTAGGCGTCGGCGTCGGCCACCTGTGTGCGTGGCCGTCGGTCGCCCGTCCGCGGTAAAAATGAGCATTGTGCATATCAGTTAGCAACAAGTCCCGGGGGCGAACAAAGAGGGCCCTTCACTCCGCGCCGATATAATTACGGTCCCCGCAGCCGCAGCCGCCGCCCCGGTCCCCGCCGCCGCCGCCGGTCGCCCGGGCGGCGCCCGCCCCGGCAGAGATCGATAGCCGGCCGGCGCCGGCGCCCTGCGCTGACTGAGCGCCCCGCGCCCCGAAACCGCCGCCCCACCGCCGCTGCCGCCGGGGCGCTGGCCGCCTTCCGCGCCAACCTCACAAACACTTTGAGGTGCGTTCCCTTTGGCAGTTAACGGTTCCTGTGCAGTCAGGCCATTAATACCCGCTAGTTAACTCTGGTCGGCTCAACTCACGGTTGAACTCCTATCCAACTTCTATCCTCGTCGAAGCAGGCCGAATCTGGAAAGGACGATGTTTTCCCTGTCACAACAAGTGAATCAGTTCCACTGGCGATGACCTTCGGATGACCTTCGTCAGATACTAGCTGGATGTCCGAAAACGATGTTATACATTTCCAAAGCACTTGGATGTATTGACTACAACGGGCGAACCCGTCACCTCAGGAAGTATTAACGACATTGATCATTTTATCTTCTGTGAGGTGAGCGTAGAAGACTTAGGGACGCAAGAACTAGAGCTGCCAACTACAACGGGCGAACCCGTCACCTCAGGAAGTTTTAACGATATTAGATTATTTTGTCTCCCGCGAGGAGAGCGCAGAAGAATTGAGACGAAAAAATTACCACTGTCTAGTTACACCACCTGCCGGTCAGAGAATGGTACCAGCGGGCAGCCTCGCCCGCTGACTAAATTTGGATATCTTCGTCTGGAATCAATCTTCAGGATACCTACTGCCTCCTAACTGGTTACAGGATCGAGGTCGCTTGCGCGGTCCTCTCCCTCATGAAGCAGTGATTCGGTGTCTACCGAATCTATCGCGGACCACGGCATCCTTTGCCCGGCTGTTCACCCGGTATCGGGTAGCCGAATGGTTATTTCAAGAGCAGTTGCCGTAAGATTAACAACTACCCCTGCTCTATTAGACACAATACTGTTCCAGAATCCCCTAGCTATCAGTCAGAATTCACAATCAAATAGCTGACGACGCCCGAAGGACGATTTTTAGGGGAATTGGCTCGCAGGCACAGAGTCCTGGTTAGGGTCGTGCTAGGGTCGGCCCAACTCACAGATCAACACCCACCAGGTAGCCTCCATGCAGAAGTGCGAGCCCGGGTATATCTATATCCACTCGGTTAGCAAAGCAGCTCTTATGGCACAAGCCTCGAATACCATAAATTCAAAGCTGGCGCAAAACTGCGTATCACTACTGAATTCCCTGGGCAAAAAGAACAGGGCAATTCTAAGATGGGTTCTCGGCCATGCAGGAATCGAGGGAAATAAAAAAGCCGACGTACTTGCTGAGACGGGAGCAAAGGGAACGTTATACGGCCCTGAACCTTGCTGTGGCTTACCAAAAAGCCTTGCAAACCTAATGCTCAAAAAAATATGCTTAGAACAATCCGTCAACCACTGAAACAACACGCCAGGGTTGAATCAATCCAAAGGGCTTACGACCGTAAGACGGCGAGGGCCTTCTCGCTAAATAGGAACAATCTACGCATACTGGTGAGGGCGCACACGGGTCATTATGGCCTGAACAGACACATGTACAACCTTAAGCTCTGGGACACGAAAATGTGCAGGTTCTGCCAAGAGGCAGAGGAAACTCCCCTGCACCTTATGTGCGAGTGTGGCTCGCCGATGCGTAAAAGATACACCCACTTGGGTGGTCACTACCTCCAACCTGAGGAGGTAAAACAATCAGACGCCAAAAGCCTGTTGTGGTTCATTAATGACACGAGGCTTAGCGCAGAAAGACAGTAGGATGACAAGGCTCACAAAGACGTTAGAAAAGCCCCACACAACAAATAATAAAAAAGTAAAAAACCAGTCGGGAGGCCGGAGTGATCTGGCCGTAACTGGAAGTAAGAACGCGAGTGTCGGCCCGCTGGGTTCACACCCGGTTCCTTGCAGTAAGACGTTGGTCTCTCACGGGCGAATGACGTACCCCCCCCCCCCCCGCCCGTCCCCTCCCTAGATATGGGGCTGATACAAACAATAATAGACATATACAACCATATGATACAAACATATACAAACATATATAATGCTGATACATAACGCTGATACAAACATATATAATAGATATATAATAACATAAAATAAAATGGTAATGCCAATTACTTTTTATCTGCATGCATGTTCGTGTAGAAACTATTCGTTGGGCGAACGTAGAGAGGAGAGTATTCGTCTTATGACTACGCATTTACTTACGTTTAATAATTCAAAAGGCCATGTCTGCAAAAGGGCTATGCCTGCGGCGATCCGTCTCTTGTGCAGGGGATCTACAGAAGAATATAAGGAATTTCCAGAGGAATTCCGCATCAAAAGCCCATACATTTAAGGTGAGGTAGTTGCTGCGTTTTGATGTCAGACACGTAAATCCTGCAAAACTGTCATTATTTTTATATATGCTATAAACCACAATAGATAAAATAGATACTTACCTACTCATGTGTTTTGAGCATAAATCTGTAAAAAAAATATATTTTTAATTTTATTATTTTATACTCACAAATAAACTTACCCAATGTTTCAGGCTGTTAATCCTATTAGACAATATGATAAATTTCCATAACTTTCCTATTTTTTATTGATATCTACGGTACAATTTTATGACTCAACAGTCATAAAATTTCCGAAAAACTGGACATTATGATAATCTGTAAACAGCATTTACGATTATTTTGACGTTCGACAGACTTGGCCATTCATTTTGCATAGGCATCGGGTCAATGCAGCAACTTCAGCGACTGAAAAGCATACCGTTTTGGTTGTAAAGAAATTGACCTCGCATTCCACTATGGGAACGCACTTTTAAGGCGACGCCGTACGTAACTGGCGAAATCAACGTCCAAAGTAGAATATGAGGATGAAGATAACGAAAAATAATAAATACTATATTACTCTTAAGACTTCCCATAAGTAACAAATTTTATAATAAATTTACAATAAAACAGAAAAAATATCTAAGATCTGTAAAAGCAACTTGTATTTTAGAGGTATTTTTCCAGAACGAAAGACGCAAAAGATACAAATACTTTCCAACTATATCAGTAAAGTTGACCGAACGAAGCATTATTGTTAGATTTTGATTTGTCCTTCAAAAATAAAAATTTTACAGAATTTTCACGACACCCACGTCGTTGTTATTGAATAGTATTTTAATGATTTTTTTTAAATTTGGTATGAACTCTATACACTGAACATAGAATATGGCTTATATATTATACAAAAAACACTACTTATACACCTTTTCATACAAAAATCAAAGATGTTCGTCATTCGTCAGCGATGTGATTAAGGACGTTAAAAAGATCGTAAACGACATTCACGAATATAAGCCTATGTGGCAGGCATATAAAGAAGAATTCAATTCAAAATAATTTTATCCCAAAGAAAAATGGTGACCCGGCCGAGAACTGAACCTGGAATTTTACAGTGGTAAAGGCCAGGCGATCTAATCCGATCTTGAACAAACTAAACCTTTATTTGATGAGACACTCCCTCCACCTATCTTTGATAGGTCACTCCCCCATCAATACATATGTAGCAGTAGCATGTCCACTGCGAAAGCTGCTTTGTAAGTTTTTGCGGGATCACTAAAACTCAGACTGAAACAATATTTATTTATTTATTTTAGTAATGCAAATATAATATTTAAACAATTTCAGAACATAGGAACTATGCAGAAAAATATTGTTAACATTGAATTAATACCAGAAACTGAATATATTGCATAGTCTTATGGCAACGTCACCTAAGGCGCAAGACACACAATGGACGTAACTCGGACAGAGCGCAGACGGAATGAAACGTGTCTGCGATTATGTGTTTTCTGTATGTTAAGCGTCCTGTCTTTTCTATACATCTTGAATGAAAGTTCCCCCCCCCCCCAAATACCCCCCCCCCCACGATTACTCCCCTAAACACTACTACGCCCCCCTCCCCCAAACTACTTTCCTCTTCAAACCCTCACCCAACCACCCCCCCCCCCCCACGCTCTGACGCTCCCCATCCAAACCCCCCACACCCCTAGCACTCCCCCCCCCCCCAAATCCTCCTTCAACTCTCTCCCCCCAAACCCAATTTCAAGGCTCCATAACCCTTAACCCCCCACCCCCCCTGAACACCCCTACCCCCCCTCCTCCTCCCCCTACCCCCCACCCCTACCCCCCACCCCTTCCACCGAAACGACTCTCCCCCTCAAAGCCACACTCAACCACCCCCACCTCTCTAACACCCCCCTCCCCTGCAAACCCCCCACACCCCTACCAACCTCCTCAAATCCTCCTTCAACTCCCTCCCCTCCAAACCCAATTTCAAGGCTTCATAAGGTATAAAATATAATGATGTAACATTAATGCCGGCAAATAAAATGTCGTTGCCGAATTTGCGTTTCTGGCAGTGGTTTACGCACTGCATGCTAGAGCAATCTGACAGTCAAAAGGCCAAAATCAGTTGCCTTGTCAGTTGTTGCCTTGCTATAATGTATGCCGTGTCCTTATCGATTGTACGAATAGGTATGTACCTACGATGTACCGTCTGATCTATCCGTTGCATTTTGACGTATAGATCACATGAATTTTTCGTGCTTGACAAGCAATTATGACTGTCTAGAAACTAAGCTTGACGGCTTGAGAAGCAAACTACGTACTATGGACAATGATTGATGAAAAATTACATTTTCGCACTGGTTGTCAAGCCTTGATTGACCGTCCAGAGAATGCATGTCAAGCAACTCAGGTCCAGTGGTCTTGAACCCTCCGTATTTCTGTATTTCCACCGAAATACCGAAATGTAACGATTTTTTCACGATTTCTGAATCAGAATACAAGGATTTTTAGGATTACATGAAAAAAAAACAGAGTTAAAAAAATGTGTTTAGAGTTTTCTCTTTAAGTGCTTGAATAGATAAGCGTAGAGCGCGCTGCGCCATCTAGTGATAAGTAAAATATAGCGAATAAATAATATTCACGGTACTTTACCTACCGCTAGATGGTGCAGCATATCCAACGCTTTTTATACTTTTAAAAAAAAACATTTTTCAAAATTCTTAAACAAAAATTGTTTTTTCCACTTTTTTTATCAAAAGTTGCTTTAATGCTCGTATTGATTCACCTACTTCATGGGATCCGGTAAATTAAAACCCAGCCTGTAGATTTACGAGTGCAACACAATTAGTCTAGCAAATTCCGATAAGTACAACTATTTTCTCGGGCACTATAAAAACACTCATCTTGGGGACATACTTTATAAAAATAATATTTCAATCATCCCATCGGGTAATCCCGAAAAAAACCATCTCGTATAGTCTCATATTTGCTGCAATATTATAAATTATTTACCTTTAATATATGTATACGGATCGGTAAATAAAGGTCTGAAGCGCATTTTGATAAACTCCTAAATACTGTCAACATACGTGATGAAACACAGTGAAAAAAATCATAATGCTTTTGCTCGAATAGTCTTTCCACTTAGTTAAAACATTTGTCTACAAACGTAGCCCATTTAATCTCGAATACAATTACAACCTTTTTGAGAGTGTATGAGAGGGCTTATCTTCGCAAGCTCTGTGGGTGGGGTGTATGTGTCTCCCCCGCACTCCTCAGAGGATTGCTGAAAAAAAAACAAGCTAATAATAAACAAACAACGAAAGACTTCAAATGAAAAGAATGTAATTAAATTGTAAAACTGTAGGTACACTATATCATTGATTATACACTCTACACTCAATGACTATATCTTCAATAATAAAAAATAAAAATTATTTCTTTTCAAGTTTTTGAGTGTCAATCGGAATTTTTAAATGCGCATAAACTTTTTGATTTCTGTATTTCGGAATAAAAATACCTAGGTAAGTATAAGCATTCTTCTTGGTAGATATATAATCACATCTTGCATAATAATATGTAGATAGTAGCGTAAATAGTATCCCCCCCCCCCCCACCCCCACCCCCCCCCCTATTATCTCCAAGCCTCGGAAATTGATAGGAATAAAAACACCATTTTGGTCGCTTACGGACCCCTGTAGAAAATAAAAACTATAAGCAACGGCAATGGTTTAAAAATTATCTGAAGGACCGGGAGCAAATTGTGTCCATAGAAGAAAAGTGTCTTGGGTGCAATAGTATTTTTTATGTATGTGATTGAGCTTTGCAAGTTGCAGGTAGAAAACAATATACTCTCCTGTTAGGTTGATGATACTATCAAACTCACATTAGCGAATGCATGGTCAATTTGTTACAGGAATGCAGAGTATTCTCAAAAGTGAAACAGTATATGTTATTTAACTTAATATAAACAAAAACAATATGCATTTAGCAGTCACCAGCAGAATCACACATAGTAAAAATAATAGTACTGAATATAACTACCCAATTATTGAACGCACCACCGTCGCGCGTTAAGTACCTGGGTGTATTACTTGATCGTCACCTACAAGATAAACATATTAACATAACGACAGCACAACTGAGAAATTTAATATATGTCTTCAAAAACTTGACAACCATTATATATCATTAAGTGATAAAACAAGTGTACTTTGCCTTAGCTCATACTGTTGCCGTTGATGACTTACGACATAGTAGCATGGAGAGGATATATTTATAATCGCCTGGACGAAAAAACAAACTACCAAACTTAATAATTGAATTAATTAAAATGCAACCAATAAGATATCGTTCCGAACAAGTCTTACCAGACCATTGCACGATAAAAACATGCTGATTTATTTTTACATTTAGATTTATATGGCTAACGAACATGGGTAGAGAGGGGGTACAAAATCTATTTTACATCTTAGAATAAGAAATTGCAAATAATTAGACTTCTAGTTATTTCTGGGTATTTAATTAACCTGAGTGTATTAGAAGTGCACTCGTATTTTGTCATTTCAAAAAGGGGTTTCTTGAGAGTGTGTATGAGGTTGAAAACTTAACCATTTCTGACTATAACAATTACGACTATCTACATATTAGATCATATTCTCCAATGTTTTCTAAATTTCTCTTATCCAAAAGTATCTTTTTATATAATTTATATTCTTTTATAATTATTCTTTTATAATTTATATTCTTTTAATTAATAATTTATATTATCAATAGAATTTGCTTATTATTATTTTTTTATAATTTAAAATTAAGAAACTGTTATTATATCAAAAATATTATCAGTGATTATAGTATGTTTGATTTGAAAACCGCCCGATGTGGACCCTGTAAATTGGAAATCGCTTGTATTGTAGAACAACGCAAAACCGAGCCGCAGCGGCGACGAAAAAGAACGTGGCCTCATTGCAATTATAACAGAGTGAGCACATTTTCTGACAACATTTCTTGTTTTGTCTTTTTTTCCTTCGGCGATGACGGTATTCAGATAAATATTAGAATTTTCGCCGCTTAGTTGACGTCTTGCATAAAGTTCGCAATATCTGTATATACGGAATTATCATAAGACATGGTTCCTATCCCTTGGCGCACTATAGCAGCAACTGCTTTAACCGTTCCAAGACGTTTAATGTACTATAGGTATTAACTTGATCAGGAATTCGTCTCGGCTTTCCTCTTATAGATGGGGTTTGGAATGGTTGCACATTTTTTCAGAGTGATTTTTTACATAAAACTGAGCACAAAAGATGATAAATACCATTTTTTTAAATCTTTTTTAATCTTTATGAAACCCGACTATTCTACGCGAATTGTAAACCATCTACAACTATTTTTACTTATAGTAACAAAGACACAAATAAAAAAAAGTTGTAACAAATTAGATTCAACTCTGTTTTTGGTGTAAAATAATATAAACCTGTAAACAAAAATCTTCCCGGCAAGTAGACAAGCCCCCCCCCCCCCCCAATCAAATTTGCGAATGTCTATCAAAGATTTTTGTAGTATTTTCTTAGTATTTTAGTAGTACCTTCGTTCTATATTTTCAGTATTTTCTGGGGTATTAAAGTTTAAAAATTATTTGTTTCCCTTGTATATAAGATTTTTCAGCCAAAATGTCACAATGTGGTTTCGGCCTAACAAGGCATATGTCATTTCAAGTTTTACGAATTTCAAGTTTTTAGTATAATACGAATTCAAGTTTTTAAGTATAATATTTAGAGATTGTAGTGTGATGGCGCCCCCTGATGAACCGATTTCCACTATAATCTCTATCTCAGATCTTTACAAGTCTTGCCATGACCAAATGATGACTGCTTGCCAAATTTCAGCTCAATCGGATGAAGCATTTGGGCGCTATCGTGGAGGAATACACAGTCATAGACACACAGACACAGAGACGTCCGTTCTCAAAACTTACCCTCTACCGGGAAAGTAAAAATGTAGAAGGAAAAAATACCACTTTTCTTGTTTAGTTTGTTGTACAGAAACACTCCTTAAAAAAACTGTATACACTTAAGCTACCTATGTAAAATAACTGCTTATTTCCGTGAGAGATCCTTCAATGGAGGAAAAATAGGAATGCTGGAGAAAAGGTAAAAGGATTCATGGCATTTTGGCAGGGCGGGCGGCCCTCGTTTCATCTGCAGTGCATGTAAGTAGTGCGCATCGTTTGAGCAAATTTGCAGGAGTGAGTTTCAGGGTTTTCAGTGGCGCAGCGCGCTGAGGCGCCCAAGGGCCGCCGCCCCGCGTCCGCCCATGCGACTTGCGCACCACCATTCCATCAAACCAACAAACTGACATTCAATTCGACTTAAAGCCCAGCCAAATAGGAAATTTTAGGAGAAACAACTGATAATAGCTTTAAGCATATATGAATGAATAGGTATTCTCCGCAACGTGATCGCTCATACAATTTCGAGCGAGTGTCCGTCTTGTATTTTGGATGTATCTATTGATAGTATAGTCAAATATGAACAAATTTCGACGTTTGACGGAAATAACTGGTAATAGTTTGAAACTTAGCATAGATGTTCTTTGAGGCGTACTGTTAAACACATTAAAAGTCCCCTACTCTATCTGTTACGCTCAAACCGCCATCTTGGAAAAATGGAGTCCCGATTCAGTTTTTCGCTTATAACTCACTAACTGTTAGCAATATCGGACTAATGCTTGAGGTAAAAATAAAGCTTATAAAATTGTCTATAAAAATGCCTTACACATTTTTTTTTATATCATCTATTATTAATATGAAAATAATCTACTCATCAGACAATTGACAATCTGTCTGGGGATTTATTGCTACTTTTTGTATGGGAACCCTGCATTTTGTGATTAAAGAGTCATACTGGACACAATTATTTCTCAAGTGGTCCCGAGTGGATTTAGCCCAGGAGCCAGCGGTGGCCACCGGCGCGGGTGGTGGGAGAAGGTGGGAGGAGTTTGGTTCCGCCGCGCTTCACTTTGAGCCCTATATCGATCGAGGTGTAGGTTTAGGGCAAGCGGGATATCATTTTCAGATAAATCAATGATGATGAATTCTACTCCGGAGAAAAAATACCTATCCACGGCGGAATCAAACATCCCTCCACCTCCCCCCGCTACCCTCGCGGTGGCCAGCAATGGCTACTGGGCTAAATCCACTCAGGACCACCTGAGAAATAATTGTTCACAAAATGCAGGGTTCCCATACAAAATATTGCAATAAACCCCGAGCCAGATTATCAATTGTCAGTTGAGTAGATTATTTTCATATTAATAATAGATGATATGAAAAAAATATTTATGTCATTTTTATGGTGAATGTTATGTGCATTACTTTTACATGAAGCATAATTTCGACATCGCTAACAGTTAGCGACGTATAAGCTAAAAACTGAATCGGAGCGCCATTTCTCCAAGATGGCGGTTCGAGCTCAACAGATAGGGTAGGGGACTTTTAGTATGTTTAACAGTACGTCTCAATGAACATTTATGGCAAGTTTCAAACTATTACCAGGATTTTCCGTTAAACGTCGAAATTTGTTCCTATTTGACTGGGCTATCAGTAAATACTCGCTTGAAATCGTATGAGCGATCGCAATGCGGAGAATCTACTCATTCAAACATGTGTATAATCGCGTATATATGTGTGCGTTGATCTGAAGGGTTGTTGCTACGATTGTTGTTATTTTGAGACAACATCGGTCGATCGCTCGCACCGTTCACTGCAAGTCCCACGCTTTTATTCGTTTGCCTGCCAAAACATTGCAACGTAGTATGATTTCCCCATATATTTCACAATTAAAAGAAGGTACAATGGCGGACTTATTGCTACATAACAATATCTTCCAGTCAACCAACATTGCAATGGGTAGATGAGATATATTGGGTAGAGGAGAGCAAGGGAATTAGAGGTTACTATGGTAAAATGTTGATAAAAACCACATTTGTTTACTCTTTTATAATTTTTAATTAGGAACCTAAACCGTGTTTATTTGAGTATCGTTTAATCACGGTTTAAATCAACTACAGCCTTGCATTAGGGTACAATAAAGATTTTACAAAAAAGTCAATCGCTCCCATTACCCTATACATGCGGGTAATGACAGCCCATTTAAGAAAATGGGAGCCATAATGTTTAATGAATGAATGAATGAATGAAAATCTCTTTATTGCACAATAAAAATAAGGTACAATGGCGGACTTATTGCTACACTACAGCAATATCTTCTAGTCAACCAACATGCTGGTGTGAAAAGAAGAGTAGGCAACAAAATTATAGCTTAAAATTAAATTTGAAATTATAGCATATAATATACATTGTGTGTGTATCTGAAGTAAAAAGTAAATATATAAATAAATTTTTGAGTTGGACATATTATATGTATGTATATGTATATACATACATATTTTGATATATTAACAAATAAATAAATAAATAAATAAGTAAATAAATAAACTACCAAAATAAGGTAAGGAAAGGGAGGGGATAACGGAAAGGTTAGAATTTATGATTAATATTTATTGTGAAAGGAAGTGCTTTTTCAATGATTGCTTAAAGGTAAACAGCGAGCTAGCGCCTCGAATAGTTAAAGGAAGCTGATTCCACAGTCGAGCTGCATGTACGGAGAAGGAGTAGGAAAAAAAAGTGGTATTGTGTTTTGGGATACGTAGGATATTATTCTGACTTGAACGAAGTGGGAGACCATGTTAACTTCCTCCCAAAAAATAAAGCTAAACATATTTAAACAGCAAATCTTAGTTGTTAATACAAAGAACTATTTGTAACACAGACTAAAAAACCACTATTCAAACAAAACAAAGAAATAAAAATAAAATTATTAAAGGACAACAAAACTACACCCTTTAACGAAAAGTACAAATATAAGAAGCTAGACTATCGCTTCCAGAACATTCTTTATAGGCACAGTTTCCGCAACTTCTGCATCTTCTATATATATATATATATAAATAAAAATAATTAAACATTGAAACCACCTTCATGCTACAAAAACGGCTATTCTTTCAATATTCCAAGTACAACCAAATTCCGACTACTCATACGATCTCTAGGCAAGGAGAGAGGGTAGGGTTTGTTGTTTGTCGTGGTACTTTTTGGCTATAAACTGTAACCTATCATTTTTATCCGCATTAAGATTCCATAATCGAATTTTACTTAGTGATCTAATGGGTCCTGTTGCAGTTAGGCTTCTACCCTGTCTACCCTGGACAACGGCGGCTACAACGTCACCGAAACGTCGGGTGCTACAAATTTCACGCGGTAAATTCGTTTTCTATCCTATTTATAATGTCAAACAACCGCGATAGTCTTCGGAGTAATCTGGTTGCAACTGGAACTAAGGGCGCGAGTGTCGGCCCGCTGGTTGATTAACCTGGTTATCTCATGGTAAGGCGTTGGTCTCTTTCGGGCGGGTGGCGTTACTACACAGTGGACTGTCTACGTCTCAAGTCTTCTACGTTTACCTCACGGGAGACAGAGCGATCTAATATCGTTAAAACTTCCTGAGGTGACGTGTTCGCCCTGTAGTCGACAGCTCTAGTTGCGCGGTTAGTAAAAGCGACAGCTGCCTCGTTCGGGCAGCGAATTGGTGCATATCGGCTGTACTTTTTCCTTCCTATACAGATTTCAATGGGAGCTTCTGAGCTGACCACTGAGGAATCTTCCTATGTCTGAAGCACAGTATACCGATACAACATTGCGGGAAGAGGATGCGAGGACGGGTGGGCAGAGGAGTACGTCTCGACTAACGCCTTTGTTTAGAGTTACGCGCAGTTAACTACATTTTCGATAGTTGCATATCCACGTGGGCTGAGTAGCGGACATCTGGCGGCTATATCCGAGCCCTTACGATTTGTGCCGTATTCGCTGTGATTTCAATGTTATTCTAAGAGAAGCTACTGTCTGTCTGTCTGTATACTCTGGTCTGAAGTATATCCTCATTGCAAAAAGTATGTATATTTAATTTTTATCAGACAGTAAAATCGTCATTCACATTCGTATTACAACGTGACCTATGTCGTAATAGGGAAGGTCGCTCCTCCACCTCTACGGGTAGACAAAAGCGCTACTAGTCCAGGCATCTTATTTCAGATATGGTTTCCTAGCGACGAAAATACCGCCCCCGCTGAAACAATTGTCAAAATGTTTCAGGAGGCGAGAGGCGCGGCGTTGCAGAGTACGGATTCAGTCTGGGCGGAGGGGGGTGGGGGTTGCATGGGCTGAGGTTGTGGGGTCGAGCCCACTAGACGTCACCCGCCCACTATCAATATCTAACCAGCTCCCGCGAGCGGCGCTCGTTAGGAGGAATGTGCTGCTACCTTAATAAATTACTTTGTTGGCCCTTGCACTGACAATAAACGGGCGTCTAAGCCCACGGAAATGACGCATCACATTTGACAACGAAATGGATTCCTACCCGACTTCCTACAGACACGTCACTAGCAAACTCATGAATTCATGAACTGAGCAAAACCTATAAAATAATAAATATCCTGCAACTCGAATATGACAGCCTTCATTTTCAATACAATACAATTTATTTTATTGTGATTGTGGTGTAATAACATGGAGCTTTACAAATATTCAGTGTGGCACAACCTGCCTTTTAGGCGTATAATATTTTTTAAAGACAAGATTGTGTAAAGAAATTCATTCAAAGACGATTAAGGCACACCAATACCTTCCCGGTAAAGAGACAAGCCTTCCCGTCACCAACCCCCCCCCCCCCCCCGCGCCAATTCGTATCATATTTGTATTGTTTTCAGGGGTATTAAAATGGTATTTTTCCAAAAATGATGTTTTTTTTTTTATATTTGCGTTTTTATTTGCGTCGGTTATATAGGAGATACTCTAACCAAAATTTCACAACGTGATTTCGGTCCAACAAGGAATCTGTGTACCGAATTTCAACTTCTCTAACTGCAATATTTCGATATGGAAGTATGACTAGCGCGCCCTCTGGTGCAGGCACGTATCTAGACGTCAGTTTCGGGGGGGACATTCATTGAAACAACGCGCTCGGAACCCACCAAACTTGAATCTGCCCGCACTACGAAACTAAATACGCCGAATTTGGGGGAGTGGGGTTTAAATCTCAAATACCCCCCCCTGGGGGCGCCCCCCCCCCACCCTCGATATATGACAATGTACGTAAGTCGCGGATTCTCCTTGATTCTCATTATTTTCCAGACTTTATTTCTTACTCCAAAAAATCGGGGGGCGCGCGTCCCCCTCCCCCCCCCCCCCCCCCCCTTCACCCCTAGATACGTCAATGCTCTGGAGGACCGATATCTATTACCTTTCCAATTATTTATTAATTGTAATAATGATTTTTTTTTTTTTCCTGCCTACGTAATATTACGTGACACAGTATTTTCGTACTTTATTATAATACTAGCTGCGCCCAGCGGTTTCACCCGCGTGGTGATGGAAAATTGTGATAATGATGATAGAAAACCATATATCTCTATAAATTATAGGCTATGTGTTATTCTGATGTGTAATCTATATTATTGTAAAGTTTCATCAAAATCCATTCAGTAGTTTTTGCGTGAAAGAGTAATAAACATCCATACATACATACAAAATTTCGCGTTTGTAATATTAGTAGGATAGTAGGATAGAATTTAAATTTCGAATGTCAATTTCTTAGATTTTTTTCCTACTTACTTGACAGTTATCGTTATATTTTAGATAATTCACACTATATCTTTATAAATTATAGCCTATGTGTTATTCTGATGTGTAAGCTATATTATTGTAAAGTTTCATCAAAATCCATTAGGTAGTTTTTGCGTGAAAGAGTAACAAACATCCATACATACATACAAACTTTCGCGTTTATAATATTAGTAGGATGTGTCACTTTCCCGGCAGAGGGAAAGTACTGTGAACGCGCATTTTTTTTCGATATGGAGACGGATATATACACTGTTTGACCGCTCCCGAGACGATTAAGACCATTTCCAGACTGAAGTCTGTGAGTCTGTGTGCCTATCTCGACGATAGCGCCTAAACGCTTCATCCGATTGGGCTGAAATTTGGCATGCAGGCCTCATTTGATCATGGAAAGAGTTTAAAAGGGTTGTTGTTAAAATCGGTCCGCCAGGGGCGCACTAGTCATATTTCAATCTCTAAATATTAATTTTAAATTTATTACACTAGTTTTGTGGATGCCTTGTTGATCCGAAATCACATTGTAAAATATTGGTTGGAATATCTCACACACAAACTACACTAATAATATTTTAATTCCGCTATATATTTTACTCAAATATTAACGCTATCTGTTGGCGCTTGGCCTAACCCTGCCTTTAGCCAAGAAACGAAAACATTGGCTGAAAAGAAATGGTAGTAAAATATTATTTATTTATTTTATTCGGAATTTTTTCGGCGTTACAGAATAATGAAATTAACAAAATATAATATTTGAAAAAATATGTCTGATGAATGGTTTTTACATATTACATTATATGAACAGCATGTTTAACTTTAAGATATGACTTATTACAAAATTGTCAAAATGAATATTAAATTGTCAAAATAAATATTAAATTTTCAAAAAGAAGCAGGCCCGGGCTGGCCAGGTCGGTTAGTCGGCGATCGCCGAGGGCCCCCGACTAAAGGGCGCGCCTTTTTCGAAAACTCCCACTGGACCAACAATACAGAATAATGCGTTATTAATAACCCTTTCGGATGCGACTTCTGCATGCTTGATTCTCACCAGGTTGTAGTTATTTTGAATAAATTTAAAAAAAAACATTTTATTATATAATAAATTTTGTTCATTTCAATGTAACAGTTTTGTTAATTTATTTTTTGAAGAAGTACTACGTGTCTGAGTTTCTAATAGATAATTATTTAAATGTTTTTAACGTATTTTTTGAAACAATCTCCAACATGAAAAAATGGCTTTCTCTTGCACGTTTCACAAAAGTATACTGTTGTTTTCCTTCCTCCAGGCAACTTATTAGAACATACTAAGCAGTCGTTATGTTTTCCTCTACCAACATGTAGTTTACTGTCCACTCTCCTCGTTCTCTGATTTTAAAGACCTTCCATATCGTGCGTTTTCCCCTTCACGAAACTCACTGACTCTTGATATAACTATTTTTCGAATAAATTTCTTATGCGACATTGGTTTAGTGTTGTTATTTTTGCAAGCGACTTTATACAAAACTAGCTGACCCGTGTCCACTTCGTTGGAACGGTAAAACTTTTTACTTGTGATGAAATTATGAGTGAGGTTCGGTTAGTACTGAGTGTTATGATTTATTTCCTGACTGCCAAAAGAAGGGTTATATTTTTACTGCATATGTATGTATGAATTTGCATGCCAATTTGACTATATTACCGTTATTTGTAAGTGTCTTCTTGTGAGTGTCTTATCTCTTTAAACATTTATGCAGTAAAAGGGAAATTATATGCAGTAAAAGGGAAAAGTCTTTTGTTTTAAACACTTGAGACGATAAATTTACTTATTTTTATATGAATTCATAATTGTTGATATTATGACCAATAAACATGACCTACCTTATTATTTTTTTACCTAATTATTTTTTTGTTTTTACTTTTATTTATTAAATTAAATTAAATTACTTTTTTAATATAAAAAAAATACTTTTTATGACTTAAATATAAAAGTTAGACATATGCTGTCGCTGACTTTTTTGTAGGCATTATCAAACTCTACAACTATTCTCAAGAACTTAATCATATATCTCTCATCGTTAAGGCAGCGTTAGTTAAAAACATTTTCGTTCGACCGTTTTTTCTCCGACTTACTTTGCAAATCCGACTACCACGAAAAAGCCTTTTCGTTTTTTAGATAATTATATAGCCTATGACACTCACAAATAACGTGGCTTTCTATTGGAAAAAGAATTTTCCAATAGAAAGCCAAGAAGGAAGAAAGTCGGTTCAGTAGATCCAGAGATTACTTCCAACAACCTCACAAACTTTACCTCTTTATAATATTAGTATAGATAGTATAAATGAAAGAACCTTCCGCCAGACAGCGTGTTTCGACATTGTCCGCCTTGTCACTTCACATGTGCCATACGACCGCTGCTGAAAATTACTATTGTCACGTCAGAGGTGACTTAGGTATGACCGATAAGGGTTAAAA
The DNA here is from genome assembly GCA_944548615.1 of Micropterix aruncella. Taxonomy (NCBI): domain Eukaryota; kingdom Metazoa; phylum Arthropoda; class Insecta; order Lepidoptera; family Micropterigidae; genus Micropterix; species Micropterix aruncella. Next base: position 33,619,612 of record OX155951.1, read on the forward strand.
TCCCCCCATCTCTAGCGCTGGGAGAAAAGGTCATTTCATTAGTGTAGACTTGTCACCTAAGACATTTAATAACCCTAAAGAATTAAAAAAAAAAAATTACAAAAGTCTTAACCTAACTAGCCTGCCGCCTGTTCCAATAACATCTAAATTCACAACTTCTAAATATTACTAGTCAAGTGGTGAAATTTACTAGTTGTTCAAAACGTATGATTTTATTGTAGAGAAACACATGTGTCTAATGATTTACATATCAGTGAAAATTTACTGTTGAATATGGGAGCTAATGGGCCCTTGCTGAGTTTGCAACGAAGACCCATTTTGTTCAGTGTTGGTCACACTCACGGGTCAACACCCATCTGGCGGCTTCCATGCATGAAGTGCGAGCCCGGGTAGGACTCTGGCCTAAGGGCTAGTTTCCTCTAGGAGTCAATCTTCTGGCGTTCCTCGACGGTCCGCGCACCGTGCGGCGTAAGCCAATCGATTGTGTATTCTGACTAACTGTCGGGGGAGTCTGGAAGCAGTACTGTTTCCTATAGAGCGGGTGTGGTTGCTAACCTTACGGCGACTGCTCTTGAAACGACCATCGGCTACCCTATTCCGGGTGAACAGCCGGGCAAAAGGATGCCGTGGTCCGCGATAGGTTCGGTTTACACCGTTTCACAGCTTCGCAAGGGAGAGGACCGCGCAAGCGATCTCGAACTCGTAACCAGTTGAGTGACTGGAGTAATCTGGTCGCAACTGGAAGTAAGGGCGTGAGTGTAAGCCCGCTGGGTAACATACCTGGTTATCTCGCGGATAAGTCGTTGGCCTCTTCCGGGCATGTGGCGGAGCTTGATGGTGGACTGTTTTGTTGCAAGCCTTCTGCGTTCACTTCACGGGAGATAGAACGAACATTTCGTTAAAACTTTCTGAGGTACCTAACGGGTTTGCCCGTTGTAGTTGACAACTCAAGTTGTTGAATGTTTGACTCGTAGCTTTCGAGAAATGGGGCCGAAGTGTTTATATTTCTCCAGAATTATATGAAGCCATTCTCATATTTATTTATTGCAACCTCCTTCCACCTATTTATATTGTGATAAAAATACTATTCAGACTTACGATTCCTCTACGAAATGCTACAAGTAAATAGCTATAGCAATAAGTCTTGTTAGATTTTTTTTAAAAATAAGTGTGGCTATTGATTTTCCCGACTCGCTTCCTTTTCCAATCTCCGCCATTTTGCCAAGCGCCACCTACCGACAGAAACGTAAACTACGTAATTGTTCCAAGTTGAGTAAAGTAACATGACGAATTGGACGATAATAATAACATCTGAATTACATACTTGCTGGCAGAAAACGATCTATTTTACTAAGTATTTGCATTTTTCTGGCGGTATATCACAAGCTAAATCAAAAATAGTTGTATAGTTCTTTGGTTACTAACTTCTAAGTTTCTCGTTATATGTCTGAAATTATAAAGCGTGTCCGACATTTTTCCTTAATCTCCTCAATTTGGGTAGAATATGTAGATAGATAACACAAGTAAAATATTATAAATTGTACAACTCGAGAAAAACTACAATCGATTAGAAGATTACCTTTCTCAAACGGTGAAAAATTGACATTTTGTAATCAATGTTAAGTGACTCCCGCGGGCATTTAAATAATAATAAAAAAAATAATCTTGTAGCGACTCTTTTAGTCGTTCGTACTATGATGCAGAATTTCAATATTTAGTTTTTTTTATTAATAAAAATAAATAAAATCTGAAGTTTTTGTAATTAGCTTTTTTTGTAATCTATCATGGCAAGCAACTTTAAATTTGGCAATAATTTGGTAATACATAGCGTGTGAATGATTAAAGTGAATAATTAAAATGTGATGGTATAAAATATTTATTTTTTCTTTTAGTAGATATAATCTTTTAAAAAACCAAAAAAATATCTTGCGCGATTTCAGAAGAATGGTAATAATAATTATTATTATTATTATAATTAAACGCTTTATTTGCTTTAACAAAAAGGCGAGCTTATTGCCTAAAACCAATATCTTACAGCTAACCTTAGTGATGGTGTGTAATGGTATGTTTGCGTAAATAATTGCTTATAAGTTTAATTGTGGAATCAGAGATTGTTACGTATTACCATTGATTTTATAATAAAATCAATGGTATTACCAATATACAGTTGTGTAGTAATGTAGTTTCAAGTTGTTTGGCCAAGTTGTTTGATTACCTACAAGAAAAATGCAAATTACAAATAGGTGATGACTTTAGAATTCATATTATATTTTTATTAGAAAAAAATCTGAATATTGAAATTTTGCATTATTGTACGAAAGACTAAGAAATTCGCTACAAGATTCATATTTTTATTATTATTTAAATGCACGTGGAAGTCACTTAAAATTGGTTGCCAATCGTCAAGTTTGAGAGAGGTAGACGCCTTAAGGAGACATATCGAAACCGCCTTTTACAACCTAACAACGGTGGTATTATGATGTAATTTTGCAATATAGTGTTACAGCGGTATTCCAAATATGATGCACTATATATGACATATATGACTTTTATACTAAAGCTATGGTTAACATACCGGTGAGTCATTCAAGTGCAACTAATCTAAGCAAGGTGCTAAAATGGCTAAAATGTGACCTTTGTGAAGAGAAAAATCTCCTCTCTGTAAGACGGGCTTTAAAAACAACACCAAAAATAATTTTACCATTTTTTTATATATTATATATATTACTTAGGCATGGCTTATTTCTATTACTTTCCTGTTTTGGGAGTTAATGGGCCCTTGCTGAGTTGGCCACGAAGACCCATTCTCTTCAGGGTTGGTCACACTCACGGGTCAACGCCTATCCGGCGGCCTCCACGCATGAAGTGCGAGCCCGGGTAGGACTCTGGCCTTAGGGCTAGTTTCCCCTAGGAATCAACCTTCTGGCGCTCCTGGACGGTCTGCGCACCGTCCGGCGTAAGCCAATCGACTGTGCACTCTGACTAACAGTCGGGGGAGTCTGGAAGCAGTACTGTTTCCTATAGAGCGGGGGTGGTTGCTGACCTTACGGCGACTGCTCTTGAAACGACCATCGGCTATCCGATCCTGGGTGAACAGCCGGGCAAAGGACGCTGTGGTCCGCGATAGATTCGGTAAACACCGTTTCATCGCTTCGTAAGGGAGAGGACCGCGCAAGCGACCTCGAACTCGTAACCAATCGAGAGACTGGAGTAATCTGGTCACAATTGGAACTAAGGGCGTGAGTGTAGGCCCGCCGGTTAACACTCCTGGCTATCTCGCGGTTAAGCCGTTGGCCTCTTACGGGCTTGTGGCGTAGCTAGATGGTGGACTGTTTTGTTCTCAAGTCTTCTGCGCTCACTCCAGGGAGATAGAACGACTAATCGTTAAAACTTCCTGAGGTGACGGGCTCGACCGCTGTAGTGCACAACCCTAGTTGTTTAAGGAAAGTATTGTGGACGCACTTCTGTGTGTCTATGTGTATTCTCCGACGATAGCGCCGAAACGCTTCATTAATCGGATGAAGCTGGAACTTGGCATGCAGGCATGGCATGAGCTGAAAAGATTGTGGTTGTAATCCGTCCACCCAGGGTTGGCTCCCGACGAGGGAACTCCTCAGCGGTCAACAGCAGAGACCCAAAATATTGTATACGCATTCAATTATGATAGTCCAAGTTCCAGCATGACATGGCTGATGTACCCTGGGTTGGCTCCCGCTGAGGGAACTTCTCAATGGTCAACAGCAGAGCTCAAAATTTTCTATACGAGTTTCGATTTCGTTTTCGATAGTTTTCGATCTCGGTTTCGGTGTCGATTTCGGTTTAGATATCGATTTTTATTTCGAATTCGTTTTCGATTTTGATTTCATCATCATCATCATCGGGGGAAGGGGGATTTAAAGGGTGGCGCTAGGTTGGGGAGGGAGGATGGTGGTAGGATTTATGAAATTAATATTCAGATGAATTAAGTTCCTGGCTACTTGACAGGAAATCTTGGGGTGACACAGCTGACTTTTTTGTGTTTTCAAATAGTTCGTTTGTATTGTTTTTATTTCGAAAAGAAAGGTGTCATTGCCATGTCTTTTTTTTTGTAAATGTAAGGCTTTTTCCCATATTTTTTTTAATCCAATTTTTTAACATGTGTATATTCTGTGTATGACCCACCACCGTTGGATCAATACGCCTCCTGGGACTTTTTTCATTAGAACCACCGGTAGGTTATGCAACCCCACTGGAAATTGAAGAAAAGACGATCTGATAGTGTAAAATTCCTATTTACGTTTGCCTTTATAGTCTAGTCACAATACCGAAAAAGAGCTCTCCTTTTTACTTTTAGAAGTAATCTTTTTTAGTTTCTGTAAGTGGTTGCTACCAAAAAGTCGCTTGTTTGTTTCATTTTCGAAAAGTTTGAATGAAGTTTTAGCTCAACGTTGCTTTAAAGTTATTTTTTGAATTCCTTATGTTTAAAAACATATACCGAGACGCGTCACGTACGTTTGTACAACAAAATAGGGCAATATGGTGCTGGCGCCATTTTGGCCGCCATCTTGAAATACCGGACCAATGTTTTTATAAAGTATTTTTAAATTCCGTTTGCTCAAAAACATATATTTAGATATTTTGGACGCGTTCCTATGTCGCCGATTTCTGGTTTCAGTGCCAATTGCGGCCATCTTGGATATCTCACTTCCGGTCGGTACTTATTTCGCTTGGGCAACCAGCATTTTCGGACTCAGCATGGTAGAAGGGGAAAAATATCGGTTGCCAAAAAGTTGCATTATTTGCTTTTAAAAGTTCGTTTTTCAGAAAATTTGACTATATAGACTATTATAGGGGGCGTAATAAAAATGCTTTTGTAGTTCATTTATCAAGTGCAAAAGCGTCCCCAGTTCGTCGCTTACTATCTACCGTGAGGGGGAACTTACTAAAGCTGCTTTTGTGAATACGCCTGGTGATTATATACATCTATAATCCTCCTTATCCAGTCCTACTTATCCTACACAAATAATGTTTCAGCAAAAAAAAACATTGTCATTAGACAATGGTTAACACTGTAGGTAGGTCTATATTGAACTAAACAAGGATTTCTTTTTAAATGGTTTAGGAAATTAAAATATTTCTTTTAGATGAGATTGTTCTACGATAAAAACTGAGGTAAAAATCATCTGTAAATATTTTTGAGATAGGGTTTTGTTAACGAGAAAAAAGCATTATTATTTTAACTTTCCGATATTCAGTGGATATCCTTATCAATTTTTTTATCTCAGTAACGAAGACCTAATTCAAAAAAAGTTATATGAGTTTTCAACTCAGTTTTCAACTCAGTTTTTCAAAAACAAACTCTTTTATTCAACAAAAATATTTGAAACAAAGTAATGTCCATAAAAAATATATATTCTGTTTTAGTTCTATGTTTAGAGCCTCTCTGAAATTAATAACATTTTCGCTGAAACACCCTGTTATGATATATAGGCACTGTCTGGTAATGATGATGTGAAAAAGGGAATTAATAGGGCAACATTGCATAGGTACCATGGGCAAATGTTTCTTCAAGTGCGCTCTCCCAATATAGCAGGTTAAGTAGGTAGGATTTTGATTCCTTGAATCCAATTAATTTTGAGTTTAAAACAATTAATACACTTTTTGATTGATCACTTTGTTTAGGAGATAAAATGTTTTAATATGTTCTCCATATTTCTTACTTTTCAGCCATTTAAATGCAGGGAAATATAATCTAAAAATATCATTAGAAACCTGAAAACGTTATCGTTTTGAAAACATAAACTTTAAAAATGTATGTACTTATAGAAATTAAAGAACTGTACAGCAAAATGTAAAAACCTGGATATACATGTTTTTTAATTTGAAGGAATTTGTGTGTCATTCATTTATTATTCATCGAACTGAACTTTCACATTTTTTTTAAACATGTTATAATATTAATCGTAATGTATTATAGGTATATGAGTACAAAATAGTTCTTGTTGACGCTGGAATATAGTCGCAATATTAAATAACGCATCGTGGAAGCAATGTGGTGGGGCGGGGTGGCTATCAAACCCCGTTATAATGAGTAGATAATAATATTTACCTTTTGCCCGCAAGAAGAGAACAACTCTGACTCACGGCGGTATTTCCAATAGATCGAAGGCGTTGTCACGCTGGTAGTTCTATTTATACAGTGGTTCTACCGAGCTGGCCACCTCTTCAGCCCTCTCCCTACGCGTGCAGTAGGTACCTATCTAAACCAGGGGCGCCGAGTCCGGGGGTGCTCGGGTGCTCAAGCATCCGTAGAATGTTTGTAGGGACGCGAAGCACACTAGGAAGTGAAAACAGAGAAAAAAGGGGATTATACATTTTCGACGTGTTTTTAAAGCGGAAGTTTTAAATTTTATACCGTTAAAAATTGCAGTTTTTTTGAGAAATTTTATAAGGACGTCTTTGACCCTGAATAATTTTGTAGAGAAACATTACAGTAGTTATGTGAGAATCTAAGAAATGTAGGTTGAAATGTAGAAATGACGACCTTTGAGCCAGAGTGGTCTAAGCCACAAAAGTATGTTTCTGAGAAAATGAGGTAAACGTGTTAGAAGTTGCTGTTAATAATCTATGAGCCTTTTATTAGTTACTTTAAGTTAAGTGTAATCCTGATGAGTGTCAAATATAATATAAAATAGTTTTGTCAAAAGATTTCATTAAATAAAGCTTACATTGTTAGTTTTATGAAAAAAAAACACTTAGATCACTATGGTATTTGAGAAATTTGAAGAATTAGGAAAAAACTATTAAAGTTATGAGGAAAAAAAACATGTTCTTTCGCCAAACCAAACCTTAATCATCACCTACTACAGCAGGCAATAGGTTATCATAGCCACCGCCTTCTCTTCTCGGGAGATGTGGTAATGTCAAGTACAACGGGGGATGGATGGGTGGAATAAATTTGAGAGTTTTTTTTATGTCTTGCATTATATGATACGATATTGATCTAGTTTCGGGGGCTTTTTCCTGTATAAAAAGTTTTGGAATCTATACCGTCTGGTTTCAGGTCAACCGTTTCATAAGTTTCGGTGTAATCATCATTGTACTTTGTGAGCGTGATTTAATGAGTGACTTATTTAGTGATTTAACGAATAACTTAGTGAGCTTAATTTGTTCCTGTATTGCACTTAGATCACTTTGATTAACCAAAAACTATTACAACTCGGGACCATTGTGATCTAAGTGCAGTTTGTTACGTAGATTACTATAGCGTTCTATTATTTTGCAGATCGCACCAATTCTATAGTGAGATGTTATACTGAAGAGCACTTAGATCAGTGAGGCATGGAAAAAATATGAATTTTATATGGCATTATACAAAAAAGTATATTTCGCTAAAAATGTCAGTTAGACCAGTCTGGCTCTAAGGTCGTCAAATGTACCCTTGAAAAAGTAGAGGACTTGGTGCGCTTCTTTCCTTCAAATAAAAATCGCGGTGTTTTTTTTTGTATTAATTATTTGTTCATTTTCGAAGTCAACATTATTTGAGGCTAGTCTAGCATTTGATAATTTAAACGAACTTTTGTTAATGTTTACTTAGTTTGGCATTGCATGAAAGAAGAAAGGAGTCTTATTGATTGCCATAAAGACATAATGTCAAATAGGTGCTACATAATTTGTATTTGTTTCATTTACATTGAATAATTTGTGCTTAGAGAATAATTAGCTTTGCAATCAGTGTTGTTCATTTTAAAACATCTCAAAATGCATTTCCAGGAGATAAATTTCAAAGTTTTCCCGTGTAAAACCCCTGGGGAGAAGATATTCCGACACCCTCCTTCTTTATCGACATGTTCAAAACCCGGCGCCCCTGACCTGAAATGTGTAATATTATGCGCACATCTGAATCCGCTCTTATTTTTTGTGTGAAAATGTTGCATATTTGATGGAAATTATAATAAAAAACTGTTCAATGTTTTCTTAGGTAGAATGGCGGAGGGAGGGGGGGGGGGGGGGACATAAGTGACAGATAACTCTATATTAGGAAAACAATCGTTGTATTTTTTTATGAGGACATTATACCTCCACCTCTCCTGACTAATGTTTTTTTTTAATTCTTTTTTTGGGGTGCAATCTAGATACACTGAGAAAAATTATTTTACGAGTCGTAACGATGAAACGGAAATTGCTAGACTAATTGTGTTGCACTCATAAATCTATATATTACCTACGCCATATTCACGTAAGAAAGCCACGTATCGTCAAATTCGATTAGAAGTAACGCTATTACACGTAAAGTTAAAACAGTAACACCATTTCACTGTATCCTACTGAATTATAATGAGGGATTGCTAGTACCTGGGGGGAAGTTCCCTAACGCCGGACGGCACTAGGGAACTTCCCTAGTGCCGCAAAGGCGGGTCAAAATGGTGCAGGGAAGCGTACGCTTTTCATTTTCTTACGTCTTTGTATCGATCGCGCCGCGGCTTGTCGAGATACTATTAGTGTCCGACGCTAGGTGCCGTTCGGCGTTAGGGGACTTCCCCTATAACCCCTTTAAAGACCATGGGACATATAGGTATGTCCAATAACTTTAAAATTATTTTATAAGTTATCGGATAAGAATAATTTTTAAATTATTTTTTTCCATGTTATCGAGACATCAGAATCTTAATATTAGCAAAAAAAATAGTTTGTTTTTAAATATACCTTGTTTAATTTTTAAATATAATGAGCAACGAACTCTGATAAATTTAAATAAATAAATAAAATATTTATGGCGACTTTTTCAAAAGGCGAAATATTTCCTTTTTTTGTACGTTTTATTTATTTATTTATTATTAGTTTCAAGTAGTATTCAAGGGCATTACAGATGAATCCAATTCGCCCTTGAATATTAAAGCTAGAGTGTAAGTCTAAAAATAAATAACTAAATAACTAAATTAATGCTAACATTGAAAAAGAAAAAAACATAAAAATATAAAACTAAATAAAAGACAGATTATGATAAACATGAGATAGCAGGGAGTTGCCTTTTTAGCTGCCAAAGGGATATACAAAAGATATCTATTTCTGTGGGTAAGGAATTAAGAAGAACTATAACCCTTCCCACCTGTCTACAATAATATTTGTACGGTGGTACGGCACATTAAACAATAGATGCGATCTCCTCGCTGTGTAATTTACCGGTACGTATAATTCAAACTTACATAGTATTTCTGGCAAATAAATAGTTCCTTGAATAAATTTATATGCAAATATAATTAGTGAAATATATCGACGCATTTCAAGACTGTTGTATCCTACCATTCCTAGCACAAAATCAGACGGAAAATTAAGTATGGATAAATATTGTATTTTCTGTAATAAATATATCTTTTCTTTGAATACGCTCTACCATCTGAATGTATTTGTTTTCACTTGTACACCAGATGACCGAGTTATATTCAAGTATGCTACGGACTGAACAATTATATAGTAGAAACATTACATGAATATTATTAAACTGTTTGCATATGCGAATAACAAAACCGACCATTTTGCTAGCACGATTGCAAATATTTGTAATGTGTGCACGGAAATTCAACTGCGTATCAAATGTAATTCCCAGGTCCCTCACCTCGGTTGACCTTTTCAAAATTAACCCGTTTATTGTGTATGGGAAAAAGCAAGGTGTTTTCTTCTTAGTGATGGTTAAAACAGAGCACTTGTTAGTGTTGAATTCCATGTACGTAGCCTGTGCGAAATACGGCCCTTACTTCTGCGGAATAAATATTCAAATAATTACTTGCCATGTTACCAAGAGTAGTTGCTGAATACGAGTCTATCGATACCGTATTAGATGCCGATAGGATAAATAATCGGGGGTTAAATAAATACATATTCGGGCAACGCCGGGTAATCAGCAAGTGTATTAAGGCCCCTCTTCACAGCGGCCGATGATGGCCGAGTACAAGCACGCACGATTGTGTAGAGAGCATAATCGTTTGTGAGCGGCCATCATCGCCTGTAGTCGTGAGTAATCGGTTAATTGTCGGTACATCAAAGGAATGCGTGCGGATGATTGTGCGCGTGCATTGTGCACACAATCGCCTATCATTCAGTTTATGGGTCCTCTTCACAATGGCCCATGATGGCCGAGTACAGGCACCCAAGATTATGTGAAAGCCATAATCGTCTGTGAGCGGTCATCATCGCCTGTAATCGTGAGTAATCGGTTAATTGTCGGTACATCAAAGGAATGCCGATGGTCGTGCGCGTGTATACACAATTGCCCATCATTCGGTTTACGCGACAATAGCTGGGTGGACAAACATAGAAACTTTTAAATTTATTTAACTTTACGAATATGAGCCTTGCATTTGAAACCCAAAACATAAACATCACAAAGATTTTATTTATTCATTTTAAAGTCACTGTCAAAATACTACTGCCATTGCTACATAAAATAGACGATAATCAATGGAGAAACATTAACTGAGTGAACTCTTCGTAACTATACATGTTCGACGCCGCCCAACTAGGATAAACCCGTTCTATGGCTAGCGTTTCTAATGCATTTTATCACAAATTGAGAATGATAACTAAAATGAATTAAGTACCTAACGTATGAAAGAAATCTAAATACAAAATAATAGATTTGTTATAACCTTGAAACCTGATCGTGTTCAAAGTCCATTACGTGACCTTTCTCACAAGTGCAAACACGACTATGATACGATATTCCATCATGGAATGCCAGTTCCTGTCTTCCGGCTTCATCATCAGACCTTGAGACTTAATATGGTCAAAGTTCATTGCAAGACCTTTCTAACAAGTCCAAACACGGCTATGATACGATATTCCATTATGAAATGCCAGTGCCTACCTTCAGGCTTCATTATCAGACCTGAAACCTAATCGTGGTCAAACTTCATTCCAAGACTTTTCTAACAAGTCCAAACACAGCTATGATACGATGTTCCATCATGAAGTTCCAGTTCATATCTTCCGACTCCATCACCAGATCAATTCGACAGTACCATATTATTGTATCGTTATCAGAACTACATACAGCTGCCAATTTTCATGACGCTACGATCCTTGGAAGATGGTTAAATTAGTTACCTTAGATTTCATTTCATAGTTAGTTACATACAGGTCGACCTAATAAAAGCGTGTTAAAAAAAAGAAATACAAATGAAAAAAATATAAACATAAATATCGGCGAGCGATTTTGTTTTCTGTTTCTGTGATTCTGCCTATTCTGTAATTCGAAATTCAATTGTAGCTCAATTACATTACGATTATTAATAAGTAATGTATAATTATTAATTACGTTTTTATTACAGGTTAATGGAGCACGGCTCTGCATTTTTAATGCTATGGGAGTACCTTTGGCTGAAATCAATAAGAAAAAGGAAACTATCTTGTCGGTTGGCGATAATGGCGATAATAATTTTTTTAGGTACCTACCGAGCAAATAGATAGCAGCAGCCGCTATCACTTCGACGTCCATTTTCAACAACCGATAGTAAGTAAATGAACAGCAACGATTCTGTAGACAGCAACCTATAATCGCGGCGATGATGGCCACTTTTTTAATCGCCCATCATGAGCCATTGTGAAGAGGAGCCTTTATTTCCAAATCGGGGGAGGGGGGGGGGGGGGGTGATCCTCCGCTCTCACCCCCCAAGACGGCGGCTCTGAAGTATAATGTCGCCAGGTCTATTTTACGCATGGCTGAAAAATAATGTTGATTTTTGCTGTCCTTTCTGTCTCCATATAGTTATTCTTGCAATGGTACCGTTAGTTATAGTTTCGTCTGTTGAAGAGATTATACGGCATTTCGTGAGCCAAAGATTTCCTTTAGTAAGATTGGTCCTTATGACCTAACGATGAATTTAATAAAATGTGGAGCCACCAAGAATTTTGATGCATTTTTTTTTTTGGGGGGGCTTTATCCAAATCTTGATACCTACATCTGTCAAGTTTGATATCATCTTCGTATAAATTAAGGATGCCGAATTCATTTACGGATTCCCTTTTTACATGATTCGGAAGTAAAAATATGTAAAATTACAAAAAAAAACATTTTTTTTACTTGTTTGTCTAAAAAAGAAAAAATCCACAACTTATATATACACAATCTGGAATATTTGAAAAGTAAAAAAACTTAAGAGAGCCCTATTATTCTGTTATATAAAAAAAATAAATGGAAATAGTATCTTGTTTGATTGATTTTAAAAAACAACATTGACGGAATTAAATATTATTTTTTTTTACATCAAATCATGTTTGTTACATTGTAATGGTTGGGTTGGATTCACAAACACAATAAAAATATAAACAAATATAAGTATCTGTGGTTGGTTCCGTCGCACGTCAAATTTCGCCTTAGAATAAATAAAGGTGAAATAAATTAATTACAATATTATTTTTGTCGCAATTTGGTATTGTATTTGTGACGCGAGTACCGCGACTTTCATGTCATGAGGTACTTACCTATAATTTTATTTTTTTTATCATTGATTATAATGTTATAATCAATGCCATTATGTTAAGTAAAAATGTATTTTCATATAGGTAGATCATTTCGCCCCATACGCATATGCCCCATACGTAAGGGCAAAATGCAAAAAAACATTCTTTACTGAGGGGCTCTCTAGACGACCAAGTATGCTTGACAAGCTTCGCGTCGCGGGCAGAGAGGGGATCGTAAACCGCAGGCAAAATGCAAATATTTTTTTGTAATTTTTACGAAAAATGCCTAATTTAGTAGTATATACCAGGGAGTCACGTTAATTAGACGTAATTGGTTTACAAATGATTGACTCCCTGGTACAAAACTACACAATTAGGCATTTTTCGTAAATATTTCAAAAAAATATTTGCATATTTCCTGCGGTTTACGATCCCCCTCCCAGCCATGGGCGCGATGCTTGACAAGCATGCTTGATCGTCTAGAGAGCCCCTTACTTCATTTTATTTTTTTGCAATTGTTATGTTTATGGTTTAAATGAGTAGCTATCATTGATTATATACAACTATATAGGTAATCAATGGTAATATTAAAAAGATTATTTGTATTTTGCAATAAAAACAGTTTCCATTACCTATCACTTACTTTATTTTAAAAATCTCGGTCAAAATTCAGCCTTCTATTCCCCCCCCCCCCCCCCTCCCCCCCTCCCCCTCCCCCCCTGTTTCCCCTAGATATACCTACTACCATTGATTTTATAGTGTAATAGATAACGCCATTCCATACTGCAAAATGGAAGTCGCAATTTAATACAAAAAACGGCAGGTAGATGGCCATCGTAGTTTTCAAACTCGATTTAATGCGCTTCCATCTTCAATAAACCAATATTTGGCCGATAGATGGCGTTCAAACATATTATCGGACGCGTCCGTAAGCCGCGGCTTACGAACGTGTGCCTAGTCGTCCGCGACTGACGTCCTATAATGTGCACCGCTCAATAGAAATTCATTACACAGATCGCGTGCATAAGCCACAGGCATAAGCCGCGGCTGACGGACGCGTCCAATAATGTGTTTGCCCCTTTGTTTGCCCCTAAGCGCGTGCCGTTAGAGTATTAATAATAAAATAGAGCGCGAGCGCGCGAGCGTGAACAGTAGACACGGGTGTGAACAATTCATCGACCGCCCGGCTAAGGCCCGCAGTCGTTCGCGAGCGCTTGTGAAGTGATATAGTTGGGAATTTGTAGAGCATTTTTATTGTTTTTAAGAAGAAAGATGGTTAAATGTGCAATCGATCATTGTAAAAATGATACTAGAAAACACACAAAACACAAATCTAGTGTCACATATCATCGATAAGCAATTTTGAATTACTTTTCAACCAAATAAAAGTTATCCATTACGGGGGTGAAGCGAGGAGCGCGACGTAAGCGGATGCAAAGCGGATGAGGAACACACTGCCCCACCCTTCGTCTTGCTCGACCGCAATCGGTCGCAATTGGTGTTCACTAATCGAGAATCGAGATATTTTAAAAGCGAAATCGATAATCGATAATATTTTTTTATAAAAATTGACAAATCACTTTTTTTAATTATAGGTAGTAATGGTAAAAAAATCTTATGTTAATATAAGTATAGAGTATATATGGAATATGATAAATAATGCATAATAAGGCCAATAAGGGATTCCTTTTTGGACCACTCACATAGGTTTATCCAATTGCTTCAGATGGAGCGTAGATGTTTTTAGGGCGTACCTTTATATGCTGATATTATGCATGTATGAGTGTCTGAACGTAGAGAACGAACGTCTTGACGGGTTTTGACGTAAGTATGAGGTGTCGTTGGATTCGACGTGATACGGTGGTGCGAATACGTTATATTAAAAACCGACCAAAAAATAATTTTAATAATATTATTATTATTAACTTAGAAACTTACCTTACTTTTAGGTTTCCAAAAGACAAAACAAATATGATGAAGTAGATTGATGCTGTAAAGAAGACCAATTGGGAACCAAACTTTTGGAGTAGAATCTGTTCAGTACATTTTCCGGATTCAAACATGTATGAAACCAAAAATGGAATCCGTAGATTAACAAACGACGCTGTACCTTCGCTTTTTCTACAACAATCTCCATTTTCCGGTCAACAGTCGGAGGTTGCAGGGCTTTCCAATTCAGGACTGGTACACGACACTCCAAGGAAACGAAAGTTAAAAACAGAAATTATCCGTTTAAAAGACATTGCAAAACGCCGACGTATGCGGGGCAAGGCACTACACGCTGCTAATCGGCGTTTGAAAAAGAAAGTTGACAATTTATCTAAGGTATTAAAAGAACTGAAGCAAAAAAGACTGATCAACCAAGAACAAGTGGATATTCTGGAAGTGTGCCGGCTTTCTACAGCAGCTCTTTTGAAAAGGATGACTCATAAAGGGAGAGAATATCCACCTGAACTGCGTACATTTGCGCTAACCCTCCATTTCTATTCTCCAAAGGCCTACTCTTACGTACGTAGTACCTTTAACACATGTCTACCACATACAAGCACCATAAGAAAATGGTACCAATGCATAAACGCCACGCCAGGTTTCACTGCAGAAGCTTTTAAAGCACTTGATCAAAAGGTCAAGTCTTCTGACAAGAAAATTCTATGCAATTTGGTAATAGACGAGATGTCGATTCGACAATTAAAGGAATTTGACGGTAATGCAGTCCAAGGATATGTAGATTTTGGTGCTGGGTTTGATGTTACCGGAGTTTCAATGCACCATGCAAACAAGCTCTGGTGTTCCTTTTAGTTGCCATTAACGAGCAGTGGAAAATTCCAGTAGGATATTTTCTGGTAATCGGCGTAACAGGTGAGCAAAGAGCCAATCTAGTAAGGATATGCCTTTCTAATTGCCACGATGTAGGCGTGGTAGTTGTATCTATGACATTTGATGGTTGCCCAGCAAATATAGCCATGGCTCAAGAGCTTGGCTGTTCGTTTAACTACCAACGTCAACTAAAAACCTATTTCGAACATCCTGCAACAAAAGAACCAGTTTTTGTATTTTTTGACCCATGTCACATGGTGAAACTGGTCAGAAATACATTACAAAGTAAAAAGGTTCTTAGAGATAATAACGGCGGCCTAATCAAATGGCAATATTTTGAAGAATTAAACACGCTCCAACTAAATGAAAATTTTCACTAGGGAAATAAATTATCGACACAACACATCAACTTTCAAAATCAAATAATGAAAGTAAAGCTAGCAGTACAGCTGTTAAGTGCCAGTGTTGCGAACGCTATTGAATTTTGCGACAAAAAATTACGTATACTTAATTTTGCTCACTCACAACCAACAGTGAATTTCATCAACACAATGAACAATCTGACTGACATTCTTAATTCAAGAAAGTTTCCTGGCATTGACTTTAAAGCACCAATCAATGAGAAAAACGAAACGAAGTATCTAACGTTCATGGATAATGCAAAAACTTATTTGGAACATCTAGTTTTGATGGACAATGAAACACCGATCATGAATACCAGAAATAAAGTAGGTTTCCTTGGATTGTGCGTGTGCATAGACAGCATGAAAGGATTGTACAACGAGCTCGTTAAACAAGAAAAAACATTGGATTTTTTACCAATGTACAAGTTAAGCCAAGACCACTTAGAGATATTTTTTTCAGTAGTACGGTCCCACGGCGGGTTCAACAATAATCCATCGGCCCTGCAATTTATGGCAACTTACAAAAAGCTCTTGGTTCACATGGAGTTAAAAGAGAATTTCAGGGGAAACTGTGCTCCTCTGGAACACATAACTTTGTTAACGTGTTCGTCGTCAACTGAGCATATTAACTTGACAACGAAGGGTTATAGATCAGGATCACAAGTGGATATGGTCGACGAACAATTCATGAGCAATTTGAAGGAGGAAGATCTGAGTTTACCTGCCGGTTTCCATTCAGTATTTTCACAACATGTTGTGGCATACGTTGCCGGGTATGTTGTTAGATATTTACTATCTAGACTAAATTGCACTGATTGCTTGGGAGCATTAGTCGCAAACACACCTAAACAAGCTCATTTATTTATTGTGTTTAAAGACAGAAGTAGACTTATCTATCCATCAAATGATGTAATCCGAATTTGTAATGCCGCAGAATCAGTAGTAAGGGTTAATTTTGACAAAAGTAATAAATCCGATCGCGATCCTATAAATATGGTTACAAAAACGTTAAAATTATTCATCGGATCCGATATTTTCACGATCCTTCATGCCCATTTATTTGAGCAGGAACCGTGCAGTAATCATTTGCTTCATCTGCTAAGGGCCGTTATCCAAAAATATGTCGATATACGGATAAAATATTTAGTTTGTAAGTCAAATGTAAAACAAACCAAGAGGCAACTATACAACAAGCTCACTCTTTTAAAAGGGCAATAACGGATACTTAAGGGTTTGGATCCTCCAAGCGGGCGATCTGAATACAGTCTAGTCGAATACTAGCTGACTGCGTTTAGACCAGATTCTATGATTCTACCTACGTCTGAGGTTTTAGTTATTATTGCTCAATGGAAGCTGTAATTTTTGAGAACAGAATTGTATTTCTGTTATCAAAATTACATCTTCCTGTACCTTTGTATTTTCCACTAAAATAAACCTTAGGCATACATCCAATCATATAAAACTACATTGCTTGTCCTATTTTATCGTGAACACTGAAGATCGAGTAGATATAATTTGTTGATTTGAATAATTTTCGACAAAAAAATAATGGCGGCCTTATAAGAGCCTTAATTAGAATATTATTTTGTAGATATTCTAAAATGTGATTAAAATAAACACGTTTAAAACATCATGAACTATTTTTTTTATTTCTTACCTTTATGGCATATTGGGGTCAAATGGTTACAAACCAATAAACATTTTTATAAATGTATATATATTTCTTATGTTTTAAAAAATAATTTTAAGCTTCTCTTTACTACACTAGATTTTTGTCGCCGCCACTGACAGGGAGTGTTTTTATTCATCTATGAGATGGCAAAATACAGCATCGCCGCACAGCACTCATATCTTCTCTTTCCTGCGCAAGAAATTATGGGAGGCGGAGCGACGTTGGTTGACATCCTTACGAGAAGACGACGTAATTGAGCGTGTATGTCAGTAAACTGTTACAATGTCAACAATTACAATGTACAACAATTTACAATGTCGAGTCGAGTGAGTGCTATCCGTAATCGACTAGTCGATTGGCGAGCGCGTGGTCACTCCCTATTTCTCGCATCTCCATCAATATACGGTATAAACATCTATAGCACACCTGTCTGCTTTCGGCTCCAAGCGACCTGTCTGAAGCGCGCGCTAATTGTTGGAAAGGCGATGCCTGAATAGCACGCCATCTATTATTTTCTTCATTGAACATGTGATTTGTAGCGTAGAAGGAAATGCAATAGATAGCGCTAATAATTGAATGCTAATTTCGTTGAAACTGCTTGAATTATTGGGTTTTTAGAATCAATCGATCCTTTATAATTAAAACTTAATTATCAATGTTAATATAGATATCCAAATAAATTCCTATACTTTTCGACGTCAGCACTACCAGTGCCATCTGCGTAGTGACGTCGAGAAATATGCTGCCATTTTCTTGTATGAGATGGTGCTATCTATTACACTATAAAATCAATGCTACTACCTAGATACTATACTACTACCATTGATTATACATATACCTAGCTTATTAGATTGTTCAACGTCGTACTACAATTTGATTACTAGAATTTTACTACGAAACGAAACGTGTAGATGGCGCTCATAGTTTAAAAATGATTAATCTCGCGGTATGACAGTATGCGTGCGCATAGTGGATGACGTTCTAAACATGACTATAGGTACGGTGTAATATAATATTATAATAACAAACGAATTTTTAAATCACAGCTCTAATTATTTTATTATTATTTACATGAAGATACTTATCATTTTTTTATTTAGTATACCTACAGGTCTCAATAAGTAGGTAGCTAATAACATTGATTATATTCAATAGTATTATCATTGATTATACTGGTTATATTTATGTGATGTAATCAGCCTATATAAAAAATGGATGTGTCACCCCAAGACTTTCCCGGTATGACTTCCCAGAATCAATAGTAACTAGCATAGGAATGTTGTAAGAAGCGTTATTTCAGCAAACAACATTGAAATGTATAACCATAAATAACATTTCATATTATTAACATTCGCGTAATGGTAATAGCGTACCACCACCTAGCGGAAATCCAGTGAAAAGGCTTCGAAAGCGCACGTCGGCGTCTAAGAAAAGACAAGAACCGCGGCCGCGGTTCATAGGTAATGCGCCCGTGTAGTGCGCAGTGACATAGGTACGCGGTAACAGATGGCACTGGCCGCCCGCAACTTTAGGCGAAGAAAATACAATTATAACAAAAAAAATAAAGATTGAACTCGCGACACCATATTCACGACACTTCCTCCGAAACAAAATGGCCGTGTTGTTGATATATTAAATTAAAACTTTGAATGCCTATATCTCGCTTATTTATTGAGACCGACAAAAGATTATTGCAGATTCGGAATCTGCGTGGCGAATTTAGTCGGGTGACGTTTAAAAATCAACAATCCAGGGGAGGTTCCTGTACCTACTGCAGTTATACCCTCCTTTTTTTTTAATAGTAGGGTGGCAATACCTAATATATTCCTAATGTTATTATAGATGGCCAAATACATTGCTATTAGTTTGGCCGTCAGGGCAATCAGCGCCATCTGCATTTCGCCCTATCGGAAGGGTTGCCGAATCGGTGTATGGAGTTGCACAATCTAATACCATATAATATAACCAATGCATCTGCACATATTGCTATTGTCTACTGCAAGCCATAGATAGGTTTCCTCACTAATGCATATACAGAGCGGCAAAGCATTTTGAATTCTGTGATGGCGTCCCTGCCGCCATCACCGATGTAAAAATACCTGAGAATTTGCGTGCGATAAAATACTTGGGAAATCGGGTAATAAACTGAATGAATAAAATCTTCCATTATTAAACCCACACCGAATCGAACTAAACCAACCAAGCCTCCTCCAATTCACCATTGCAGCCAAGCTCAAGCTGCTCCATTCCATCCGTCCGTCGCCCGCGATTATGCGATGGCAAGAAGAGTAGGTAAACAGACACCCTACTGAAAGATTGCATTGACGTAATTTCTCACGTTACACAACTTTCCCATATTTTAATAAGCCGTCGCGGTTGTTTGACATTATAAATAAGACAAAAACGTATTTTCCGCTTGAAATTTGCAGCGACCGACATGTATGTAACCGATCGCACCTTTTTTCTGGTAAGTATAGATATTTACTTAGTTAGAGCATTTATTAGGTACATATTATAGGGTATTATATTGCTCAATGCCGTATTCTATTGATCAAGTGCCATCTACATACACAAATATGAAGTTCCCAACATTATTTAATCTTCTCTTATGTTCAATATGACTACGTTCGTGGTATGGCAGTATGGCGGCACACTATAGATGGCACTCTAAACACGCCTGTGCGGTATCCTTACTTGAAATAAAGTAATAATATAATAACAAGGTTTTATTAATCATAGCAATTAATATTGTTATTATATTATTATTTACATAAAGATGTAAATTTTTAATTTGTAATGCAGGTTTCAATACAAAATAATTACGCTCTTTAATGTTCAGATAGACTGACAGATGGCATTCTATCTCTACATATTATTTCTGGGACGTAATTAGCCTATAAAGAAATGCGATAGATGGCACTAATAACTAAATGTCATTATTCGTCAAATTATTGAGTATTTATTATCGATCAATATTACAACAATATGCTATTAAAGAAGATTTTTAGAATCCGAAGTTTTTTTTTATTATCACTTAATTTGATTATTATTAATGTTTTTTATTTGTATATAATTTTTATCCTGATTATTGATATTTTTTATTTTAGATTTTCTGATTTATTTTATTTTTATTGATTTATTTTAATTTAATTAAATATTGGTATCAATAATAAGAGTGTTCTACAAACCATGTTAGGAGATATCCTGGGGACACCCCTAATTTGCAGACTGTAGTTTTATTACATAGTCTATATTCTTTTTACGTTTGCCTATTTTCAGTTTTAATTTGTAATTTTCGTTTTTGTCTATTTTTAAATTGACAACTGCAAGTAAATAATGTAATAAATTATTAAAATGACAGATCTGGATACTATCCACGCAGTGGCACATTGCCATAGATGGCTACACATACCAACTGCCTGATTTTCGCGGATGACCTGAAACTATTCGCAAGAATAACTGCAGGATGACAAAGACGCGGGGTACCTACCTTCGGATCATAAACCACAAGCTACACTTCAATACGGAAATATGTTCAATCATGACGTAATCGCGAGGTATATAGTAATGTTGTATGCAGTTATGTACCCGTTTGTGTATAATTATAACATTGATAGCAATGCACTATCGCGAATGAATCAAACCAAAGACCTAGGAGTGATATTTGAATCTACACCACTGATTGATGAGTGATGTTGATAAACAGACCACACATCTTCCCCCTAGTTGATAATTCTTTCAAATTGCTAGTTTTTGTAATGAGGAACATGAGACAGTTCAACAACACAATAACATGCCTCCTATTCAACTCTCTAATTCGGAGCAGTTTAGAACTCAACGCGGCAATATGGAATCCTAATGAAAATAGTAAATATCCATGCTGAACAGTGTACAGAAACGCTTTCTGAGATTACTGTACTTTAAACTGTACAGTATTTTATCATTCCTTGTACCATATGGCATTTATTCTAAGGGGGGGGGTGGGTACAACTCACAAAGCTTAAAATGAGATTGTCTGGCAATCTGCCACATATATAAACTGCTAAGGGGGTTCGTTGATAATCCGATCATCCTTAGAAGAATCGGCCTGTTTGTACCCGTCAATTACTGCCGTGCTAGAACTCACGTATTGTTCGCGTTATCATCAGCTAGAACTAACATCGTTCAATACTGCTTCACGGTGGGGACGCTCCGTACCCTAAAATCAAATGCACTAAGTTCAGCTGAGCCAGAATTGGATATTTATTTGTACAGCGAACTTAGGACAGCTGCAAAGTACGGTAATGGGATTTCTTAGCAATCAAGGAATACGGTAAATATGTAGTGTGTAGTATAAAAGTAGAAGTTAGTAATAAAAAGAAGGATTAAATAATAATTGGATATGTGTATAGTGTAGAATGATAATCAAGGATTTTGAATTGTCTGTAAGGTTAGTTATATTTTGGTAAATAAATAAATAAATAAATATGTACGCGATGTGTTTCTACTAAATATTTTTTACCTCGATTTTAACCGCTCTACATTTGGGTTAAAAAGTAGGTAACGTAGGTTTGACATTCAAAAAGTAGGTAAAAATTCGTTTGGGTGTTATTACATTATCATTACGTTACAAAAATCATTACATTTCTTAATAGCAATACTTGTTTAAAATATACCAGTATTTTTTTTACAGGACACATTTACTACCCTTTTTGCATTTAGAATCGTAGCAACAATTTGACGTATCACATACGCTTTGTGGGTTTCGGTTTTTTTGTACTCGAACATACGTGATACGGCTTGTTGCGTTCGGGCGATAATATAGCGGCCGTGTCAGGTAGGTACGTTTGTATGTAGGGCGGTTAAGCAAGTGAGAATCGTAAGTCAGAACTAATTCGGACATTACACTGAGCCCGATTGCATTTCTTCATGAACTAAAATAGTAACTTAGTTCAACCGACCGAGACAGAGCGATACGTTAGAATGGAATATGAAATGAACTATCGTCCAATTTCCAGCACCAAAACTACCTGTCGAACGCCCGAATAAGTTTGAACACATTTCGTGCCGCTTTAGATTTAGCTGCTTTATCTTCGGTGGGTAGTTTTAATGCGGAAAAGTGACAACCGTTCATTTCACATTCCGCTCTTACGTAGGTACTACTCTGTCTCGTTCAAGTGAACTCATTTCCGATTTTAGTTCGAGAGAAACGCAATCGAGCCTACTATCAGAAAAAATACGAAATATTTAAATTATTTATTTTTAACGAACGTCGCTCTCAAGTTGCAGCGATCGCCTACGTCACGGCACGGCGCGGCATTTGTACTTACGTATACACCGATAGCACGCTATAGGTGTGCATCTACAAAAGTGGATTGGTGAAGGCGCCTGCGCGAACCCAGCAATCGCCGCCGAGGCAACCGCACACACGCATACAGCTACACGCGGCCGCGCAGCCAGAATACCTACTACCTACCAATACAGCGACATGCGGTCGCTCGGTTTACTTGCTATCTACCTATAACGCGTATACCTACTCAACTATTATAGGTAGGTGCGAATGTGTGAGTGAGCGACAGCGAAAAAGAACGATAGTCGGGCGGTATCCTCGGGCCTCGCTTGCCGAGCGAGCGATACGGACGGCGTTGCCAACAATTTCGATGTCTAGTAGCACAAAATTAGTACAGGTGTGGATTTTCATTGTGTCCGGATTCCTGCATTAGGTAGAAGGACGTGTTTTTCCATACTTAGAATTATATAGAACCCCGCGCACTGCGGAAGTTATTCCGCAGATCGACGGCAAAGACTTACATAGCCAGCGAATGACTAAGGCTAGGCGCCCACTGCGATGCGGTACGATTCTTACGCCGCAAGGCAAAAACACAGTATTTTTGCGGTACGCGCACTGCGTTTTCGTTCTGGCACTGCCCTGGCAGACCTTAATAACATTTTTTATTCAGAAACATTAAAAACACCTTCAATAATACAAATATGTTTTTATATATTTCGTAATAAATCATTTCCGATATACACATAAAGAGCATATTCCATAAAGAGCAACAGCAACATCTAGTATTTTTTTCACTTATTTCTTTATTGTAAAAAAAATATATACCTACCTATTAAAAAATTCTTGAAATTAAAGTACGAATTTTTAAAAAGGAAATTTTGGCTCATTTGATATTATATTTGATAATAAAGTACATTTCCATTACAATTTTTTGTAGAGTCAATCCTGCCACTGTCACTTTCGGTCTCCCACCGTAAAGAAATTGCGAAAATCCACAGAATTTAAATCCGGCCCGATTTTTCTTCCGTAGTGCGCGCGGCTCCATATGCGTCTATAGTCCACAAATTCTCCGGAAACAAAACGCACCGCTGTGCGCGGTCAGCCAAATAAGTCCGAAAAGGTCAGCCAAATAAGTCCGACTTACAAGTTTTGTTAAAATTAATGGTAATGTAGGTCTATTTGTTTAAGTGCATTTGTTAAAACAATTGTTTATGACTGTTTTTTACCTAAATAAATAAATTAAATAAAACAAAAATCCACCGTGGTGCACAGACTACAAAAAAACGATGTTTTTTTCCGTCCCGCGTAAAAAACTTACCGCAACGCACCGCACCGCAGTGCGCGCCTCCCTAAAGTCTCTACGCCACGGCTGAAAGAACAATTATATATCGTTATACCAGCCTGGCGTGACGGATTCGCTGGCTGTAGTTGACACCTCTCCATTGTCCGGATCCCTATCGCTACTGTAGATAATATACGGTAGGTTAGTTAGTTATACTGGGCGTTCCTCCGCAAGTCGACATCCAGTGTGCCTATTTTGCGTGTAACGGGGGTAGCGCTATTCCACCCACCTCAGCTCCTCGACGAAAGCCAGCAGGGCTTTCAGGTTTCCTGCCGCCTCGCGCAGGGTGCCTGGGGTCCCAAGGTGTTTTGTCCTGTATACTTCTACCTGTTTACAATCTAGCAGAATGTGTTTTGTGGTTTCTTCCGCCTCCATGCATGCTCTGCACATAGGGCTATTCGTTCCGCCCATTTTGAAGAGGTGTTTGTTTAGTGCGTTGTGTCCTGTTATCAGTCCCACTAGTTTGCGTAGTTGGGGCCTTTTTGTCCTTAGAAGTGTTTTGGTAAGTTTGTGGTTGTATTCCATTACTATTTCTTTGGTTTGTCTGCAGGTGTCTATCTCTTTCCAGTGTATTTGATGTAGTTGTTTGTAGTGGTTGTCAAGTTGGTTGTTTATGTGCGAGTATGGTAGGGGCACGATAGGTTCGGGTCCGTATGCCGGTGTGTCTGAGCCCTTACGGGCTAGTTCATCTGCAGCATCGTTTCCTCTTGAGTTACTGTGTCCCTTGATCCATTGCAGTGTCACCTTATTGCCTTTTCCGCATACCTCGAGGAGGCTTTGATGGCATTCGTATATGAGCCCGGATGTAAATCTATCGCTTCCCAGTGCCTGTAGCACTGACCTGCTGTTCGATAGAATACATATGTTTTCGTGTTTTAGCTGTCGTTGTTTCACTGCGTTGCAAGCTTCTATTATTCCCATACATTCTGCTTGGAATACTGTGTTGTGTGCTCCGAGTGGTTTGGAGATGTGTATATTTAGGTCTTCCGAGAAGACACCACATCCTGTACCTTTGTTGGTTTTTGATTCATCTGTGTAGATTCTTAGGTCCGTTTGATTCAGTGCTTCTTTTGAGTCTTCTGTTAATGATATGGCATATTCTTTCCAGAAGATCATAGTTTTGGGTATTCTGTCGATTGCCGCATCCAGCATTGGAAAACTTGACAGTATACTATCATATATATTCGTGTGCGGTGTTTTATATTTGGTCCATAAGTTTAGATTCTTTAGACGAGTAGCCGTTGCGGCTGCTTCTTTTTGTATATGTAAGTGTAGTGGTAGAAGCCCCACGGTAGGAAATCAGTAATCAATCACACGTATTGTCTTCGGATCTCGTCAGCTATTGCAACCATTTTCTCCACTATGGTAGGTAGACAGTTTAACCAAACCCACCATACACTGAGGCCAAACTGAAGCAATCCACTGACCGGATACGTTCGGTATCGACTAAGGTCTGCGCCACTCTTGTCCCACGTACGCAACGTAGGTACATCTGGAATGTGCATGCTTACACACGTCATACGCAACGTTGCTTAGGATGTCTCTAACGTAGACATGAATAGACCGCGGGAGTGCGAAGGTGGACCGTGAGTGAATGCGTTAGCGGAAGAGATAGCTGCATATGACACTCCCCTATCCTGGTCTAGTTGCGCCTGCGCGTTTATCCATAGAATAACAGACTTATGGCGTCGAAGCGTTGGCATAGTGATATATAAGCATTGCCATAGTGATATATTTACGTGTGTCTCGTACATGCGCGAATAAACAAGGAATAGATGGAGTGTCATATGCAGCTATCTATTTCGCAATCGCACTATCAGGTTGGTCGCGCGCTATATTCTAGTACCTACGTGGTCTCTAAGCATGCAAATTTAAATAGCATTAAATTAATTTTAATTAATATTAGCACATATTATTATGGCCAACATCTTTTCACATATGATGTATCTGGAAGACATTGCTCTAAGTTAGAAACAAGATGTAGCTATATTATACAATACCTTATTCATTGTCCAAAATATATAAGGGTCATCTTATTTTTAGAGCAATGGGGAGCTAGTTGTTCCCCCGTCGAAATATATTATGTTCAACAAAATTTAAAGAAATGGGGATGTGTGCGCAAACCTTTTTGTAGTTGACGCCAGCGTCGACCCATAAAAATATGGGTATATCAAGATTTCTGAATTATTTATTCTCTTCTGAGACGAACAAAAAATTCACTGTCAAAAATTACACTAACAAAACATATGTACTTGGGCTCCTGAAATAACGATTTTCTTTAACTGCAGTAGTGACCAATCAATGACACGGTTTCATAAAGACACTATGCGATGCTTGATAATATATGAATAAATAACGTGTAATACCATTGCCGACATATCAATTATCGTTACCGAATTTGCGTGTATATATGTAGGCATTGGTATAAGCACCGGGTATCAGGAGCAGGCTGACTTAAAAAGTAACCGTGCCCATATCGATTATCTGAGGCGTCATTATCGACGATTATGTAAGTATGTACCGTCTGTACTATCCGTTGCATCTTGTTGTATGAAAAGTACGTAGGTTCGATGCAACAGACTTTCTGGACTACTGATTACGACTCTGAGAATTCGCCCTGCAGTGGCATCATTAATAGGTACCTACTGGCATTTCCACATTACAATGCGTTGGAATACAGTACAATGGTGTCACTGCTATAACAATAATTGTAAGGGCGTTACGTATCAAATATTTTACCATGACTGGATTTCTTAAGAAATCATGACCTGAAGCATTTATCTACAAATGCAGCACAATTAGTGTAACAGTTTCCGTTTGAGTACTAGGATTAGAAAAATATTTTTATCCGTATATTTAACGACCCCTCAATATTAAACAATAAAAAATATAGTTTTTTTACTATTTATTTTAATTGTTTTTGATATGCAGTTTTTTTAATAAAATCCAGCCAAGCCCTAGGCTTACCTGCTGGAGATTATGATTGGGTGACTTTCAGTGCAACTTGTGAAGCCATATTAACCATATTATTATATTTAAACTGCAGTTGCATTGGTTAAGATTAGTCGGCACAGAAAGTCCCCCTTTTGTTAATATACGAAACAAAAATAATAACAAAGAAACAAAAAAATAATACGTACTAAATAAATAATAATGCCAATGTAATATTGTATATATTATGTATTTATTCGTATCTTTTACAAGTATATTTCGCTCTCACTTATTTAAAGCTAGGTATTTTATGTATTAACCCTCCAACCGCGGGAGACGCTCACTGAACGTTCAGTTATTTCCATACGATTCTGTACGCTATTATCGCGTTGCATATAATTTCTGTATTTTCGCTATTTTCTCGTTAAATCTTTTTCTGTTGCTCTGTAACATCGAGAGTCGCATTTACCACGTTCTCGAGTCGCAGGGCTTACGGGAACGGACAAGTTACGACCTGTATAGTAGAATATAGACCAAAGCGATCGGAAAATCGCCCGCGGTTGGAGGGTTAAACACGTATAGCTGGTTGGTTATAAGGAAGAACCCGTTGAATGTATGGATGCACACCGTCAGGGCTCTCATCAGGGGACAGTGATGGCCGACTTATAGATTTCAGAAGTGAACTTCGGACCCAAAGTCGAGTAGGTACAGGGTTTTTTGACTCGTCGAATTTCATAAGATTTTCGGGATAGCGGACGCAAATTTAAAGAATCACCGGACAAATTCTTAGTGCACGCAGAGTAGTGCTGTCTTCGGGGGATAGTGATAGCATAAGCCGACATGTGGATTTCGGAAGTCGACTCAGATTGTCAGATTCGACTTGAGTCGATTTCCATTCAATTTTCGGGATAATTGGAATGAAGTTCCAGTCTCGCGCCGAAGGTTCCGTACCTTAGATTCTTGATACTGATATATATTTTTATAATGTTTAATAATAATAATTTTATACTGATATTGATATTTTGATATAAATTGCATACAAATTTATACTTAAGGTTTATACACTATTCAATAGGAGGGTAATGTCTACATTTTGGATTTTTAATTAGAAGAGCGCGAGAATGTTTTTTTTTTATTTTCTCAGTAGCAGAGGCCATAACCAAAAAATGTCTGCATGATTTTCAACTCAATTTTTCATATAGAATAATCTTAAATATTAAAGAAAATCCCCTCATATCCAAACATCGGAATTATTCTATTATAGGTACCTCGTCGATTTTTCAAAAAAAAAAACACATTAATAAATTCGATCGTTTTAATTCTAAATTTGATAGGAAATAGCGTCGGATACTCAATATTTTAAAATTAAATTTATATACTGTAAAAACCTGACCTAACCTTAAACTACATTGTATGTGTTTTACGCTTCTTTGAATGCCTATATAGATTAGCTCTAAAATATTGCCTGCAGGCACTAAGCTCGTCTTTTCTCACGAATAGAGCGTTTTTATTATTAAGATATCTCGCTTATTTATTGAGTCCGACTGAAGATTATTGCAGTTTCGGAATCACCGTGGTGAATATACTCAGGTGACATTGAAACATCAACAATGTGTAGACAAGGTACTTATATTAGAATAATACCAGAACACCTATTTTGCCCGTAGGAAGATTTTATGCCTAATCACATTATATGAAACGCTGGCAACGCCGCATACCAAGAACGAAAACGAACATTTTCTTTCAGTCCGCTTTTGCCGTTTGCCGCTGTGAGTTGGGGGCGCTGTTGGGTTGCGGTCTGCGGCCTAACGAGTCGCAGCATTCAAAAATTCTAGCCTCCCACGGAATGAGAACATTTATAAAAGTTTCTTTGCATTTACGTCGAGGCTTTCGCGATCGTTTGGCAAGTAAACGGGACGCTTTATCGTTGTGTAAGCGGTCGAAAAATGTTTTTTGTTTTGTGTAAACGGACTGAAACCTGAATTAAATTCAAGTGCGCAAAACCGAATCGGCACGCCGGGCTCGGTTTTCAATAAAACTGTGTTGTTTGTAAAAGCGCGCTCTCCGATTCAAAACAACTCGGCATTTGGCAATGCGGAGATTGGATGGATACGGTCGTTTGTCAGAAGAGAGAGAGACAACCTTCGCGGCGCTGCGACGGGTGCGACAGGGACGGCGAACCTAGGGTCTGTTGTCATCCAGCCTTCTCGCCTCGACCGACATATTAAGGGGAAGGAAAATATGAATATTGTAAAAGTAATGACCTGAAATCTACGTACATATACGTTCACGCGTGAGTATTATTTTTACTATCTAAATAGCATGTCTATTGTGTACTTACTGGCCGGCTGTAATTAAAAAAAAAACTGAATGACGGTTTTTTCAACTTAATGTCAAAATGGACCTTTTTAGGTTAGTTACATTCGAACCATAGATATATCGGATAAATAACCTTTATTCGAACGGACCGATTTTGTTTAAAAAAAAAAGCCAAGTGGCGTTATTTAAATCAATGACGTGCATATTTACCACGATATTTAACGAATAATATCACTGAAAACGCTAATTTTAATCGGAAGAAGCAAGATGTGTTTGATTGAACAAGAGTTTGTGTCCAGGTATTTTCAGTTGTGATTTTAGTATTACTTCTTTTGAATAAGGCACTTGTGAATAAGGCACTTTTGAATAAGGCACAAGCTTCTCATGAATCCAGAGGGGATAGTTGGGATCCCCCCCCCCCCCCCGTAGTTTGTGGGTAACTGCGTTTCGTGCTCAAGCTTCTCTTAAATCAGGCACGGATCTGGATCTGTGCCCGATTCAAAATCCCAACTATACCCACACCTGGGTGTGGGTATAGTTGGGATGTTTACTGCATTATAGGAAACTGTTTTACATTGTTTTTTAACGTCACAACAGAATATTCCGCATGTCATGGATGGACAGAGAATCGGAATTTTCCTCATCCGGTTCCACAGCAAGTGACAATGGGTTTGCTAAATTTAAGGCAGAGATTCATGTCTGTTGGTATCTGTCTGTGCATGGGGATACTCATTAGTCTTATGCTTCGGTCGCTTTGGCCACTTTTTCATACAAGTGAGGACGGACGGGATGTTGGACGGGCCTGATGTTAAACGGGCCGGTATTACTTGGCCGCCATTCTCTGGTGTGGATCTGACCGTACTAAATATTATTTGCATAGCGTTGTGAAGCTGGGTATCTACACACATGCTATGAATACTATTCAACCACACAAGTGATAATCATAGATAAGAAGTCCAAGGAATATATCCATCTCGGACAAACCTGCCAGATAAGATGATCTTAGCTAAGGATAGAAATCGACCAAAGAATACAACTCGGATGAACTGCTTTTGGCAAACTATCCAAGACTCTAAGATTATAAAAATCCAAGACTCTTCAAACCTTGAATAAAGCTGTGAGTTTTTTTTACCTGGACAACCGAAGAAATGAACAAAATGTGTGGTATTTCTTAAATGATAACAGACAAGATAGCAGATATCGGAGACCGCATAGCTAGGCTGAAATTTCAATTGGCTGATCATCTAAGCCGCAGCGATGACGGTCGTTGACGAAGCTCCTACATATTGGGGTGTCATTGCAGCGGGTAAACTGGTTCCCCTAGGAGTTAAAACGGTATCGGGTCGTTCTGTCTCATTCTGTCTCTTATGGTGTCAACGTGAATGACTCAGCAGACAAAAACAATCCACTGTTTAACTACACCGACAGCCTGGCACTGGGAAGAGGACAAGCGAGCCGACCTCGCTCCCTTACTATCAGGTTTGGACGTATTTCTCCATCCTCCAGTCTGGTCCCAGAGTCAAAGTTGCTTAGACCGTGACACCCTTTGCCCATCAATATCACTCGGGATCGGGTAGCCAATGGATCGTTTGAAAGGTGGCTGACATCGGGTCAACAACAACCACCGCTGCTTAGGAAACATACTTTTCCAGATTCCCCTGGCTATTCGCCGGAGTGCACAGTCGACAAACACCGGTGGCAAACACCGTACGATGTGCAAACCGCCTCGTAACACCCGAGGTGTTCCGCCAAAATGGAACCTCCGATCTCACCTGTCCACGGCTGGGTTTATAGCCGCAGGCAGTTCATTAAAGTCCTTTCCAGGTTAGTCCTTCTTAGAGGAGGCTGCTGGATGAGAGTTGAACTGTGAGCCGACCTAAAATAATAAACAGTTCATTAGGACCAAGCTCCATAAAACCTTTATACGGTACTAAGAAGCTCCTATTGGAGAATGCAAACATGGAGGCGAAGCACGTGATCAGCCACAAATGGATAGATGGTATTAGAACAGTAGCAGGAACGGGCTGGCAGGTACTTGATATTAATAAGAATTACCTATAAACCAGTTTTGTGATTGTATATATTTTATACCCAGGTGCCTTCCAATCTGTATAAGCAAAGCTTATTTGTATAGCAAAATTTTGTGGTCTAACCAAGCCACTAAGCAGGATTTGCGGATGCCCGGCCGAGCTGCACTCATTCCGAAACACATAATATCCTTATAAAATGGTTGTTTCACTTATATTTCTGCATTGATCTGGAATGGGCTTGGCAGATTTCGAGTTTCCAAGTCGTGAGAGAATTTTAACCTCCTATATAAAAGACAGCTCCTGGACATACATATAGACTCATCGATGCAGATTTTGGCACCTGAGTACCTAATGACATGTGCGACATCTCGCTCCTCTGGGGTGCTCCGTCAGCAGCAAACCTTTCTTAGCATCGGTCTTGTGCATCCGTATTTACTTTGTTATTTGTAATATACAATGTTAATTTATAACCGCAATAGTTTTAAGGTGAAAATCAATAAATAAAATTTAAAAAAAAACTTTGGTAAATATGACTAGTTATATTTACCTAGTTAGGTACTTTGAACAAATAGAATGCACTGAACAAATAGAATGCACCGAAACTAACAAACTTTGTGGACTGATGCCATTACATAAGTAAAATTCAAAATAATATTGAGCAAGCGCTGAAAATGCTCTTATTGCATTGATGACCATTGTTTCTATTTAACAAAGGAAATATTGGTAGGTTATGACCGAGTCAAAGACCTTCTCGTAGTCGACGAATGCCAAACAGTGCGGTTTGTTGTACTGTTCGGTGTTCTGTATAATTTATCTGACCATGAGTATATGGTCTACATGCTGAAACATTTTTGAAAGCCAGTTTGTTTGTTTAGCTGGAACTAGGGATGGACATCGATGTCCAATATATCGAAAACATCGATGGTTAGAGATCGGATGTTCAATGTTTTTTACATCGATAGTGCCTTATTGATGTTTTGGCACCATCGATGTTCCTCCGTCGATATTTCTCATCTATATGTCTCTCATTATGTTTTTTTTGCTCCATATTTGAATAATAATATTTTATGGAAGTTGATATTTCTTAACACTTTAACCGCTGGGGCGGCAAAAAGGCCGAATGGCCTATTGCAATGGTTGACAGATCTGCCTATAGCCGTTTCGGCTGGCCTCCTTATATATTATATAAATATATACTACTTGTCTAACAATATTAATTATTGGGCAGTAAGAGAGAATTCATAAAAGAACAATATTGTTAGTATTTTTATACTAAATCGACTAAAAAAAGGTGCATTTTTCGTATTATCCGTATTTATTCAATTATCGGCTCTATTTCTTCCTCCACTACAGTTAAAGCCTGTCATTGAAGCCTGCCAGTCAATAATGCACCGTTATATATTAGTATGCTTGCACACACCTTCCACAAAGAAATCTTTGAGGGTTTCGAAAATTTTGCATGGAATGACTGGCTTCCGAAAGGATTAACGACTGCGATTAAATAATGCCATTTCATATTTTTAATTTAGATTTAATTACTTTTTTTTATTGTTTTATTTTTAACACCTATGTTGAATTATACATAATATCACTATGCTCATCTATATTATTGATTTTATCAGAAGAAAACTCATAGGGATTGTCAACAAAATGAGTACAACAAACGGTGTTTTTTATAAGACATATCGATGTTTAGATGATCTAAATATCAACTATTTGAAAACTATATTTTTCAACCATCGATGTTTCCGTTACGATGTTGGTGTCGATGGTAACATCAATGTTTTACCTTCGATGTCCATCCCTAGCTGGAACTGATTAAATCTGTTCGCTACTCGATTTGTAATAACCCTCGAGAACACTATATATATGGCTTAGTAGAGAGATAGTCCTATAGTTCTTCAGAAGCGTTCTGTCGCCTTTCTTGTAAAACGAGATGACCATGCTTTCGGTCCAGGCTGCAGATGTCGTTTCGATATTAATAATTTAATTGCAGAGCCTTTTCAGTTTTTTTTTATGATGGGTGTTCCACCTGCTTTCAGGAGTTCCGATGTAATTCCGTCATCCCCAGGAGCTTTGTCTTTTTACTAGACTACCTAACGTAGAAGGAGTGTAATGTGTTAGACTTCATCTATGTATTTTTTCAGATTCTTTATCTTTATGTGAGTATAGAAGAGGAAAGAATAATAATTTGTGAGAAGTTTATGTCTCAAACAGGTCCTCTCTTTGTCTTCTTTGTTTGAGAGTAGTCAGTCCAAGTAATTCCAAGCGATCTTCATAATTCCTATTCTTCAAGCCCACTGGCATTTTTGAATGAAAATAATCCTTAGCTCCTGCAGTCTCTGAAATATTGGGGATAGCTCTGACTCGTCCCTTTAGCAAGTCTTAGACATACTCGATAGGGTTCATCTATGGACTACGAGCAGGCCATTGCATGATTTGAGAGTAGTCATTGTTTGAGAGTAGGCAGTCCAAGTAATTCCAAGCGATCTTCATAATTCCTATTCTTCAGGCCCATTCTCATTTTTGAATGAATAAAATAAGGATTGAATGAATAAAACAAGTTTTTTTTGCTATATTGTTTCAGGTGAATTACGCCAAAATGGAAGCGACGGACAAGGCCTCAAATGACGCCACCGACCAGGAAATGAATCCAACCAACGTACAATCCGATGCCACATATGCATCTTGCACAAATATACAACCACCCGAACCCACCGAAGACAGCGATTGCGCATCAGTGATCGTCAACGTAGCGGTTGAAGGAAGTGCAATTTCAGAACTTCCCTTAAATAGTGACATTCCTGTGGAAGAGAGACTCGAAGTGGAGACTGATGTAGCGAGTGATAGTGATGAGGTTGTGAAATCGGAGCCGGCGTCGGCCGACAGTGAAGACTCCGCTCTCGGTAGTTTAGCTTGCGAGGCGACGCTGAACGATCGAGAAGACGAACCGCAGGACAGGTACACACAGTTTTTCACCCATTCCATTCGCCTGTAATATTTTTTATTTACAGGCTTTGTAAAGAGTCCCCATAGGTGGCTAATAAAGCTGATGATGAATTGGGGGAATCACATGACTACCTGCACTTGTCTTAATTTTAGGGCCATTGTGGTTTACCTCCACCATTGATTACGTAGAGTATTAGATTGCTCAGTGTCATACTACAATTTGGCAACCACATTACAAGTGGCACTCATAGTTCCAAAAATTTATTAATCTTCTATTGTTATGTTGAATATGGCGATTTTCGTGGTATAATAGTATAGCACTCTAAACACATCTACTGTTCT
Source organism: Micropterix aruncella (assembly GCA_944548615.1). Classification (NCBI taxonomy): domain Eukaryota; kingdom Metazoa; phylum Arthropoda; class Insecta; order Lepidoptera; family Micropterigidae; genus Micropterix; species Micropterix aruncella. The sequence continues at coordinate 33,654,125 of OX155951.1, forward strand.
AGAGTGCATCTACTATTCTGTCGGTATACACACAGTATACCGACAGAATAGTAGATACACTCTCGAGCGAAAAGGCATTGCGGGGATAGGGTGTGAAGGAAATGAGTAGAGGAATACGTCTTGACAAACGCCTTTGGTTAGCGTTAAGCGCATGCGAAGGTTGGCAAATTTCTCAAACGTTTGAACATCTGCATTGCGGAGTAGTAGAATGTGGCGGCAATATGCGAGCCCTTAGCACTCGTGATGTAGATCGCTTCGTTTTCAATTTTGTTCTAAGAGAAGCTACTGTCTAGTATACTGTGCCTATACGGTATAAAATATTTTTGGAGGTATTTTCCAATAAAACATTTTTTACAGAAGGATAGAAGGGGGTCTTCCACCTCCCCCCCATTCCCCTACTGGCTGTGTGCCTTTATATTAAAGAGAACTATTATACTAGACTTAGATTTGGAGTTTTTCATACAATCACTATTGACGAAGAACCAATGGCATTAACAAAATTAATCTTTTGTACAGTATCCAGTTAGCTTCAACTTGCTAACATTTTGCTCGCAGCTTGCAGATGTTGCAGTGGCAATATCCATAGAGCGATACAAGTACCTAACAGCCCAAGCATTCTGCAATGCAAAAAAAATACGAACGCCCTGTCAGCGGTACTTACAGTACCATAGAGGGTAAATTAATATAACCCGTAATTATCATCATAAACAAATAATACCATGGGATAGATAAATAACTCATAAATAACTTATAGATAAATAACTCATAAATAACTTAAATAAGGCGAATAACTCAAATAATAAAGTGATACAATTGCTGTTGAAAGGATTAATTTGTTAAATTTAAGACTTCACTTTAGAGATGGCGCAGTTATAAAACACAGCCATTGGCACGTACCTCTACTAAGCTGCCTGTTTTATTTTTGGTTACTTTATTTATCATTAGAGTATAAGATAATATATGGAATTTGGATAAAATTAACAAGTACAATCATTTAAAATTTTCCATTTTTGGCTATATTTGTGTCCTGCTACAGTAAATGAAATGTGACGAAAATCTCACGATAAAACAAGGTACGATGGCGGACTTATCGCTACATAAACAATATCTTCTAGTCAATCAACATGTTGTGAATAGAAGATACAGGCAAAATTGAAGTACTATAAGATACAATAAATTGTAAAATGAAATTTTAAATTATAAGAAATATTATGCATTTTATGCCTATCTAACGCCTAAAGTAAATAAATAAAAATTTGAGTAGGGCATAAATACATATATACATACATGAAGTAATATATAAATCAATAAATAGCCAAAATAAGGTAATGAAAGGGAAGGGATAAGAGAATGGTTATAATTTATGGTTCGTATATGTAAAAGGAAGTGCTTTTTCAATGATTGCTTGAAGGTGGACAGCAAGCAAGCGCCTCTAATAGTTGAAAGAAGCTGATTCCACAGATGTGCTGCATGTACGGAGGAGTGTTTTGGGATATGTAGAGTATTATTCTGACTTGAATGAAGTGGGACACCATGACTTCCTAACCTGGTAAAACCCTCATTGAGGTAGGATGTAGGATTTTGTACCACATTATACAGTAGTGAAAGGATACGCAAATTTCTCCGATCTTGTATCCGAAGCCATTGCAATTTTGCTAGGTACTCCGAAACATGGTCATACTTCCGCAGATTGAATATGTACCTCATGCGAACGTTCTATAGGCGCTCAAGCTTATCCAGTCTGGTCTCGGTAAGGTCCAGATATGCGACATCGGCATAGTCTAACGACAGCAGTAGTAGACTTTGGGCTATGATCTGTTAGTGCTTACAGGGAGGAGTGTACAGAATAACATAAAGAAAATAAGCTCGTAGGTTCAAAGCATTCCTTGGAAAACACATGTAGTTTATATTATATTACAAAAAAAAATAATTAAAATAATCAATTTTGAGTATTTTGGTATTTCTTCCCGTAGATTATTGTAGTGACTATGCGACAGTGCTAGCATATATCTAAAATATTTAACCCGTTGAGTATGATACGACCAAATCTGGTTCTGAAACAATTATCCGTTGAGTATGATACGACCAGATCTGGTTCCGCTTTTTTTTCACTTCTTTGACGTTCTCATATTTATTCATAATTATCTAATTGTTTTACAAAATGATATTTCAATATTCTATATTCGAAATTTCAATGCAATCATTGTGCAGTTGTTCTTTTTATGATTGGTGTAGTAGTTTCGTAGTTATAGTACTTTAAGGTCGATGTCGCCGAAAATCCTGCAAAAGAGACAGATGCATCCATGAAAATACCCATTTACTCCAAGGGTTAAAGCTAACATAGTTTAAAAGTGACTTTTAAAATTAACGGAGGTAGATTTTTCTATTTTGTTTTAATGTCCTTGAGACGTGCTATTAATATTATGTATTGCTTTATTTTACAGGTCCGACGGGAGCGATTCAGGTCTCGGATCGGAAACGGCGGAAGACGCTCTAAAATTTACAGAACCACAGCCGCAAATCGAAGAATCATTCGAAGTGAGCGGGGAAAATTTTGAAGAATTTGAAAACAAAACGCACGCTCTCAATATTCCCAAGAACGAGTACTGGGGCGGCTGCGATGATGATGAATCGCAGAAGAGCTGTGACGTGAACGCCGTCGCCGATAAACAAGTTCTGAAAAGTAATTTGAAACGAAGCGCTGAATGCGACGACGAAGAGAACGAACCGAAGAAGAAGAAAAAGAAGGGAATCTCATTTGAGGATGTGACCGTATACTACTTTCCGAGGACGCAGGGTTTTACGTGCGTTCCTTCGCAGGGAGGGTCAACGCTGGGAATGGAACGGGAACACGTGTTCACACAGAAGTTTACACTGACGGAACACGCAATGGAGCAGCGGCGTTTGCACCGGCAGCTACTTCAACAATTACGCTCCGAACGACATTCTCTCCAAGGATCAAACTTGACTTCGAGCGAGGACAGCGACTCCGAGGAAGAGATCAGCGACATGTCCGAGTCTGAACTAGATTTAGACAGTTACTACTTTTTGCAGCCGGTGCCGACGCGGCAGAGGCGAGCGTTGTTGCGCGCGGCCGGCGTCCGGAAAATAGAACCGTTCGAAAAAGACGAATGCAGGGATATAAGGACGTCCCGGGAGTTCTGTGGCTGCAGCTGCAAAGTGTATTGCGACCCAGAAACGTGTTCGTGCAGTCAATCGGGCATTAAATGCCAGGTCGATCGGCAGAACTTCCCGTGCGGGTGCAGTAGAGACGGCTGCGGAAACACGACCGGGCGAATAGAATTCAATCCGGTGCGCGTTCGCACTCATTTTATACACACGCTGATGCGCCTCGGCCTCGAGAAAAAAGCGGAAGAGAGCAACAACGAACGGAAACAAATGCACTGGTTGCAGAATAAGCCGTGCTCTTCGCAGAACGGCCTGCACAATTTGAATCTCTCAACTGAAGTCGAAGCGGAATCGTGCGCCTCCGGCAACTTCAGCAATATCCACTTCCATCCATCGACGAGCGCAGCGCCTCTGCCGAATCGAGAAGACTCTCTCGATCTGTATAGTTTCCGCGAGGAGTGCTACACGAATACGAACGATCCGACCCAATCGTACACTTCCAGTATTCTCCAGGGTAAAGGACCGCCGTATTTCGATAGAAACGTATCGAGATATAACACCGATATGAATTTCCTTTACGCTCATCCTCAGGTGCCAAGTTTTACTGCGCCGAATTTCGAAGATTTTACACATCAACCCCATAGTTCAATGTTTAATCCTTACAATACGGTTTACTCGCAAGCGGCGACCACGTCTCAAGTGCAATATCAAGCGACGACTTCGACTGCCGCTTATAATGTTTACCGCCAAAACGAAAATGAGTACACCAATTTACACACAGCGCAGTACTCTGCTGATAACAAATTGGAGTCATTTTCGGATATTATGCAGAATCGCTACGAATATTCATCTGCAATCGCCAGTGAAAGCACCGTCGAGCCGGTCACGCCCGGGTTAGAATCGTTAGAAATTGAAAATAAGCAAGCGCCCGTCCCGGACCATACTGACTCTTTGGAGAACCAAGAGACGAGTGAGAACTTCGGTGAAATAATAAAGAAATCGATGGTGGACTCTGTGACTGCGTAAAGAACCAGACAGTTATTGAATTATTTGTATATTTGTTTTTGTTGTGTTATTCGATGCAATGGCAAGAAGTGTCCTTTGTGATGTAATATTTTATAGGCATTTTGACGTTGAAATATTTCATAAGGTTCTTGGGACGTTGCCACCGATCAAATTTTACTTGCAGTCTAGGTAGGTTATAACAAAAACACTGTTAAGTAGACCAATTGACCAACGTTTCGAATAAAATACAACAATAAAATTATAAGTATATGGTGATTTTTTCTTACTTTGTTCTTTACTTTGTTCCTTACTTCCTGACTTCTTACTTATTTTGGGTTTTGCGAATTGATTTCAATGGCCTTGTGAATCATTGCTTTTAATACATAGTAAAAAACAATAAAAAAATATTACAGAGATAATCTAAAACAAAAAAGATTCATTAATAAGGTCCATTTTCTACTTGCAATCGGCATTTGTATGACCAAGCCTCATACCATTGATTTTATAGTGTAATTAAAATCAATGCTCATACCAAGCACCATACCCATCAGCCAATAAGCTCGAGAGTGGCATATATATTTAAGCATATTTTATATTTAAAAACTAAATCTCACCTCTAATATCTTAGTGGTATTTGAGTTTTATATATTTCAATTATTAGGCCTCTGTAAATAAATGTCTTAACAAATATTATTTTTACTATTTAATATTTATTGCACAAAATAAAAAAAATAATATAGCAAAAATAAAAGGGATACAGTACAAAATAAGGGTTAAACAACTGGTGGCCTATCTGACACCCAGTGCAGGATTTATGTATGCTTCGCAGGCTATATATAGCTTTGGGCCCCCATTGTCGTCAGGATGTTCGACAACCCAAAGGGGCCCCCCGATATTTGGACGGCCTAAGGAGTACAAGGTTAATCCGGCACTGGTGACACCTGCCGTGCCGAGTCGATTGCATCTCTGATGCGACTCACCAAATAAAACTAACCACTATTGTCATATATTGCCGAACTTTTTCCCACAACGAATTAAGAGCTGTCATAAGTAATTATAATAGATCTTTCGTATGACATGGTTTATTGTTGCTTGATGGTGGACCCAAAGAGGCCATGGCGCTCTATTTATGAAAGAATATTCTTGTGACTCGAAAGGATATGTTGAAATAAAAGAGTAGGATGAGAAATCGTAGTCTTAATAAAATTATTTAATTACAATTTCAATATTATTATTATTTAATTATATTTGATTATTACATTACAAATAGTATGGAATGTCTCAATAAATGACATAAATCTTAACTGAATAATAATAAAATATAATGCTAGCGATAATATTATTGTCTTGTGAAAAAAAATACTGAATGACTTCCTCGGAAGACAAAAGTTAAACTCTTCGTTAATCAGTACAATTGCTTTCGTTTCGCACAGCCTTTTTCAATTATCACAATATTCCTTCCATAATTTTACTTCTAGATCCTCGCTAGCCGTGATTAAGTGACCCTGTGTCGGTTCATTGTAAATACCGGTAATCGCCCCGTGATGCGCTTTGATTTCGCATATTTGCAACACGGATTTGAGGTCCCACTGTAGGACCTCCCCGCCTGAGCAGCCCAGCCAAACGACATCCGCCTCGCTCCAGTGCAGGCAACTGATGGAATGGGATAACTTCTTTGTGAATACCTGTAATAAAACGTCCAATTTTATCAAACGGTTGGTTTACGAGATATTGTTTAACCATAGCAATATATCTGCCATTGCACTTAAAAAAAAAACCTGAAGAGGTATTTCTTATCATCGGTCTTTACGTAGATCGATACAAAGAAATGTGCTGGTAGTTAGAGCCCTTGTCTCATAGAAACCCCATTTGTTGCTATTTAGGAAACTTGCTGGAGTACCACTAAACGTCCGAAGGAAGGCATTAAGATGGAGAGATGATTGTCAAATTGCTGGTTTTCAGTTCCAGACGAGAATAGAGGTTACGGGTGGATGGGTATGAACTTAAGGAAGCCTTCACCTCAGTGGTAACACCTCAGTGGAGTGTAAAAACTGATAGAGAAGATGACTATTTCCACTGACTTCCATCTAGGTCCTGAACCAGAAACTAAACATGTTGTGAATTGTAACTTTGTATTTGAATCTAGGTTTTTCGTTTTTCTTATAAACCCAATTCTTGGAACAACGGTCCTAAGTTTTATATGTTTATTAAAAGTGATGTAGTCATCGGATTATATGCACTATCAAATTGCCAAAATACGCACTAAAAAAGGGCGAAATATACACAATCAAGATGCTATTTATAATTCAAAATTTAAGTATATTTTCACAAAATATACATAATCAATTTTAATTCTTGTGACAACACTTTCAAGATTTTCTAGAGCAAACTTGTGACGTTTGTCACTTAATATTAATTTGTAGGCTGAAGATGACCTCTTTACATTAACTAATGTTACTGGACAGAACTTAAGTTTGGCGCTATTTCTGCAGAAACCTTTTCAGGTAGGGTTTGGCCGGTCCCGTTGAAATATGCGGTAACTTTCTTTATTCATAGATCAGCATTTAATTTGCCACGGACCTTTTCTGATAGTGAACTCGGAAGGGCGTTACTCTGATCAATCAATTATTCCATTATTTCTAAGGACTTGCACAGAGGAAGGATTTTCGTTTAGGAGTAAGGGAGTACGGCACTCGTTCCTACACAAAATTTAATTGTTTGTCATTATTTAACTACTGAAATAAGCACTGTCGATGAAAAAGTAGTAAAATATGCAATAACGTTATAAAATTAGCATTTTATAAATTTGCATATGCAAATATGCAATTGAATATAATCCGATGTCTTGATGCTGGCTTGATAAGGAATATCTTAGTGGCAAGCTCAACTGATGCTTGAAAGATATCCAGATAAACATTGGTTTTTATTATCCCATTATCACATCTAAGTGATAGATGTGGTTGAGAATTAGTCCTCAAAGCTGGCGCCGAGAACTGACTCACACTGTTTACTCGCAGTCAGTCAGCCGTAGGTATTTCTTCATGCCCGTGCCACACTAACGGGAAATTCCGTTAATTATTGCGATAATTTAGGTGTGGCCGCAGCGAAAACGTCCATCGCGATAATTAACAGCATTTCCCGTTAGTAGGGCCCGGGAATCAGGGTGTACGATTGTGATTGAAGCATATTTGCGCTAGTTAAAATTTTCAATATGGCGACTTTCATGGTATAACAGTATGGTTTAACATTTTCTTGGCGACGAGACACTGAGACTTACTTACCCCAGCGACTGGATATGATATGAATTTCGTATAGTAAACGAGCGAGCGGAAAAAGCAATCGGTCATCATAATCTAATCGCCCATCATAATCGCTCACTAAAAGGAATAAATGTCATCAACAACCCCTCATTATTAGTGTTTACCCACTTACTACAGGGTGGGCCAAAAGGGTGTTGGCGATTTGATTCCTTAATTTCTTGTAATCTGCTCGTCGCGGGGAGGTAGGGCGTACATTGCAAGACGCGTCGCTTCTTGGAAATTTAGTCGTCATGGAGTGCTCGACTGTTTCAACGATTTTTGATTCTGGTCAGAGAACAATCCCCAACGTCTACATGGACGTCCACTTTACAGCCCTAAAATTATCATGTGGCCTACAATATCGGCAAACGGTGTTGTCGGGCCATATTTTTTCAAGGACGAAAGAGGATGACGGTGAGAGCCCATAATTATTGCAACATGCTAAGAGAGTTCGTGGTCCCGGCATTTGCAAGAATTTCAAGGCGATACCTCGAGGAGATGGTTTCAACAAGATGGTGCCACATGCCATACCGCTAGGGTGTCTATAGACCTGCTGAAGGAGATGTTCCCGGGAAGACTTCTTTCAAAAAGAGGGGATATTGAATGGCCCCCACGCAGCCCAGACTAAAAAAAAAAAGACAAAGCAGCCCAGACTTAACTCCATGTGATGGGGGGTTAATGGGGCGTACTTAAATCGGTGGGCTATGAAAATATTCCGATAAATTTGGAGCAACTCAAAAGAAAAATTATACGGGAAATCAAAATATATAATTCCAAAAATAATGTTTTGCAGAGTTTTCCATAATCTACGACTTCAGTTTCAAGAGAGTTAAGCAGCCAAGGGTCGTCATTTAGAAAACATTATTTTAACCCCTCACATCGCGAAGTTAAAATTCGGCCCATTCGGCCGTCCCGTTTGTTTTGTCAGTTTGGCGCGTGAAATTGGCGAGAGTCGATGGCCTTGAGGAAAACGGTCATAAGTTATAAACCACTATACGGATCATAAAAAGAATAACTGTAAAATGACTGCATTTTTGTAACATAACTGTAAAATGACAAATTTTAAATATAAAACATTATAAATTTATATCGTAAAACAATTAAGATAATAATGAATAAATATTACAAAGTTGGCGAACTGCTAAATCTGGCATATAAAATCATTTCGATGTTTTTATAACAAATTAAAAATATGCAAAAATTGCAAATACAGTTATGTTCTTTATTAAATGCTTTACCAAAACAATTATTTTGTTTTACTTAATTGCATACAAAAATATTTAGTTATTCAACCAAGAAAAATTTGATGTATTCTCGTAAAAAAAATTTTTTTTAATTTTTAATTTGTGACTAGTTACGGTTTTTTTTACATGAAATTCTTTCAAAATAACTTTTTTACTGAATCATACTTCTTAGAAAATTACACCAGAACTTTCAGCTTTGTCTGATATTATAGAAAAATCTAAAGTTTTGAGAGTTGGCGTCCACAACTTGATAATAAACTTTGAATGCTCATAATATAAAATTGGTTATATTTTTTCAAATATATTGTGTCATTATATACTTATTATATGTAAAACAATTAATTATTATACTCCAAAAAGTCACATTTCATCGAAAAACTATAGAAAATCGCACTCTAAGTATGGTAATTCTCTCATAGTAATTATCAAAACAAATTTATTTTCGCTAGCCATATTACGAAGCAATTTATAATTTTCAAAATAAGGCTTATTATGTGATTACTTAGGATGTAAATGAAGCAATACCTATTTTATTAGCGAAATAAAGCGATATTACGTCATATTTCGCGACATTTCGTGATAATTCATAAACATTACAAAACACAAAATGCCATCTTTTCCCAGCGCTAAGTTGTCACCGAAGCATTTTGCATAAATATTCGTGAAAAACAGTAATTGGACTATCTCAATTGACTAATCCTCATTCCTTAACTACTTAAAAATGCAAATTACTCACTGTTCTCCAGTAAATGGCACAAAACACTGCACAAACACTGTTTTTATCACCCATTTCGCGGAACCATAAACGGCCGTGAGAGTTGCCGGCGGACACTGCCGTTTGACGTCTATGCTCACTTTTTAAATCGTCCTTCGATATTGCCAGATGGAAATCTTGAATTAAAGATATTTTGGCCCACTTCTAGCGCCCTCAGAAAGCATATAGTACGGCGTTTCGAATCGTAAATTAGATCAAGGACGGTACACTTACCGCCATGACAAAGTTCTCGCTGTTATTCGCGAGGTAATTAGTCTCTCAGTGGCTCGTGCCAACAAGGGTTTGACAGTATCCTCCAAACCCCCAATACAGTTTGTGCGGGATGGCTCTAAAGGCAAAAAACTTTTAACTACAAAACCTTTCTCAATAATCGAGAAAGCTACAGATTGGATTCTGGAGGTTGATTCGGTCTCTAAGCAGTATAAATTCCCTGAAAGTCTCGGATGCACAGCCCTCCGTCCAGATATAACTCTTTACTCTCTATCTCGGAAGGTGGCTCTTATTGTAGAATTAACTGTTCCATGGGAATCAAATATCCCAAAAGACCACGAGTACAAATTAAATAAATACCATGATCTTGCAAATGCCGTAACCCGGAACGGCTTCACTGTTCACCTTCACGCGGTGGAAGTTGGCGCTCGTGGCCTGCCAGCTAAATCTCTATTTCACCTCTTTAAAGATCTTGGCCTTTCCAGAAAAATAATCAACTCTTTCTTAGAAAAATTATCTAAAACTGCGATTTGCGCATCTCAAATTCTATGGCTTCGAAGGGGGAGTGAATGGGTGGCAAGGTGAACACTCACATGTGGCAAGACAGCTGTCCTAAACCTACCACAGCCGGTTCGTAAGTCCGGAATCCACTGCTCACCCCCCAGAAGTGTAAAAAATAGTATTATGATGGGCCCGACTCCGGTCGGTGAATTCCATGGCAGCTCCGTTTGTATTTATTTATTATTTTTCGCAGCGGCGAGCGTTTGGTCCTGTAAGGGACATTACGGAGTTTTAGGCGGCCGACCTTTGGTCCCCCAAGGGATGTTACGGAGCGACCGGGTTAAGGACATGAAAATTCCAAGATTTATATTTTTCAAAAATTTAAATAAAAATTTCATATGCATTGTTAAAAAAAATATATTCAAACCGCCAACCCTTTTGGCCCAACCTGTAGTTGCTCATCGGTGCTCGGCGGACTGGACTGGACTGCCTTTGGAATTTAGAAAGGGAAAATGGGATGAGAATGGGCAAAAATGTATGGGATGCGTCCCCATCATCAATAACGAGCAGAGATATGTCGTTGGAAAGCTGTTTTCATTACTGTCATTTGTTACTAAGGCGGTCAGTCTCAAATCATTGCGGGAAAAAACTTACAGCTGAAAGAAAAACCTGTATCACTATACGAAAAATCGTCGCTTATCCTCGGCCGAGTATGTGGAGCCACGCCATGCTGGATTTTTTTTGCAAAAGGAACCACCAATTGTTACCCCCTTTCCGTATGTTGTAGAATGGTCAAAATAGCAATTTGCCCCAAGAAGTCAATTCTGAAAATTTTGTAGATACGACCTTTTAGCTTGAGGTCCTCGAAATATATACCCTGCATTTTGTCGATACCAAAGCATCATACCACCATTTTCAGAAAGTTTAATCATAGGTAAGAAATATTATATCCTACCTGAACCGAATCCGTCAAATCTGTGACTCGCAACTCCCCGTCCGCACTACACGAAACCATCCTCCGATCTCCAGCCAGGAAACAAACTCCCGTCAACGGCGAGAAGTGCTGCGGCAGCCTCCGCGTTCGAAGGTACGTCTTCAGATCCCACAAGAATACGTCTCCGTCTACAGTCCCCGATAGAATCTGTCGATTCTTGCAGTCGACGGCGAGGCAAGTTATCCTAGCCTCATGGTCGAGCTCGGCTTTCAGCGACTGGAACGGACGGAAACATCCTCGCTGTACGCCGGCCACGTTCGCCCAGATGCGGACGACGCAGTCCCAACCGCCCGATATTAAAAGAAACACTTCTTCGGACCATAGAAGGCAACTGACCGAATCGTCGTGAGCTCGGAAACTGTCAACTTGCCTGCTGTACTCTAGATCGTAGATAATTCTGTAAAGGAATAGCCAATGTACAGTGAAATCTTGATCGATTGTTCTCGAATTTTCGTTTTCCTGCATGTATTGTTTATATATTTGTTTATTTATTTATATATTTGTACGGTCCTGAATTAACCTCATGTAAAACATAGAAAAATAGATTGCATCTATCGTGTACCTCAATACGTTTTACCGCAGAAATATTTTAAAATGTTGCTATTTATTGTGCTAGAATTGTGACAGCGGTGTGCCTATTGATTGAAGCCGTTACAAAATTCCCATAAAGTAGACAGCCAGCGTAATGTTGACTTTGTTCGGGAAATTCCCATAACATCGCATTGCCCCATGATGCAAAATAATACAAAATCTATGCTAAACAGTGTTTAACCGCTGTGGCGCCAAAAAGGCTCATCAGTCATTTGCAGAGTTTGACAAATCCGCTCGCAGCCGTTTCAGCTGGCCTTTATATATATTACATAAATATATAATTTACATAACTAATAGGATTAATTATTAGGTAGCAAGAGATAATTCATAAAAAAAAGATATTGTTAGTATTTTATACAAAATTGATCAAAAAAAGGTGCGGCGCCATTTTTGCGCCCGAAACCTGGCTTCCCAAAGGTTAAGGGGACGTAAAAGAGGTTATAAAGATGGAAATAAAGAGGATCCACCGCTTGTACCGACCTTTTCGCAGGCATATGTGGCGTTTGAAACAATGACACAATTTTGGTATTTGTATAAAAAAAAAAAATTAATTAGGCTGATAAGAAAATTATTTTGAACCACAGAACAAATAGTGTTTAATTATGGTTACAAACCAGCTAAAAAGCAAACAATGAAAGACTTTTTTAAACAGACCTTTTCTTTCATTTTTGTTAAAAAATAATTTTCAACTTGTGTTTTTTTTTTTAATCCGTCCGTCCGTTAACACCTGAAGTAACTATCAGTCCTAGAGAATTGTTTATATTTTATATGCAGTTATGTACATTTTAACATGAATATGGTATTGGAATTACAATTATATTTGAAATAGAGTAATGACATTACAATTTTATTTGAAACAGGGTAATGGAATTACAATTATATTTGAAATAGGATACACTTAGGTATTGGAATTACTGATTTTTATAAACGTCGCACCCCTTTCCCGCATTAACTGTTTTCTGCAATTCTCCCTGTTTTTGTTAGTCCCTTCCAAAACGATAGATGGTAGAGGTTTTACTGGATTGATTTGTAAGATGGCCGGTAATGCATTCAATACTTACATATTATTATCCCACGATCCAATCACGACTATATTTTCACTGAGCGCGACACACGAGCTCAGAGACGGAGATCCTACATTAACGCTCAAAAGCTGCTTTTGCGTAGCCAAATCGAACACTTTCAAAAGTCCATCCTTTGCTACAGACACCGTTTTATTTCCTCCTGGCAGTATCAATACACAGTTGGGCGCTTCTTTGTGAATCGTAAGCGATGCTTTTAATTCTATCCTCTTGATGCTGTGAGTTTCGGATTCGCTGTTCGATTGCAGAGGTTTTTCGATTGATTGGATTAATTTTTTGACATGCGGTTGCGAAAAGATCTGTTTTGGCACTTGTCCGAACTCCATTATTTGCACTTCCAGGGCATGTCTTTCGTTCAGGTCTGTTATCATGTCTAAATCAATCGCTCCTTCATAGCAAAGATGAAAAAATACTGGAATAAAGAAATTTACAATTAGTGCTTCGAATTATCAAGATTGCAAACCTTTGCTAGTCGGAATCAACACCAGTGGAAGATCATAAGATAAACCATAAGAGAATAATAAGAAATATCTACTTTTATAGACAATTTTTAAATGAATGACATGGGAACATTTTATTTCAATGTATATACATTGCCTTCACATGCTGATGAAAGACAATAATAGTACATTATATACAGGTTTGTTTTTAAAACAGTACATTATGGGGAACTCTGAAACCATAAAGCCATCGCAGATAGATAAAATGATAAAAGGAGTCATGATATTGATTTTAGAGAAACGAAAAATGGCATTATTACAATTATTAAAAGGTTAATATTTTTTGGAGAGATTTTGGATATACAGTGGAACCTCTCACATAGAGCACCTCTTGTAACGAGTAATTTGCAGTATTTCCTCATAACGAATAATTTGCACCTCTCATAACGAGTACAGGAAAAATAGTTTCGCTTAAGAGGGTGCTGCACGAAATTTCTCAAATTAGGGTCTAGCGTTTTAGTTATTCCGCTAAAACTACGCTAATAAAAGCAGTGACAAAAAAAACTCGTTTTTATCAATAAGTCATTTATAAGGTGAGATAATAAATTTGGCAATAGTTTGCGTAGTTTTTTATAAAAACACCCGAGAAAATATACAAAAATGGGCGCGGGGTTTTAGTCCTCACTGGGAAAATAATAACTAATTTGAATTACAAATTATTATAAAAGAAAGTTAAATGACATATCTTCACTATAAGCTATTTAAATTTCAATTATTGTAATAGGATTTTATACAATAAATCCCAGAAAATCAGGTATCAGATTCTCCATACATTTTTTGTATTGGCTAGCCGCGTTAATAAATACACAGGCGCGCTATGAAATAGATTCACTTCCCTGCTGCTATTGGAAGCGAAAGAACGTCTTTTTCGGTTAGCTCTTATCAGCTCCCGCTCACGTAATATTTTATTCTTCTACACCGCAGTACCGCGTCGTCACGCATCGTCACGAAAAAGCAAACAGCAGTAAGTATTTTATTTTTTATATTTGTTTTTTTTTTAATGGATGTTTATGGCATCTTTGTTATAACTTATTATAATACTCTACATGTATTTTAGTTAATGGGGAAGCGCAAGAAAACATATTTCGTTTTTTGAGAAACGCCATAGATTCAGCATGAAATTTCAGTCTAAAGACATGAGAAAGCGATGTTGTTTTCAGTCCGAGATATATGAAAATGAGATAGTTTCAAACGCAAAGATTCGATCGGCGCTCATTATATAAAAAATAGATCGACTCCAATAAGCGTAAAACAATTGAAAATATTTTCTGAAGGGACCACTATTCGAAACTTGTAATCTCGAATACTTTAGTTAATTTGCGTGAAAAACCTGAAATTCAATAAAAAAATACCGAAAGACGCATAAAACTTGTACAGTTAGAATATTGATTTTGAATATTGATTTTGAAAAGCAGTTTGGCATGCAGATGTAACGTTTTCGTAAGTTGAAAATAAGTGGTTGGCTGTAAGATATTTAGCTTACAAAGAGCATTGATAGGATATGCATTGATTTAAGGTTGCGACACGTCATTTAAACCAGAAAAAGCACGGGAATTTTAAAATCAAATAGTCTTTCAAAATATTCAAAACTATAGAATACTTATAAATATTTTGAAACTATAGAAAAATAAAATATTTTGAAAATCATTTTAAAATCAAATAGTCTTTGAAAATATTCAAAACTATAGAATACTTAGAAATATTTTGAAACTATAGAAAAATATTTTTTTTTAAAAACCAATTTTAAAATCAAATAGTCTTTGAAAATATTCAAAACTATAGAATACTTAGAAATATTTTGAAGCCATAGAAAATTAAAATAATTTGAAAATCATTTTAAAATCTAATAGTTTTCGAAAATACTCAAAACTATAGAATACTTTGAAATATTTTGAAACCATAGAAAAATAAAATAATTTGAAAATCATTTTAAAATCAAATAGTCTTTGAAAATATTCAAAACTATAGAATAGGTACTTATAAATATTTTGAAACTATAGAAAAATATTTTTTTTTAAAAACCAATTTTAAAATCAAATAGTCTTTGAAAATATTCAAAACTATAGAATACTTAGAAATATTTTGAAACCATAGAAAATTCAAATAATTTGAAAATCATTTTAAAATCTAATAGTTTTTGAAAATATTCAAAACTATAAAATACTTTGAAATATGTTGAAACCATAGAAAAATAAAATAATTTGAAAATCATTTTAAAATCAAATAGTCTTTGAAAATATTCAAAACTACAGAATACTTAGAAATATTTTAAAACCATAGAAAAATAAAATCCTTTAAAAAACATTTTAAAATCAAATAGGCTTTGAAAATGTTCAATATCATAGATATTCAATAGTATAGAGAGTTTAAAAAAAATTGAAACTTGAGATTTTTTATTTTTCTTTTTTTTAACTTCATCTCATTCATTGTTCACCTTGATCGATCAGTAGAAAATTTACATCTCATCATTGCGTCACATCACAAAAATAACAATTTTCAATCACATTAATTTTCAATCGCTACGTTACATTATTTAAAATATTAAATTTAAAATTATCTCAGAGTTCGGAAGACCACCACGGGGCCGCGAAACCACCGCGGGGTTTCTTCCGCCCTACTACGGAATCACAGGAAGACTCGATGGCCTCATTAAGTGCGACACACAAGTCCTCTGCGGTACTACTAGAAGGCGATGGAAAGGCCTCAAGATTCTCGCAGAGGACTTCACCAAACCGGTCCCAGTTAATGTCGCCGGTTCGGTATTGCCGCTCGGATTGTGGCGTGGGGGGAACGCGACGGCCGATGCCAAATGTCACCAGTCTGCGGTCCGAAGAAGAAAGGTGCTCGTGAACTTTCCAATTGTTCATCCAACGGGCGAATCCCGGGGAGCACAGAGTGAAATCCACAAAACTCCTCTTCGAGACTGTTTAAAAGTGGCATTCATTAATTTATTTCTTTATTAATTTTAATTACATATCTGAAGTTGTTCAAAAATATATAATCACATATATAGCCGCGAAATCTATCTGTACCTTCTTTCCGTCGGAAGTAGTTTATTTATAAAGGTAACTGCTTTTAGAAATAATAAAAAATTTGGTGTAGCTATTTATACCTATAATAATTACTGTTTTTTTATCCTTCTCGATATACATTTTATCCTCGTACTGATGAGAATAACAATGTTATAATTGTTTTAAGCATTATCCATTTTTATTTCTTTACTCAGAATCATAAAGTATCTGCTATCCTGATAGTGGAAGCGGTTCGTCTCTAATTTTGAAAGAATACTGTAATTTGTGATAAAAGCAAATCCTTTTGCACACGTGTGTTCATTAGACCAAAATAGTCGATTTGACCTGCCGCTGTTAAGGCCAAAAAGGCCCGAAAAGGCTCATGGGTCATTAAAATCAGCATGAGAAAAATCATTTTGGTTTATTAGCGACCATCTTCAAAAACGGCCGCTATTTTGAGTCCGCTGGGCCAAATATGTCGGAACGGCGGGTCAAATCGACTATTTTAGTCTAATAAATACGTGTGCAAAAGGATTTGCTTTTATCACAATTTGCAGTTTTTGTTATTTGCAATTTGCTATGAGCAATAAAATGATAAAATACGGGTTACTTCGCTTTGGCGGGCGACCGTCTGTTCAGCGTTATCAATGTATGCGATTTACTCATACATACGTGCGTGGCCGCTGCCGGCAAGCGTAAATTACCTACATTTGTGTAACGGCATAGGCTCAGGACCCTCTTAACGAGCAAGAGTCTGGAACGAATTGTGCTCGTTATGAGAGGTTCCACTGTATATCCGCCTTGATCTTCTTGTTGGGTGGTCGGCCGGAAAAGTAAAAACAACAAACCGTTGCGCGCCTTGACCGCTTCTACTCCTCTCTGCTTGCATCCGAAGATCAGATCGATCCAACTATGCAGATGACTTGATACGAAATCACACTCTAGTGCGTCTCTCGAGATTTCGATGAATTGCTTCGGTGATTCTGCCCACACAGGCAATCTCACATCCCCGACTTTTCTACCGTCGTGCCTATAGCCGAAATCAATTTTGAACTTGTTTGTTAAGAAATCCCCTTCGAGTTGTGTATCGTAGAATTCCGGGATTAGTTCCTGGGAATAAAAAAAAAATAGTAATTTCATATGGTGATAGAATAGGTTTATTTCTAATTGAAAGAAAATGTATTCTAATCGCATGGAACTAGACAATAGTTTTTTCGATGTTTCGGCAAAGATACATTTGCCATCTTTACGGGAACAGGATTGCGACTGTCACAGACGCTGCGTGCCAGCACTCTGCCACCTGCTTTTTAGTTAGTGCACGTGTTCAACATCCGTAGGTCAAAAGAAAGCATTTTTCGTTTATTATGGTTATAAATTGAAAAACACGGTGACCGACAGTCATTGTTACAAACTTTTATTTACCTTGGAATGTTTGTTAGTTTGTTTAGGTCAAATCTTGCAAGATGAATTAGAACCTCATGAAGATGAAATTTTAAATTGTTTCAGTTCCGATGACAATGCAATTTTATGGTGAGCATGACCTGATTCTACACCTATCAGCTCCCGACGAGGTTACTTTTCCACGATCAACAACAAAGACACACAATTTTGTATACGCATTCAATTATGATAACCCGTTCTAAATTTTACCACGACATGTCTACTGCAACCAGGGTTGGCTTCCGACGAGGGGACTCCTAAACGGTCGACAGCACAGAAACGAAATTTTGTATACGCATTCAATTATGATATCTGCTGCACCCAGGCTTAACTTCCAACGAGAGGACTCCTCAACGGTCGACAGCACAGAAACAAATTATGATTTTGTATACCCATTTTAAGTTTCACCGCGACAGGGCTGCTGCACCCAGGGTTGGCTTCCAACGAGGGGACTCCTCAACTGTCAACAGCACAAACACGAAATTCTGTATAGCATTCAATTACGATAGCCCATTCCAAGTTCCACTATGACATGGCTGCTGCACCCAGGGTTGGCTTGGGACAGAGCATTTTAATAAAAGCTTGTTTTTAAAAATGTGTTTTTACTATTAACTTATTTAATATGTTATGGTATATAATAAAAATAAAAAATTACTTCTGAAATTTCTCTAATCCTAAATGTGAACATCATTTAGGGATTAGAGAAATTACGCGTCTGTGTCAGTCGTAATCCTTTTGTTCCCGTGAAGATGGCAAATGTAACTTTGCCAAAACATCGGAAAAACTATTGTCTAGTTCAGTGTTCCGCAAAGTGTGTGCCATGGCTATTAGTTGGTGTGCGGCAGAAACAATTACAAGTTTTGTGAAGATAGTGAAACCCACACGTAGTTGAGAGTTATGAGAGTGAAGCGCTTCGTAGCACGCTTTATAGCGCACATTCAAAGCGTGCTATTGCAAATCTTTTACCATTTGCCAAGACCTACTAATGCGAATTGGGGTTTTCAACTCTCACTGCGATTAAATAAAAAAAAAGGTAACACCTAAAAAGACGATCGACGAAGAGAAGAGAGCAGCCTTATCAACGATTGCTCCAAATTTTGCTCCCCTGTGCTCAGTTAAGCAGGCTCAAATTTCTCATTACACATACAGTAGAACTCCAATTATCCGAATCAATTGGGACTGGACCCCATTCGGTTAATCGAAAATTCGGATAGTTGGATTTATTCCGAAAAAAGGGTCTATTTTAATTAATTATTGTATATATGTTTAAATTGGGAAAGAAAAAATATTTAATATCAAAATTTATTATCCATGTCAATATTAATTAAATGTAAAGGCTGCACTTTTACATATTAAGCGTACTTAGAAAGAGATGTAGATTAGTATATCATCCCCAAGGACAATAGCGTGCGTAGACATAATAATTATTTTGCGAATCGCAGTACGTTTCCGTCCTAATCGTTTTCCGTTTTAATTTCGGATCATCAGCGATTCGGATAGTCGGAGTTCGGATAATTGGAGTTCTACTGTATTTGCATATTATATTGATTTTAATAATAAACAAATATTAAATAATCATTGGTTTTTTCTTTGGTGTACCTCTAAAATTTCTTGATTTGGTAGGTGTACCTTGAACACAAAAAGTTTACGAAACACTGGTCTAGTTCCATGTGGTAAGTGTTAGGAAAAAAAGGCTTTATTATCCTGACTAGAAACGTGGATCCGTAACTAGGATAATCTGGTATAACCTAATTACAAAAATATACCTAAATTACCTTAAAATCAGACAGGTTATTGAGACAGTTACTGTAAACGTCTGAAATAGTGTTAAACATTCGATCTGGGTGATCAAATCGGCCATTTTGTAAACATAACATGTAACGCGGATATTTCCTAACCTAAAAAAAATATATATAATTAAGTAGATAATTACAAATCAGTATTCTGAGCTATAAAATTGACCTTACAAGATAGAACAGCACCAGACCGGGCGCTGAGTAATGTGACCCAAACATAAATTTCGGCTCGGCCATATCGTCGTATCTCTCTTTGACTTTCTCCCATCGATCTTCATTGAGCGCTCCCATCGGTTTCGATAAGTCTCTAAAAGTATTAGGATCGTCGAAGTCTAGCTTTGTCGATGTATAGTCAGCAACCACCCACGGGAATACTGGATATTGCGTGAGATCATTTTTACTCCGGTCGGCTAAACTGGAAAGCAAGAAAAAGATCTACAGAGAGATCTACCTATGTAATATTCCGTATTTGAACAATATTTCCTCACTCGATTAAAAAAACAGATGTGTCACCCCAAGACTTTCCCGGCAAGTAGCTAAGAAGTGATATCAACTGAATATTAATTTCATAAATAAAATGAAGGAGCGCCCGGCGGCGGCGGATCTTGACCAGCGGATGAAACCGGTTGGGTTCCGTTGAAATTCCTCAGGTGGTGCGGTTCGTTTCTCAGTTAAGGGCGGGGTTGGGTCAAGAGCCAACAGATGGCGTTAATATTTGATTAAAATGTATGGCGGAATTTAAATATTATTAGTGCAGCTTGTATATAAGATATTCCAACCAAAATATCACAATGTGATTCCAGCCCAACAAGGCATCTGTGTACCAAATGTCAAGTCCCTAAATCCATTATTTCAAGATTAAAATATGACTAGTGCGCCCTCTAGTGGACCAATTTCAACAACAATATTTTCAACTCTTACCATGACCGAATGATGCCTGCAGCTAAATTAGATGAAGCGTTTGGGCACTAGCGTCGAGGAATACAGGCCCACCCACAGCAAAAACACATAAACACGCACAAATAGACACACAGACAGACTTCAGTCAAAATAAATACAGTGGAACCTTTCATATAGAGCACCTCTCTTATTTCAACCACAACCTTTTTAACTCTTGACATGACCAAATGATGCTTTTATGCCTAATTTCAGCTTAATCGGATTAAGCGTTTGGGCACTATCATAGAGGAATACACACACACAGACAGATAGACTACCATCTGGAAATGGTTTTAATGGTCTCAGGGGCGTATGAAATTACTATATTTCCATCTTCATCTTCAATTTGGAAAAAAAATGTGCACATTCACAATACTTTCCCTCCTTAGTTGGTGGACCAGGAAAGTAAAAAATACTTACCCATTAATATACATCAGGTAATTGTAATTTGATATGACGCCATTCTGCCATTGCATTGTCATTTCTTCAATTTCATATCGATGAAGATCCAGTCCGGGAAGCTCGGTGATCATTTTGTACAACAATTCACGATCCTCTTCACATTTCAATGCAAGATATAGATGTGGTAATTTAATATCATCGCTATAAATCTCTAACCCCTAGAACCAATCGATAATTAATAATTATAATAAACTTCGAAACAAGGATAGTTAAATAAAAAAAGAGAAAGAGCGATACCTACTACTTGCCTCAATAAAAACCGGCGTCGAAATACTTGCTTCATGTCTTCAATGTGTATCTTTAATACTGGAAACTAATAAAAATAAATAGTTATATAAATAATAGTAATCTGTATTAATAAAAGAGAAGGGACACACTGACTAATCAACGCGGAGCCGAAGCGGCCAGGATTAGAGATCTTCATTTGGCATGGATCTTCATTTGGTTCCATAGGACTGTGCTCTTGATTTTGCAAAATTTCTATTTAAAGACGGTGAAATGGGCCGTTAAGTGTTTTCAGGGTCAAATATTTACGAGAGTGGACTGAAAAGTTTGCAACCTGAACACATGGATGGCAGCACTTGTCAACAAAGCCAGGGAATGTGTTCGTACGTATTTTGAAAGGTACTCACAAAAATTGGAGCCATTTTCGATGCGCAGTTGTTGCTGACAATTGTTTGACTAGTTTCAACCCTCGAAAATTTCTTTGTAGGGGGTGTTAGTGCACTCATACTAATATATAATGGGGGTTTATTCAATGAAGGTGACTTTTACCGTATATGACTGCCTTATTGCATAAATACGGAGATTGGCCGCCTGCGAATTTTAATAACAGAAAAACCACTAAGGTGGTAATGGCATCCAAGCGGTTAATAGAGGCCGTACTAACTTGGGAGATGATGAACATTCAAGATGTCTAAAAATTGCAAACACTGATTATAGCATCGCTCAAGTTCACCAAATGGTGGTAGTCGAATTAAAGTAAAAGAGATAGCAGAGGCTATGAATATTCCCAAAGAATGTGTTTTTCACATATTGCATGAAGAACTAGACATGAGAAATCTGCCTACGCGTTGGGTGTTGCGTTTGCTCACGTTAGACCAAACACGCGTTCGAATGAACATTTCCCACGCTCTGTTGTCGCAGTTCAGGTGCAATAAATCAGAGTCTTGGCGCCGATTAATTACTGTAGATGAAACTTGAATACTCCGTTACTCCCCAAAAACAAAAATACAGCCAAAACAGTGGACTGTGAAGGGGGTCCAAATGGCTTAAAAAAAAGCCAAAACTGCTTTTTCAGAGTTATCTTAATCGATTATCTTTGAACAGGAAAGACCATTACAGGAGCATACTACGCATCTTTGACAAGATTGCAGAAAAAAAAATGTTTCCCCAAGACAATGCTCACACCTCAGCGGTTACCATTGTGGAAATCCACAAATTACTGTTTGAACTGCTTGACCACGTGCATATAAGTGATTAGCACTCTTTGATTAGTGACAGCACTTCCAAGACCCAGGTAATGGCTCAGCCTCCGCGAGGAAGTCCACCTGAAGAACCTAACATTCTCCTGGATAACGGTGTCTTAGAAGTAGTATCTCACTTTCGCTACCTTGGCAGTGAGATTAGGAATGATAACCGTCTGGACACTGAAGTACGCATAGCCAGAGCTGCCTCCGCCTTCGACAAACTAAACCAACGAGTCTGGAAATCGCATGATCTGAAACTGAAAACAAAGCTGGCCGTCTACAAAGCGATTGTCCTACCCATATTGTTATATGCCTCCGAAACGTATTGCCTCTCTCTACAGGAAAGAGATTAAGAAATTAGACGTCTTCCACATGAGGTGCCTCCGAAACATCCTGAGGATAACATGGGAAGACCGGGTGTCAAACACAGAAGTGTTACAACGAACGAAAATGCAGGGCATGGAAGCTATGCTCATGAAAACTCAGCTGAGGTGGTGTGGGCAGGTAGTGCGTATGAAAGACGACCGCCTCCCAAAAGCCGTGTTTTATGCCCAACTCTCAAAAGGCGCACGCAAAGTCGGTGGTCAGCACCTACGCTATAAAGATGTCTTAAAAAGGCACCTAACCGCCAGTGGTATTCCGCCTGAGAGCTGGGAGAGAGCTGCTCACAAATGCAGGGAGTGGCGCTCCATGGTGACCACCAAAGTTAAAGAATTTGAGGAAGGCCCGCTTGAAAACTTCGACTCGAACCGCCAACAGCGCAAAACTCGTCCGAAGCCCACTTACACATACACTTACAACAACTGCGGTGAACTCTACTGTAGTCGTTGTAATCGGACCTTTATAAACAAACTGGGATTCACGAGTCACTTCCGCACGCATCTTCGAAGAAGTCCTGTCAACCAAGAGGTCGCCGTCGTGGGATCACGATGAGGAGGACATGATCATCATAAGTGATTATATTTAATGTAACTTTTTGGGTGGGGTTGATTTTATTATTATTATATTATTAAGTCTGATACAACACCGCTAGTCAAAAGTCTTATGTATTACAATAATGCAATAAGGGCCACTTCTGCAAACAATGCATGGACACTACTCATGGTAAAAAATAAAAAAGTACTCACAGGCTCAATATTATTAAACGGCTGAAAATACAACATCTTCTCTGTCAGGATGACTCTCCCAGGATTTTGAACGAGTGGCGACACGCGGTCCGCTCCCACTTCCAGCAAAATGCTCTCGTACAGATCCTCCAAAAGCACCCGATCAAAAGGAATCCTCGAATGTCTCGACAGCGAAATGGTCGCAATCATAATGTTCTGATCGGCAGCGTGCAATGTCGAAGCTCTCTGCAACTGGTTCATTTGCTCCACGCAATTGTTGACCGAAGCATAATTCAAGAGAAACACAAATTCCTTCTCCTCATACTTAAATACGTACGGAGCGACGATGTTACCTTCCATCATTTCTGTGTATTGCTTACATTTGATAGAAATCGTGTTCTGATCTATATTTGTGCAATCTTTAGACGCCCGCCCTATATTTGTGCAATCTTTAAACGGGATCTTTAACAGGGGCTTATTCCACGGTTTGGGCTCGAAAACCATCGATTTTGAACACAATTTCAGTCTGCCCGATACTGGATCGTTTTCGGAATAAAACAAACTTGAAGAGAAGTCTTCAAAATAAATTTCTCCCGGCTCTAGGAGCAACATCGTAAATCTTTCTTTTTCCATCGCAACGTTTAAAAAAACACAGCACACAATATTAAAACAATCAATAAAAAAATATAAAAATAAAACAAAGACTTGACGGTTGATGAACAGATAAACGTCAAACGGAAACGTCATCGCCGCGGCTCTAGTGTTCGGCGGTTGAGTTGTGTTTTTGTGTGTGATTTTGTGTGTGTTTTTGTGTGTGTTTGTCAATTGTGTCCTGATGACACTGTTAAAAAACAGGGTTTTTCATAGATCGTGCTAAGAGAAATTATACGAAATAAACGGCCTACTACCGCTCAAAAGGCAAAACTTATAGGTCAAGAGCCAGCGACAAAAAAGTGCAAAAGATTTGGAAAGCTGATATGTACTTTCAGATCAGACTATTTTGGCCATAGAATGCCGGGGTATAGTCAGCAGGCCAGATTCCGGGACACCTGTCGCTGGCGTACTAGGAAAGGTGTAATGTTAATTAGTACGCTCAAAGTGTTTTGGAAAAGCTAAAAATTAATCGGAAGACAGTGAATGCAATAAAGAACTCGAAACATATGGTTAGACTGCTTCATAATCAAACGCGTCGCGTCAGCATGACACGCATCGGTCTATGACGCATCGGTCGTCTGCCACGCAATATAATGGTCGCACTTTGGATGTACTAATTAAAATCGCACCTTTCCTAGTTCACCAGCGCCAGGTGTCCCGGAATCTGGCCTGCCGACTGTACCCCTGCATTCTATGGCCTAAATACTGTCTGATCTGAAAGCATCAGCTTTTCCAAAACTCTTGCACGTTTTTGTCGCTGGCTCCCTAACTATTATTCCACAAAATACAATGTAATCTTCTACGTAGGTACGGCTCTGTGCTGGGGGGCAGAAGGAATAGTAGAAAGTGATGAAAACGCTCGACAACATGTGCCACGCCTTCTGTCCAACACTGACACACTTCTTTCATGTCTAACACTCTGACTCTGTCTAACACTCTGTCTGAACACCCCCTCCTCCTCAGATTCTTCCTCTTCTTCGTCTTCCATAATTTCTGAAATAACATCATTGTCACTGTCAGTTTCTTCTTCGAACTGTATTTTACGTGTTAACCCTTCAGGCCCCGAGTGATCAAACGATCATGCAGTAATATTTTTTCCACAATCTGCTGTTTCGCGCTGACAACCGCTTTATCAGCTCTGTAGCAGAGAACAGGCGTTATCGCCTGTTCTCTGCTATTTTCGTTGCTTTGATGCACTTGATTTTTGTATCAGTAAACTCGTTCTCTGGGTGTATCGCGTTGAGCATCTGCGATTGTTAAAATTGGTATCTGGCTCGGTCACTACGCTTTGTTTATATATGAAAATATATGTGTAGTCATTAATGGCTTGAAATTATATTTATTGTATTTATAATTTTTATAATTATATTTATTTTACCGGTCGAGGCAAATGAATATTAGAGTACTAACTGCCATTAAATAGCAGTCATCCCTTTTTAGAAACATTGAAAGATTCTTCAGTAAAATGTGGTGAGCAAACTTTGCTATCACGGAATGGAAACCATTCTGATTCTCTTGTAATTGCCTTCGATTGTATTTCGGAAATTCGGAAGTAAGGATTTTTACTGACATCATGAATGTTAGACTTCATGAATGAAGACTTATGATCTTCGGACTTATTTTGTCATATCGTAATCCCTCTCTTTCGCAGCGTTGCAGTTTTTTTCTTTTAACGTGATTATAATCATTGTCGGTACTTATTCTTTCAACTTTAGTCTTTGAAATTTAATAAAGTCGAGTCGATTCACCACTCACGAGTCATCTATCTCTATTGCGATTGGCGCCAAACAACGGAAATTGGAAAATTCAAAATGGCGTTGTTTTCTCCATAGGCCGCTTGTGGGCCGCTCGTCTTTTGTCGGCGTGTTTTCGAGGGGATAAACCTGTGTGATAGACCCATAAAATGGAGACGGTTAGGATGCGTTTTCCTCAGAAGCTGTGGTATTTGGTAGCCGCCGGCACGAACGCTATAATGTGGGGCACTTCGAGGCGCACAATTTTGCTGGATCTGAAGATACTGGAGGCTTATCTGCAGACCGAATGGTCCGTCTTCAAGACGACGAACATGTCGAGTTTTGTGCGCCAGCTGAATCTGTACGGGTTTAGAAAGGTAACGTCGCACATGCAGGATCCTCTGTGTAATTCGAGCAACCCTAACATCCATGAATATGCTCACGATTCTTTTCAATGCGATCGCCCCGATTTGCTTAATAACGTCGTGAGGAAGGACTTTGTACTCAAGAAACTGGTTCGTACTTACATTAACACTGTTAAAACTGTTACATTTTTTTCATTGTCGTTCGCGATCATCTTCATTTTTTTCTCTTTTTTTTAAAGTGTTGCCAGCCTAGGATAATCAGCAGCTGTTCAAAACGTCTGAAATTGGCTCGCAAGGCGCTGCACCGAGCGTTAGAAGCGGCAATATTGAAATTACCAGTTAAAAGCTGTTATGCCAATAACTCTTTTTCGAACGATGAACAAACTATCGAAGGCGAACAGATCAACCAGCAAACCGAAACGAATTATCTCCCAATTCCCAATGTCGGTCCTGCAGGTATTCTTTATCCTTTGATCACTTTTGTTTTGCTCTTTTCCATTCTCCTGTGCCTTCCCATTTTGTGTTCTAAACCTTTCTTCCCGCCATATAATAGGGTATACCGCATGTCACATCGTCTTGGACAAGGATGGGAATTACATAGATGAAAACCATAAGTGAGACTAATCTTTATTTAACAACTGTAAATTCGAAAACAAATTTATTTGTTTCTTTTTTTACAGCTACCTCGATTTGAATGGTAATGAAGTTATAGCACCGTCTGAGATGGTTTACCAAGAGACAGTCGCTACCAGCAATGGAAAGACAAGTTTTGAAGAGATACATTACGATGAAGCGGTGGCCGCTTGCTATGATCAGAGTGTTATTCAGCTGGAAATCATTGATGATGAAAATCTAGACGCTCAATCGGAATCGAAGATGATGTTACTACACAACCATAGCTCCGAAGCCACACTCAATGAAATGAATACGGTTAACCAGGTAAGCTATTGCGTAGACTTCCACAAAAAGTTCCTTGCTGGAATCAGCCAGAACGGCAATGGTCTGGGGTTTGGCAGTACAGCCATGAGCGATGTGGACTTGAAGTCTCTCTTGTGGGGAGATTACAAAAGCAATAGTATGGCTCACGCTGTTGGCCTACAATGCCAGAATGATTGGACAACCATTGGAGACTTTCGCATTCCTCGTCCAATCCAATGCACTGGAAAGTAATGTTGTATGACAATGACAGAGATGCTGAAATTTTATTTAAATGCCTTTCAGCATACACTTCCATACCTCAGTAACCATGGAGAGTATAGTTCGTGTCTCCTTTGTAGCAATACCCCTTGCACAGCTAGTCATATTCTAGCTGGCTGCAAGGTGGCCTAAGATGAAGGACAGTACACTTACGGCCACAACAAAGTCCTTGCTGTTATTCGCGAGGTAATTAGCCTCTCAGTGGCTCGTACCAACAATGGTTTGACAATACCCCCCAAACCCCCAATACAGTCTGTGCGGGAAGGCTCTAAAGGCAAAAAACATTTCACTACAAAACCTTTCTCAATAATCGAGAAAGCTTGAGATTGGATTCTGGAGGTCGATTCGGTCTCTTAGCAGTATAAATTACCTGAAAATCTCGTATGCACAGCCCTCCGTCCAGATATAACTCTTTACTCTCTATCTCGGAAGATGGTCCTTATTGTAAAATGAACTGTTCCATGGGAATCAAATATCCCAAAAGACCACGAGTGCAATGTTTTTAAGCTATTGTCGTCACCCGGAACGGCTTCACTGTTCACCTTCACGCGGCGAAAGTTGGTGCTCGTGGCCTGCCAGCCAAATCTCTGTTTCACCTCTTAAAAGATCTTGGTCTCTCTCCAGGAAAATAATCAACTCCTTAGAAAAATTATCTAAAACCGCAATTTCCGCATCTCAAATTCTATGGCTTCGAAGGGGTGGTAAGCTAAACACCCACATGTGCCAAGACAGCTGTCCTAAACCTACCACAGTTGGTCGCTAGTCTGGAATCCACTGCCCACCCCCCCCCCCCCCCCAGTAGTGTAATAATAGTGTTATAATAGGCCGGGTTACGGTCGGTGAATTCCATGGCAGCTCCGTTTATATGTTATTTTTTATATACTATACACTAGGCAGCGTAAGGCTGATGCGATGATGATGATTTTCAAACTTATGTCTGTTTTGGCACTAAGAAAAATATTTTGTTTATTTTTTTTGTAAAACTACTGGCAAAAACCACATTTAATTTTGACTGCTTTTCACTTTTGAAGCTGTACCTAACCGTGTCGTGTCGATCTTAGAACAATATAAAGTTTTGTAAAATCAATAGCAAAACACAATAAATATGTTTCTCTTACGAAGCTGTAAATGTTGGCATATCGATGGCTTAATCTGCAAAAGTGCCAACTCCATTTGAGACAACTTTACAGGGGAGTGTTAAAACGTAATAAAATCTTTATTAATACCATTATAGAAATTCCAAAAGTCCATTTGGTGGCTTTTTAAATAATCTAATGGAATTTTATGACTAACATTCGATTTTTTTATTAATCTATAAAAAAGTGGAGTTGGTCCATTTTTATAGGAAAAACCAATAATTTATTTTGGAGTTAGCACTTTTTCTAAAGAAATGTGTAATAAAAATAAAACGAAAATTAAGAAGAAATAGACGTTTATTCAGTAATTATTAATATTTAATCCATGTTTGTGCATGGCTTTTAAGGTCTTCTTAGTCACTTATTAATATTTATTATAAGATTGTTCACAGCTTAAGGCCTACTTAGTCATGAGGAAGGTTGTCGTAATAAATATGGTAGTCTGTTGCCATCGTTGATTTCAAATCCTGCAGGTCTTGAAATTTCCTTCGTGTAATTTTCAAACGTTGGGAATAGAGTGCAGGCAAATCTTCTGTTCTTTTTGCCGAAATATTGTGGTCTCGGCGTCTTGGCAATAAAGCCCAATCATCGCTTAAATTTAATTTGTACGAAATACAGCCATCTGAAGTATATTTCAACGCGCGCAAGTCTGTAACTTTGGGGTCACCTTTCTTGAAGCCAGGTCTTATGGATTTATAAAAAAATACAGCATCATATTTTTTTTTTAAATCATGACTTAAATACTTCACGTTGTAGGGTGTGGGTGCCTTTCTGGCATTTTTGCAAATTGTAATGTATTCGGCAGGAATATTGATTATTTTGTTTTTCAAGTGTCTTTCTATTGTTGCGTGAATAGAATCTGCCTCCATCTGGGTATGGCCCACTTCGAGGTATTTATGTATTATTGTAACATTTTTAATTATGGCCAAATTAAGTAAAGTGTTGGATAGAATCATATTTCGGTTTTGTGCTGTGCACCCGTCACTGTAGAATACTATTGTCACATTATTCACTAAGACAGTTGGTAGAATATTTTGTGTAATGAAGTGGTCCATGATACTGGCAAATTCTTCCGCGTTAGTACCTCCTTCTGTTTCATTCCATAGATAGCAATAGGCATTGCCATTTTTCAAGTTATAAATAGAAAAATTGTGCACACATAATTTTTGTTTGTAATAAAGACTGAAAATATTAGACCTCGGTGCTAATAACACTGCTTGAACGTCCATTGTAAATACCAGTAAATCTTCGGCTTTCTTATCGTTTTCTTTCTCGGTACGCGCATCTTCTTTTCTTTTATTATGGGCAGCATAGTCTTCATCTGAAATATATCCGTGTTTGTGCGAAACACACAGTTGACACAGGTCCTTTTTAGGTTTAAATAAAGAAATATTTTCAATGTGTTGATAAATTTAGCAATAGACATAGGAAGTGCATTATGTGATTTGCACCAGTCATTGACATAAAAATCGTATAGGGCCTTTTTCGAACTCCATTCTGGTAAAATATATTCTTTGCTAGTATCTTTACGACAATAATGAGACTCCATTTTAGGGAGCGACGAAAGGAACTCTTTGAGTGTATCAACTTTATGCTGATGAGGGTTAATTCTAGGGCGTTTGTTAGAAGTAGATTGGGTTGTTTCTGATGAATTCTGTGTAATAACATTTTCTTTATCAGGATTTTTCCAATGCCATATCGCAGATCTTCCAATATTTAACGTGTTTGAAAACATAGTCTTACACACTCGATATGTTTGGTCTCCCTTATTTAAGTTATAAATCATGGAGCAAAATCTTTTCGATTTTAAAGAATCCTTTCTATCTCTCTCCCTTTTAATAGCTGACATCTTTACGGATGAATCAATAAATATTTTTTTCTCACCCCAAGTCATTTCCCAAAATTTCTTAAATATTCTCATTCTTTCGTCTTCTGAAAACAAGGAGCATTTAAGCACACTTGATTCATTTCTTTTGCAATTACATGTAGGTTTCATTTTTTTCTCTTCTTTGGGTATTGTTACCATTTATTATCCACTTTTTTTTCCCTTTGTATGACTTTCCTTTTTCTCTTTGTTGTTTATTTTTCCGATCAGTCCATTTAGATTTATCTACAATACATCTTTTAGATCTTTTCCGTTGTCTAGTGGTCTCTTCGGCGATCTCAACTTCACTCATATTTGAATCACTATCGGAATAGGGTACTAGAGGAACATATTCTTCATCATCGGAAATATTTCCGCTGAGACCAATAGGTTCACTTAAAATATTGCCTGTGGATATTATTGGAACAGATGTCGAAGCTATTTCTAGATATTGCGTAACAGCATTATTCGAATGTGCTTCATGATTTATTGTAATATTAATTTCACATTTTTTTTGGAATGGGAAACACTCCTCGTTAGTCACTTCTTGAATGTATGTAGAGTAATTAATTATATCCAAATTGTCCTCAAATAAAATTGGCATGTCCTCTAACATACTGGGCGTGAGTTCAGTAAGTTGGTTTATGTCATCCATTGTATCATTCTCAAGGCTTAAATTTACAATTTGTCTGCCTCGTGACATACCTGTAAGTTTATTAAACACAAATATTTTATAAGATACAAAATAACGATCAACAACATTTCAATTATCAAAAAGAAAGTTAATAACGATATTATTAAAAAGTGATAACTCCGTTTTTTTTCTATCGGAATGTCACTCGAAAAAAGTGCTAACTCCATGCGCAAAGTTTATCGATCGAATATGCTTCAAATGTCAAGTATTCTGCAAAAAATATAACAATAAATTGACAAATACACTTACTAGACATTGCAGCAAATCACAAAATAGTCAATTTGTCATAAAAACACGTTTTTTTTTACATTAAAACCACGGAAAGCGGGAGACACGCGTATCGGTTGACATTTCCAATACAAAATGGCGCCGCTGAATGGAGTTACCACATTTACCGTATCGTGGATCGTATTATATGGAGTTAGTTGATTTTTGTGCGTCGTTTTTAGAGCACTTCCTTTTAATTTAGGGAGTTGTTTAATTTTTCTGTATATAGATAAGCAAATTTGCTACATTTTAAAAAAAAAAACGTTATTTTGATGAAAAGTGGAGTTAGCACATTTGCAGATTAAGCCATCGATATTAGATATAGATAAATAACAATTTTGTAATATTTTAAATTTTTATTTTTATATAGCCTGCGAGCTATCGGGGGTCTAATCGCGACCCCCCAGGGGTTCGCGACTTACCGGTTGAAAACCACTGGTCTATGATATTTTATCAAAACGCTTAAAGGAAGCGCTCCGTTGTGGTTTCTTATTGGAATTATTAAAAATAAATATATTTCTTTCAGAGCTGGGATCAAGTGACAGACTTTAACCCTCCACAAGAAGGAAGAAAATCTGAAATAGAAGAGCTATTTCACCAAATATCGAAGGCTAATGAAATTCTTTAAAGTTTATATTAAGAAGCACCAAGAGATATTAATTTATTTTGAATAAAAGTGATTTTAAACTAACGTAGAGATATTTGACTAAATATTGAAGGCTAACGAATAATTTATTTTAAATACAAAAGTGATTTTAAATTGATAGAGCTATTTGACCAAATATCGAAGGCTAACAAAATGTTTTGAATGAGCAACAAAAATATAGTGAAAGTGATTTTAAGTTATGTAGAAATGTAATTTTATTTTAATTAAAATAAGATTTTATGTTAAAACGTGCATTTTATTATGAAACCACCTTACAATTTATTGAAATTATTATTACGGCTATTATTTCTTCTTATTTTTCTCCTGTTCGGCCGCTTTCTCCTGCTCAATGGTGGTGACGTATTCGCTGACCGTGTCGGCGTCTAGTATCTGCATCTTTTCTCCCCTTCGCATCACGACGATTTCCAAATTTTTCTGCCCAGATTGCACCACTTCTAGTAGTGATCGCACCGCAAGCTAAAAAAATCGATTCAGTTATAGGACAGATGTAAGGAAACTGAAGGTTATAAACCCTTTGAGTACATTTGACAGCTGCTACTCGTCATGCGCTGTTTTGGCGTAGCAACAATCGACGAGTCTGACTCGTTTCATTTTAGTTCTATTTGTCTTATGGATATGTCCCCCCTATTTTAACACGTTTAAAACTTATAATACAAATTGATATCACAGATTACAGTACGGTGAAAATTAATTTGAATAAAGTATTTTTCTACGAAAAGCGCTTTATTGGACATAAACATACAAAGACAGTACTAGTAGTTATAGATTGTTAGTTTTAATATAGAATGTGTCCACCTTTTGCGTTGATACCACCTTTTTATTTTGTAGGCATAGAATTTACCAGGTTTTGACAGCTTCCTTTCAGTTCATCGTGAAACCAGACTTGAATTACTGCACTGATCATCTCGGTTTTAATTGTACAATCCATCTTTTAGAGCCGTTTTTTGAAAATGGCCCAGAGGTTTTCGATCGGGTTGAGATCGGGGAAGTTTTCGGGCCATTCAAGTACAGTAATTTGGTTATAGTCTGCTCACGAGAACATTTCTTCACAGAAAAATGTGAATTTATTTATTTACATATACATTCAAGTGCACGAGCACAACAGAAAATTATATGACAATTTAAACAATGCCGTTGTATGCTTTTAAAGTTACATACACATCTGTCTGAGCCCTGG
Source organism: Micropterix aruncella (assembly GCA_944548615.1). NCBI lineage: Eukaryota > Metazoa > Arthropoda > Insecta > Lepidoptera > Micropterigidae > Micropterix > Micropterix aruncella. The sequence continues at coordinate 33,687,432 of OX155951.1, forward strand.
TTACATAGCGCATACATTAAACGCAAATGATTACCTTTCAATTGTGCTAAGCAAAGAGCAGCCAAGTCCGCCTTGCTGGGCACCCCTGTGTTAAGGCGAGCTCACTTCGGGAGTCATTAGAGTGCCACGATTGTGTCAAGGAAAGATCTAAGTTTTTTTTTTTTTATTTTAATTTTAAATTATAATCATTTTTATTATTATTATTGTTATAATTTTATTTTATTATTTGTTTTTTATTCCCTTTTACAGTATTTTAAACAATTGTCTAAACCGCAGAATAAAATCCACAAGCGCGAATCCCCTCTTTTGCGGTATAGAGGTGACTGTCGCATCGTATTCATCGCATTCGTATTCAATGCATGGAAGAGTTGTTCAAGAAACACGACAGCTTCAATATGCATAAGCACATCGAAGAAATGGTAGGGCATAACCGAAGCTCCATAACTCCCTTAGTAGACACCAGAGGCAACCTTCTTCTAGATGTGAAAAGAAAGAACAGTTTGGAATGAATACATAACCCAACATGTTCGCGGATAGCTCGAAAAACTAATAGCAAATTTTACAGATAGCTCTGGTCCCTCTATTTCAAGGTCAGAGGTATTACGGGCATTACAATCAGCTAAGAAAGGGAAGTCGCATGGTCCAGACTCAGTTCCGATTGAAGTATTACAATTTTTAGAGGTAGATCACACTGGATTGTTAACTGACCTCTAACAAGATTTACAAGACTGGAGATCTGTCTCTCTAAAGACTGGCTCAAGTCGACGTTCATCTTCTTGCCTAAAAAACCAAATCCAAAGAAGTGTGAAGAGTTTCGTACGATCAGTCTTGAGTCACATGCTTAAAGTTTTTCTTACTATCGTTCATAACAGAATTAAACCTAAATGTGATGAAGCAGTTGGGAGAGAGTCAGTTTGGCTTCCGTTCGGGAGTTGGTACTCGCGAAGCCCTCTTTGCTTTGAACGCCCTCATTCAAAAATGTCGTTATATGCAAACAGATGTCTTTTTGTATTTTATGGATTATGAAAAAGCGTTTGACCGGGTTAGGCACGAACTGCCTATAAGCGCTTGAATGACATTGGTTTATACGGCAAAAACATTCAAATTATAAAAAACTTGTATGGGAACCAAAAGGCAACAATCAGAGTGGAACAGGAATACACGGAGGAGGTCGACATTTGCCGTGGAGTAAGTCAGGGTTGCGTTTTGTCCCCCATTACTATTCAACAGGTACTCTAAGGCAATTATGACCGAGGCCCTGGAGAATCTTGATGTGGGGGTGAAAATGAACGGAAAACGCATCAATAATTTGCGCTACGCTGATGACACAGTTCTTATTGCCTCTACTCAGGAAGACCTACAAAGGTTGGTTGACAAAGTTAATGAGTGCAATGAAAAAGCTGGCTTGTCAATCAATATTTCAAAGACCAAAATCATGGTTATTACCAGGGATCCTGATTTACAACCTACTATATCGGTAGCAGGTAAAGTTCTTGAGCGCGTCCGGCAGTACAAATATCTCGGTGCATGGGTGAATGAAATATGGGACTCCGATCAAGAAATTAAGACCCGGATAGAAATCGCCCATGCATCATTCAATAAAATGAGAAACCTTGTGTTGCAGGCAAATAATCTAAGACTTAGAACTCGGATCCTGCATTGCTACATCTGGCCAGTGGTTATGTACGGCAGTGAAGCGTGGACCATAAAAGAAGACACCAGACGGCGGCTAGAAGCTTTTGAGATGTGGTGCTATCGTCGAATGCTCCGTATAAGCTGGACTCATAAGGTTAGCAACGAAAAAGGGCTTCAGTGTGCTGGTACGACCTGAAAATTGTTGCACACCGTCAAAAAGCGCAAAATTGAATATCTGGGGCACGTGCTGCGGCATGACAGATATCAGCTGCTTCAACTGATATTGATGGGCAAAATTGAGGGTAAACGACGCCGTGGAAGGAGGAAAAAGTCGCGGTTGTGCAATGTCAGAGAGTAGACCGGGATCACCAGTACAGAACAGCTTTTCCGGATGGCGCAAGACCGACAAAAGTATTCACAGCTAACGGCCAACCTCCAGTGAGGGAGAGGCACTTCAAGAAGAAAAATAAGGAACTAACCATAGGAACTCATCCACAAATGGTATGATTTCTTATCAGATTTAGTATTAAAATGATTGAATCTAGTAGTAGTTTTTTTATACATCAATTCCAAAGGAAGCAGACTATATGGAATATATGCATTATAGGAAATAGTAATCTTCCTTAAAAATAACAAAAAAAAACACTACTAGAGTCGATCATTGTTATGCTAAATGTCATAGAAAAACGCCTCGGATGCAAAATATTTCGGGACAAAAAACATCAAATTTACATATATGTACATAAAAAAAATTTACTCAGATTTAAGGCTGATTAAAAAACTAACAACCTACCGCCAAATAGGTAATTATGTATTATTTTAAATAAAAACTAACTTAATTTACCGAAATGTATGGGTTTGACGCTTCTTTGAATGCCTATATCTCGCTTATTTATTGAGGCCGAATAAAGATTATTGCAGATTCGGAATTGGCATTGTGAATATAGTCGGGTGACGTTAAATAATTAGCAATGTAGAACAGGTTCCTATAATGCATTGCTACCAACTATATTACCGATAAAACTGTACCTTTATAACTCCGCTATCTGTGGAAACTGCTTCCGGCGAGTAGTTCTTCTCGAGGTATTCCCTCACCAATTTGGCAGACTTGCCGGTCGCATTTGCCTTCCATTCAAAATAAATTCCAGATGGCTCCGTTTGAAACAGATGAGGCTTTCCGTCGAAATCAAATCCGCCGATAAGGCACGAGATACCGAACGGCCTTCTGCCGTTGCTCTGCGTGTATTTCTGCTTCAGATTTGCGATGTAGTGAGTAATGTACTCTAGTGTGACGGGGTCCTCGACAGTTAGTTTATGGGACTGGCACTCGATCTGAGCTCGATTGATTAGAATCCTGGCGTCGGCGGTCAATCCGGCGAACGCTATAACGACATGATCGTCCAGGAGACAGATCTTTCGCACGGTGCGCTCTTCTTGCAGTTTAGGGATGGATTTCTTCTCCACTCCTAGCACTACGATGTTGTCGCCTCGCACGCCGACCTACAACATTATAAAACAAAAGATTTCGTAAACCGCTTCGGTTATACGGTCACCGCATTGAGGTTATACGCTTACCGCTGTCGATCCTTTTCTCACAGCCTCCTGTGCGTATTCAACTTGAAGCAAATGGCCGTCCGGAGAAAATACTGTGATGGCTCTATCATATCGCGCCGACATTTTCAAAAGAGATCAAACTATTTCAACAAAGATGACTTTAATTTTCGCTTTTTCAGCGTCCGCAAAATGACAGATAAACTTGCTTTGTAATTGCACTGTTACCTGTGGTGAAAATGGAAAAATGTTGCCACTCCCCAAAGTTGAGCAGCAAAGGGGGAAATAGGAAACAAAATGGTTTAAAATACTTTTTACGGTATGGGAAGACATTTTTAATTTTCATTATCATAGGGGCAATTATTGAAAAATTTTGCATGCCAAATTTGTCTATGGTCCATTTGATTTACATGGGCCATAGACAAATTTAGTATGTTTGCCGGCTCAGATAATAATTAGCCGGCTCCACATATTGGCGAATGTTCGTGATTAGGTAACGTCACATACTTATTAGGGGTAACGTATGTATAAGATGCGGATTTAAAAAAAAACAGCCAGCTGACAGCTCGGAGCTGTCAAAATCAAAATTAGAAGGGGTGCGCAGAGTGCGCAAGCGCGCCTCGCAGGCTGACAACCACAGCTCATTTTTGGAACGGTGACGTTGGCATATCTGCTATAGGAGTTTCCCATATCGTCGGTGACAATGCAGGCCTCGTAGCTACGTTTGACCGTTTTGTTTAGGAAAGACAAAATGTTTTCCTAAATAAAAAATAAACCTTTTTTTTTAAATATAAAACTTTAAAATACTTCAGAGTTAATGCTCAGAGTAGTTACGAGGTCCTGCTTTTTAAAAGTCCAATTTCAAGAGGAAATGCTTTTATTTTCAAGCTATGTGTGTTTTTCTTTTTAAATAGAAATATTACAAATAAAATGAAAGCAACTTTTTTTATATTAGCGATATTCTAATAAAATTAGACAAAATTTTGTAATTATATTCTAATAATATTATAAGTCTACAGATTGAATTTTCTTAAAATCAAAGAAACATTTTGTAATTTTACTTATATAATGGAGGCAAAATAATATTAATGTAACAAAACAATTATTAAAATATAAGTCATAGAAACTCCAGTCATCATTTGGGACTTAATCTTTTATTATCTTGTAAATCTTGATATTTCGTTCTTGTTATAGGTATATAAAGAATGCAACTTGGGAAATAAAATATCAGCCAAATTAATCGTAGGTCTATGGGGTAATAGCTGAAGATCTTAATTAAAATTCCAGTTTGTAATAGATTTTCCCTGATTGAGGAATTTTAAATGATTTATTAAATGATCATATTTTAATGATTACAAAAGGATATCCGACGACTTTAGCTTGACGAATTAAATTCTATTTCAGTAATAGTTTACGTGAATTAAAAAAAAATAAATGTTTGTTTCTTGTCATTAATATTAGTGTTTGTCAATAATATTTAAATTATACTCTTAATGTTTCCTGCGTTCTACTGGTTCAGCAGCTTTACATTGACTCTTTCTCACAAAAACTGTACCTACCTAATACCATTGATTTTATACAATGCTACTACATACATACATTTTCCTATGGTCCCAGATTGTTTTGTTCCAGAGATCTTCAAATATAACCTTACGCACTTCGTCTGTTACTGAATAATATTTTCTTTTTGGGTCAGCTTTTTTTTTAACTTTCAGCCTAGTTCTAATATAGGAATATTATGGAAAGTAATTTTTTGGTCTTTTGGTTTTCTAAACACCCTGATATTTTTTCCTACCCATCCGTTTTGTTTTATAGTTATGACCCCTTTCTATATTTTTTCTTTTACTTATAGGCTCAACGTCTTCTTGGTCACCTTTGTTAATACTTTCATTATCCTCTATCATTATTTGTTTGTTTGTTTGTTGCTCTTTATAGTAAAATTTCACAATATTACTTTCTTCGACTATCTCCAAGATTTTCTTTGTGAATTATTGCTTTAGTGAGGTGAACAGTTTCTTGATTGTTTGACTCCTCTTGTGAGGTATATAAAATATTATCACGCTCAAACATCATGGTTGTGGAAGGTGTAATGTCATTGAGATATAAAATATCGGCAATTTCAATAGCTTTTTTTACAAATCGTGATCACTGTAGTTAGGATTTTTAAGGGATCATATGTTATAGAGTATTCTTCTGTCTTTCAAAAGAAATATAAGGGCCAAGAAGAAAAAAAACATAATTCAATACCTCGCAAGTGCCGTAAAATGGAAAAGTAATTGATGTAGGACCTCTTGTAAAAATGGTCATGAATATATCGCTTAGAATAGCTAATTTGGTTGATTTATGTTAACTTCTATGTTTATTTTTAAAATTAGCAACTGCTACTAAGCAGTTTCAAATTCTTACCGGTAACATTGATTTTAACTATAAAATCAATGCTGGAAATGTCTGATGACAAAAAATAATGAAAACTGAAAAAAACCTCAGCAACGAAAAAAATAACCGTCATCCAATACTTTCAAAGTGATGGTAATGTACTCATATAGACCATGTCAAAGGTACGAGGTAATTATTTTATACTTTTACCGACCAATATGCGCGTTGCATGTGGTTCGTTATTCAACCAGCAGATAGCGTATAACAAACTACACAAGATGGCATCAAAAAGTGATGTTGGCCCAAAACTGTAGTTACGAGGTACTGCGTTGTCAACGACGATATGTTTCCTAATAGTTGTTTACACCCACTTGTACGAACTTTCGCCAACGTGTGGAGGTGGCATTACAGAGGTATGTACGCAGGCGCGTCTCGCAGGCTGGCAATCGCAGTTTACGTTTTTGTGATATGGTGAGTTGGCATATCTGCCACGAGAGTTCTCCATATATTTTCTTAAACCCTTCAGGCCTCGGCCCCTCAGCCGATTGATAAGTTGATGTCCCAAAAATTTTTAGTAAAAATTAGTAAAAAAAATGAATTATAACACTTTCTCACCGAAACATTAATTACTGCCAAACCACTGTACCCATAATTAAAATAAAACATATTAAGATAATCAAATAAAACCAATTAAATTAAAAGAAAATTAAAACGGGGCAGTCATGCTGAATCGTGTTTTGGCCGATATCGGCCAATTGGGGCTCTAGGGGTTAATAGGTATTTACACCCACTTGGACACGAACATTCGCCAATATGTGGAGCCGACATTAACATTTCATTGCACTAGAGCAGCGATTTTCAACTAGTGGGTCGCGACCCCCACGGGGTCGCAGGCTATCTGTAAATAAAAATCTAAATTACAAAAAAAATATTTATTTAGTATGCAGACATTTACAGCTTTGGGAGAGAAACATATTTATTATATGTTTTGATATTGCTTTTACAACTTTTTTCTGTTGATCGATGTAAAACAGTTAGGTACCTACAATCAGTGCCAGATTAACCCATGTATAGGCCCTTTAGGCCATCAAAATCTCGGGGCCCCTAATGTCGATAATTTATAACAATTATGCTATTTATTAAAATTATACGATGAAAGAGTTTATACATTTTATACATAGAATTTCATTTAAATGTTTTTTTTTGTGTTAGAAACAATGTCAAAAATATGATTGTAATGTTTACTTGTTCGGGGCTAGGGGAACCCCTAAACGGCGTCCCCCCCATAGGCCAGGGCCGACTTGGCCATATGGCTAATCCGGCACTGCCTACAGCTTCGAAATTGAAAAACAGTTAAAATAAATGTAGTTATCGCCGTTGTTTTTAAATAAAACGTTATTTATCGCTTGCTTACAGCTACAACTGTGGAAGAGAGTAAGGTTGGTTGAGAGAACTAAGTTACAGTCTAGGAGGGGGGGGGGGGGTTGCATAAGTTTTATTTTTCTTTTACTAAAAAATCACGATCTAAAAAAGGTTGAAAAACACTGCACTAGAGTGAAAGGGGAAATGTTTACTACCGTTTTATAGAGACTTGCCTAATTTACCTTTGATTGATAATTGATTTGATAATTTGTCATTTGTGTAGAAAGTGGGTAATGGTTCCTACCACCCAAACTTCATAGGAGTACCTACTAACATTCTGGGGACAAAGTCAACATTGGCTGCTTCCACTTAAAAAAAGTTTTGCATTCACATGCAGAATGAATAAATGAATTATTGTGCCCACGCAGAATGAATGAATGAATTATTTTTTGCAAGACCCTGAATCTTTAGCCAAATTTTGAAGTCATCTTTCACTCCGTAAAATTACTGACCATTTTTTATTCAATTCAAATACAATAGCTTGATCACGATACCACTTTTTCAGTATGCATTTTTTTCAGAATTTTTGATTGTATTTCACTTTTTTGGCCCAAGGTAAAATATTGCTAAAAAAAATCGAGGTGAAGACGGAATATGACCTGATACGATTGGAACCATTTCCAGACTGAAGTCTGTCTGTGAGTGTGTGTATTCCTCACGATAGCGCCTAAACGCTTCATCCGATTCAGCTGAAATTTGATATGCAGGCATCATTTGGTCATGGCAAGAACTGAAAAGATTGTAGTTGAAATCGGTCCACCAGAGGGCGCGCTAGTTATACTTCAATCTCGAAATATTGCACTTAGACTTGAAATTCGGTACACATATGCGTCGTAGGGCCGAAACCACATTGTGAAATTTTGGTCGGAATATCTCTTATACTAGCGACGCATTTTTAAAAATTATTTGTCACTATTGGATTTTCTCCGCTGCAGTTTGGGGCAGCTAGCGCCACCTGTTACCCGTAATTTTCACTATTTAGCAGTGGCTGGGGTTCGTGTCTTTGCTTAGACGCTGACGGGCGCTTTCGAAGCTGTTTCACTGGATTTCCGCTAGGTGGCGATACTTTGATTTTTGTTTTTTTTAGGTATGTTTCAATTTTGATTGAAATAAAATTAAATGATATGGTTATAAATTCCAATGTTTTTACTAAGATAATCATCTTCCAACATTCTTATGAGAGTTACTGTTGATTCTGGGAAGTCTTGCTGGGAAAGCATTGGGTAAAAAAACTACTTTTTAGTGTGGATGAAGTTTTAAATAAAAATTGCCATGACACTGCCCCCATGATGAAAAACAAACGAGAGAAGTTTTAAGACGTTTATATTTTCGATCAAAAATATTTCTATTCCATATTTTTGTTCTTGTTATTAGATAACAAGTCGAACAATTCGCAAGAAACTGAATAAATTAACATTCTCTTAGAAGAGACTCCTCGAGCAGCTACAAATTTAATAGAAAATGTCCAACTCGCAGCATAGGTAACGCAGCTTAGTTTAATTAAACTACTGTACACTTCCTATTATTATAAAAATATGTTTTAATCATTACATACTCATGCAATGACATGACATTATTAGATATTATTATAAATATCACTTTTGAATTAATAGCGAAAATAGCTTAAAAAATACTAACAAAGGTTGCAACTTTCGACACGTACTTTCAGCTTGCACTTTAAAACAATAAAACAATATATAAATAAATACAAACGGAGCTGCCATGGAATTCACCGACCGGAGTCGGGCCCATCATAATACAATTTTTTACACTTCTGGGGGGTGAGCAGTGGATTCCGGACTTACGAACCGGCTGTGGTAGGTTTAGGACAGCTGTCTTGCCACATGTGAGCGTTCACCTTGCCACCCATTCACTCCCCCTTCGAAGCCATAGAATTTGAGATGCGCAAATCGCAGTTTTAGATAATTTTTCTAAGAAAGAGTTGATTATTTTTCTGGAAAGGCCAAGATCTTTAAAGAGGTGAAATAGAGATTTAGCTGGCAGGCCACGAGCGCCAACTTCCACCGCGTGAAGGTGAACAGTGAAGCCGTTCCGGGTTACGGCATTTGCGAGATCATTGTATTTATTTAATTTGTACTCGTGGTCTTTTGGGATATTTGATTCCCATGGAACAGTTAATTCTACAATAAGAGCCACCTTCCGAGATAGAGAGTAAAGAGTTATATCTGGACGGAGGGCTGTGCATCCGAGACTTTCAGGGAATTTATACTGCTTAGAGACCGAATCAACCTCCAGAATCCAATCTGTAGCTTTCTCGATTATTGAGAAAGGTTTTGTAGTTAAATGTTTTTTGCCTTTAGAGCCATCCCGCACAAACTGTATTGGGGGTTGGAGGATACTGTCAAACCCTCGTTGGCACGAGCCACTGAGAGACTAATTACCTCGCGAATAACAGCGAGAACTTTGTCATGGCGGTAAGTGTACCGTCCTTGATCTAAGGCCACCTTGCAGCCAGCTAGAATGTGTCTAGCTGTGCAAGGGGTATTGCTACAGAGGGGACAAGAACTATCCTCGGCAAAGCTCCAACGAGCGAGGTTACTGGGGTCTGGAAGTGTATGCTGAAAGGCATTCAAATAAAATTTCATCAGATAGAAATGAAAATAGTGCGTATTCGGTCCACACCTTTGAAACTATAAACTCAACGAAATTCTTAAGTAAATGCAAATGCGGTATTTACAGGGTAGTATTAAAAAAGTAGGTAGGATATTTACTTTAAAAGATGATGACAGCTTAATAAATTATATATATTAAATTTCCAGATTACAATAAAATTAAATACATGAGATTAGCATTTATCGCAATCTTTGGCTTTTAAAAATTACCCAATTATAATTCAATGTATGTTAACGAGAACTATTTCAGACTGGACGTTCGTTCAGAGATCTAAAATTCATTTATATATGAACCGTATAGAGAAAAAAATATGCACCTAAAAGGTAAAAGTACGCATGGAATATGAGCATGAAGATGTGTCATTTCATTAAAAAGTAAAATTTAATCAGTCATTTCGTAAACTGCAGTGTTCGATTCGAAATGGGAGTATGTTAATCACGACAATTTGTTTCTAATAAAATTACTTTACACTTTACCGAATGAACATTTTTTACATTATTTAAAAATGTATTATAAATCACGATCGCACACCGTAGTGTTCATTGTCATTTGAAAATCGCACTAGAGGACGGAACTGCATTCCCCGAAGGCGTACTCAGTCCATTTCGTCTTCTGGCCTCTGGTACACCGGGCCATACTTTGCCATGTATTTCCTGACAAACTCTTTGGCCTTCTGCTTGACGGAGTCGTTGCACTGCAGCTCTTCGATGCTTCGGCAGTGCTTCAACTCTTTCAACATTACGAAATGCGTTAACTGGAAAAACACAATTCATAAGATTAGAATTGAATAAAAATGGTAAGCCATTATAATCACTTCTGTGCGGACGGGGCACTGTGGTCAATTTGTCATATGGCAGGAAACAAAAATCCATGAAAAAAACTATTATCCGGTTGGAAGTCAGCCTTCGCGTGCAAAAAACTGTGCCGCAAATTTTTGGATGATTTTGTATATTAAATACTAACAATATCGTTTTTTCATGAATTCCCTCCTGTTACCTAATAATTAACGGGCCGTCCGAAAGGGTGGATCTGTCAAACGACGCAAAATGCTATAGGCATTGTTGGCGCTCGATCGGTGAGCTAGAATTGATGTTATATTATTATGACTTTGTGGCTATTATTATGTTTGTCATCCATCATACATTGATGCTATTTTTTTTTAATAGATTGTGTAAGTTGATTCATAATAGTTACGTTTACATAAAGCAGCAAGATATTTCACAGGGTTTCCCTAACCACTTCTCAATTTTTTATAGAGATTTAGTACACTTGTCAACAAATATTTAATTTATTAACAAGTCGCATCATTCGCAATCACAGAAAATGAAAAAAAAAATAGCCGCAGTAAGTTTAGGAAGTTGTGAAATTAATGAATTGGCATAATATTAGCACTACGCTATATAATAAGGTAAATAAATACATTTTCGTGCGGCAGTAAGTTCCAAAAGTCATATCGACTTTAAGATTATTTTTCAAGACTAACCGTTGGAGTCTTAAAGTAATAAGAAAACTTGGAGATGTCAAGTACTATGGGCGAACCAGTCTACCCGGAAAGTTTTAACGATAGTGATTGTTCTGTCTCCTGTGAGGTGAGCGTAGAAGACTTCAAGATGTGCAAACCTACCGTCTAGCAAAGCCTAAGTAAGAATATGTAACAAACCTAAAATAGTACTCTGCAGAGCTGAAATACCATAGATGAATGTAAAATAATCAACATTGCTGCAAACACACAAAAGGCTGCGTATGAACGAAAGCACCAACGCGAGCGAATTGTTTTTTTTGGTGAAAATGAGATACTAATGCCATCTTGTGGTTTGTTCCCAAAGAAATCGAAGCATGAATTGAATTTTGAAAGAAAGGTCACAATCTGCCCTTAAATCAAGGGAGAAGAAAACGTGCGACGGGAAAGAACGATCGAGGTCCACCGTCAGTGCGCGGTGGACCTTGCGTCTGCGCGCTGACGGCGGACCTCGGTCATTCTTTCCAGTCGGGTCCGTAGGTGGGGTACCTCGACGGCCCTCCGATTGACACTGAGGAGAAACTGCGATAGGAAATACTGATGGACGCCGATGACTTTTCCACATTTTCTGCATTTACATAATTTAAGTAAAATGTATTTCTTTTATTATTATATTATAGTTTTTGCTGTTTTTCTGAGGTGTGATTCGAGAAAATGTATTTCGAAAACTCAAATATATTTGGTTTACGGACAAAATATATTGTTATCTCACCTGATTTACTTTTCATAACAAATTTTCAAAATACCAAAAAAGCAACGCATCCTCCGGATGAAAGAGCATGAACGAGGAGCCAAAAAAAGTGGAGACCTCCAGAAACTGCCTTATCATAAATCAAAACAGATTTTTCCTAGCTTTTTATACTTTTCCCACTGACGTTGGCAAATTGGCCACAGTGCGGCGTAGAGACAAAAGGAAGGGTACCTTTCGAGCGAGATGCTTAAAATCCCGAGTGTTGGTAATTTTGCCGAGAGCGCAGTCGTGTCGCCGGTAGGGGTTGAGATGCTGCACCATGATGCGGGCCATGGCCGAGCGGAAGGCCTCCTTGAGCCGGCGCGGCGCCTCCGCGTCGGCCGGCGAAGCCGCCTCCGAGGCAACGGGAGAAGCTTCCTTCGGCGACTCCTCTGTTAAATCTTCCGTCTCCTCTTCCATCGCCTCGCAGGAATCCTAAATTGGAAATATTATACGTTTAATGTAGAAAAAAAGATTTTTTGCAGTATTTTCATGTATTTAATGCATTCAACAGTAGATACTTTAAAATTCCAGTATTTATCATAATAATTAATGCAAATTCTTCAAGTAAAAGTTTAGTGTTTCGAGTGAAATAGGACTCGCAAACGCGAAAACCTCGCCGAGCAATCGGAAGTGAGACAACGAGCTGTTTCCAATCGTCTACGAGATGGGAAAGATTCAGAAGACCGGTAGATGGGTACCGCACGAGTTGAACGAGAGGCAAACGGAAAAGCGCAAAACCACATATGACATTTTGCTCGCTTGTTACGAAAGAAAATCGTTTTTGCATCGAATAGTTACAAGGAATGAAAAGTGTGTTTATTTTAAGAATCCCAAGCGCAAAAAATCATGGGTAGACCCAGGCGCTTCATCCGCATCGACCGTAAGACCGGATCAAAAAAGACAATGTTCTGCGTTTGGTGGGACCGGAGAGGCGTGGTCTATAATGAGCTGTTAAAACCTGAGGAAACTGTTAATACTAAACGTTACCAACAACAATTGACCGATTTAAACCGTTCACTGCAGAATACCGAAAGAGACAACATAAAGTAATTTTTCTTCATTACAATGCAAAACTGGTTCGCACATAGGTCAAAACTGGTTCGCGAAACGTTGGAAGCGCTCAACTGGAAAGTTCTACCCCATGCGGCTTACTCACCAGACTTGGCTCCTTCCGATTACGACTTGTTTGCATCGATGGGTCGCGCACTTGCCGAGCGGCACATTGGTTCGTACGAAGATGTGACAAAATGGCTCGATGTATAGTTTGCAGCAAAAGGGGAAGATTTTTACTGGCGTGGTATTCATAAATTGCTTGAAAGATGGAAAAAATGTATAACATGCGATGGAGCATACTTTGAATAAAGCACTTTTTCATCATTCTTCCGAATTTAACATTTTTTTTTAAAAAAAACCGCTTTTTATACTTGTACACCTGGTAAACTATAGTTAAAATAGTGTTGGACTTAATAATTACACAGCAGTAAGCATTACCTTTAATCGCCTTTGCCGTTTCTTTAATTCTCTCAGCTGCTTGCGGCGCTGCGCTAGTGACTTAAGATACATCTTGGTCTCAGGAGACAGAGAAGGCGGTTTGGATTGTAACTGTAGCTTCTCCTTTCGTTTCTTCAGTTTCTCCTTTGTCTCCCGGTACCTCTTCACCTCCATTTTATTAGCTAATTTGTCTTCTTCTGTTCGAGGCTAAAATAGCAAGACAAACAACATTGAAGAATAGAAATTTTATGACAAATGATGTTTTGAAATAAAACACGTACGCTTATAAGCAATTCTGTTATGAGGCCACTCCGCCTTTTCCGCTGCTTATGTTTATGTTGCGCTTTGGATAGGAGACCGTTTGAGCTCAGAGATTCTTTATCGTCTATGACTGAAAGTACAAAATAAAAAGTTTTTCACAACCCAATTAAATTCGACGCAATTCGATAGAAAATATACCATAAAGTTATAAAAAAATAAATGTCTGAGTAATCCAATAATGGAAGAACAATAATAATAGTTGTATACAAGATGACTTTCTAATTAGTGACATCCTTGTAGTGGATGAATCAGTACGACGACCTAAGCAACTTTTATTATACCTACATTTTTGAAAAAAAAAGGAGGTTTTTGGAACTTTTTTGAAATAGTATAAAAAGTTTAGGCACGATGCGCTCTCTAGTGGTAGGTAAAATATTGCTAATATTGTTTATTATTGCTAATATTGTAATTATGCGCTCAACGCTTCTCAAAGTTTGCTTCAAAACAAATAATTTACAAATTTGACAAAAACTATTTTTGTTTTTTGTATTTCCCAAATTTTTTGATCAAAACTTTCTTATATAATAGATCTGATTCACCAACTACAAGGATGTCACTAATTAAAAACTAACCCTGTAAATTGAAACCGGGGCAATTATTATGAAAATCAGAATCTAGAATCTAGTATTAACCTCAAAGGTTACCTCAGGAAACCTTAAGGAACCTCATGTAGTATTAACCTTGGGGTTATTATTCATAAAGTAGGTAAAAAATGGTTGTTTTTTTTTCCATTAGATTTGTTAATAACGATACTTGTTTACATTATACCAGACATTTTTTTTACACAAGAGACACATTTATTACCCCTTTTAGTAGTTAGAATCTCTTTGGGTTTAAATATTTTTTTCGTTTTTGTACTTGAGCGTACTTGAACGAATGTGATACGGGTTGTTGCATTCGGGCGATAATATAGCGGCCGTATCAGGTACGTTCGTATAGGTAGGGCGGTTAATACTGACTCAATTTTATTGATATTTCTCTGCTCATTTCTCATACGATATAAATAGGTTATAAAACTTTAGACGTTACAAAATAAAAACTTTAGACCTTTATTTTTCGTATAACATTTTCGTATAACATTTCGTATAACTTTAGTATTCGTATAACATTTGCATTTAAAACATTTTGTAATAAAAACTTTTATTTTGATTATGCGCTGTGATGTTTAGAGTAGTACCACTAGTTAATTATTATATTTGACCTTTGGTCATTCCAGATAATGAGATCTCTTAACAATATTTTAAATCCGTGAGGTCTATTATTTACAAAGTACATATCGTTCGTTACATGAATTGTCATCTATTTTCAAAAAAAAAAAATCTAAATTATTTATTGAGTTCAAATTATGAGTACATTCAATTTACAAAAGCCTTAACCTAACTAGGCTGCCGCCTGTTCCAAGGTAGACAATTTATTTTAATTATCCTAAGAAATCTATAATATTATATTTATATAAATAAACAAAATCATACATAATGTAACAGAAATATCAGAAATATTTTACCTTCATAAATACCGTCGACACCTTCTACGACATGCGTCTGAGGTTTCCTGACGACGGGAGAAGCAGTGTCGCTTTCTTCTTCCTCCTCGCTGCTTTCTTCGGCTGATACATAAAAATAGAAAATACCATTAGAGCATTTTGGATTGGAGCATTTAATGATTTTATAAACGTCAACACAAATGTAAGTGATGTATTGGTAAACTGTAAAGAATAATATATTTAAACTGAGCTGCTATGGATTTTACCGAACGGGATGGGTCATGACAGCGTTTTGAAGCCGTGAGATTTGAGTGAGATGCGGAAATAATAGTTCAACTTATGTTGTTAGGAAGGAGTTTATTACTTTTACAGAGAGATAATTCAATAAACCAAAGAATAAAATATCCCCCCAGGAAGTCACGGTCTCTTATGAGGAAATATATCGAGTCAGCAATATCATTATTATTCGCAAGTCATAAAACTCGACTTGTACTGCAGCTCTATTATGGAATTGGCTCCCTTCAAATATTAAAAGGCATAGGATCCATTTCTACGATTGAGTGTATATTGAAATAGCATTTCATATTAGGCAATTTCTAATTGAGGTTAGTAATTTTGGGGTTTTAATAATAAAAAATGAAACCATAAAAAATATTAGGTATTGTTATGGAATGTTAGATGAAAGTGTAAATATTACTCGTTTTACTTTTGCCTGAAGGCAAAGTCGACGCTGTTCAAATTTAGGTCCGAATAACGTCGGTGATTCCTTTCCGATAATACGGTTACCGAGCAGGTCGGAACGTTCCGACCTGATCGGCGAGCCGAGCAGGTCGGAACGGTCGCAGAATAACTTTAATGATTTTTGTATGTTTCTATGATAGTAGGATAGAGTAGATTCGTACGATCGGCGCTAAAAGAGAAAGCCACATTGTGGGAAGAGCGTAGGGAAGAACAGGCGTGACCGTCGGGAAGAACGTCGGATTACGGCTGGGGAGGTATACAATCATTACATTCGTCTATCGATAAATAAATTCTTTCAATTGACATTCTACCGCAACCTCGGTTGATTTATTTTTAAATAAGCGGACATCTTCGTGAACGCGGAGCAAAAAAGAACAATTTGTTTTAGGGTAACAAACGAGTTAATTTCTGTCAGATTTTGAGCCTCAACGGGTGGAATAGGTGAAATGTGGGTATTCGGGTAAGAAGTTGTCTCCGGTGAGAACCTCTAAGGTGAAAGGGAAGTAAATGGGGCAGTACCTTGGGCGAATCCGGGGTCCGGGAAACGGGGCAGTGCCCACTGCGGCTGCCGCAGCCTCACTTGGTAGAAGTAGAGGCGGCCGCGCGCATCGCAAGCCGAGCGCCAGCCCGCCGGCAGCGGGGGGGGCGGCGGCGGGGGGGGCGCCGCGGGGGGCACCGCGGGGGGCGCCAGGGGGGGCGGCGCTAGCGCGGGGGGCGGCGCCGCCTCCAGCAAGGGGGGCGCCGGCAACGGCCCGCTCCCAGCTCCGAACCTGAAATGCAACGAGGCACTCGCTCAACCGTTCCTCGGGGCGACTTTCCTGAAGCGTTCCGCTCGGTCGATTGTCGCTCGAACGTCTAACGCGTTGCGCCGTCGAGAATCGTCCGTCGGCTCGACCGAGCAGCGGGGAAAATATCCCTCGACGATAGCGACGCATACCGCCCGGTAAATTACGACGGTAAATATTTTTACTATTGATTTCTTTATTACTTTTTTATTTTTCAACATGATTATTAAGTAGGTATTAGATATCATTAAAATAACTCTTGAAATTCAAACTACTTATTTATTAGAGTTATTAGATTTATTTTTTTATTTTTTTCTTTTACTCAGAAATAATACTTGATAAGTGTGCGCACAATACCAAACTTACAAGTAACCTAGTTGAGTCTCCCTTGGTACGGGCTTCGGCCTAGTTAGGCAGACTTTGTAAATTACCTTTTTAAACATAACTTTTGAAAATAAACTTTCTTATTCTTAATTTAAATTAATGTATTTTCAAAAGTCAATTAAAAGAACCTTTCGAAACGAGTTGTACTTCAGTATTGTTTAGCGGATAAATAATATATAGATATACTCAAATCTGATTAATACTGGAATACTACTCGACAATAAAATAAAAACTAATACTTAGCACTGCATACAAGGCAGTACTTAATTAATGATAAATCCTGGACTATGCAGCCTTGGCCAAAAATATTACCCATTTTTTAAATTTAATTTTGGCAATTACATATCCGTCTGCTTAAAAAAGGAGTGTTATGTGTATAAGATTCATGTATGTATGTTTTCCGTTTCTTTATTTCACCATAACTTCTAAACGCTTGAACTGATTTAGAAGTGTGTGGTATTGTTAGATTCGTTATATCATCTCGAGTGTCATAGGGTACCTAAAATGCTCAAATGTCAACTAAATAATTATCTAGATGTTCAAATGGAAATAAATTAGGATAAATATATCGTGTTTAGTATCAAATGAAAAGTGTGATAGAATACATTTCAAAAATATATATATGTATCTATATGGTGAAATACACAAACTACAAATATATCATAAAAAACCTTTTTATTACTTGAGCATCGAGGGCAACCGAATAAAGCGTTTAATCGTTTCTAGATACCTGCCGCGGGGCGCAGCACGAAGTTTATTCTCTTAAAAAACATACTTTTCAGCGAGAACATTTTTTTCTAATAATACAGCAGTTCACTTTTTGTATGGGCAGTTGTGTTTTTTAATTCTTTCGATGATTGTTCTTGTTTAAACAGTTTGTCAGTATCTTTTAAAGTTAAATTAGATAACAGGAAAGATTTTATTGGGGTGTAAAACACCTGACGGACACAAATCCATAAATCGTTTATTTTGCAACATCCCTGTTTGCTGTCTTTGCTAGCTGTGGACAAATACGTGCATCAAGGCAGTTTATCTTATTTGCTACAAAATTCCGGAAAGAAATCAACTTAGTATGCATCGATGCTTACGAATCCAGTTGTTGAACGAACGAGGCAAATCGCAAGTTAAAGTTGCTAAAATTATAAAATACTGACGCTGTGCTGTACAATCTGCCATTAAATGCATCCAGAAAAAAGTATTTTAACAGCAGGTCGGAAAAGGATTACCTCGGACCGTGAGGATCGGATATTGATTCGGGAGTCTTTTTGAAAAATCGGAAGAAAACTTCTTTTGAGCTCGCTGCTGCTTTGGTTGAGGAAGTTGGAAGACCAGTTAGTGGCAGGACAGCTAGAAGGCTCGCAGATGCTGGCCTCAAAGGCTGCAAAGCAAGGAAAAAGTCATGGCTCTCTGAAAAGAATAAAAAATATTGGCTAGATTGTGCTTTGAGGCATCAATATTGGATAGAGGAGAATATGTCTAATATTGTGTGATCGGACGAGTCAAATTTTCACTTAAATATTTTCATATCATAATAGTTTACTGTAAATAAAATTGAGTTTATTTAAGTAAAATTTTCTTTAAAAAAAACAGGTTTTTGATACTCCTGGATTGATCTGTGTAAGGCGAAGAGTGGGTGAAGAATACCTTCCCGAGTGCCTGGTCCCCAGGGTGACTCTCAGGAGGCAGTAAAATGGCCTGGGGTCAAATGACGGCCGATGGAGTTGGTGGAATGCTTCCGTGTGAAGGTCGGATGGATTCCACTAAGTACATAAATGCATTGGAAACTGCTTTACAACAATCATTTTCTAAAATTTTCGGAGACACAAATATAACTTCAGCATAACAATGCACCTTGCCACAAATCAGCGATAACAGTGAAAATCAAGTGAATTTTCTGGACTGGCCAGCTCAGTTTCCTGATCTCTCCAATAGAACACTTGTGGGGTATTTAGAAGTGTAAGATACGGAATCACTCAATAAAGCCGAAAGAAACACTAAAAAATGTTTTAAAACAAGAAAGGCAGGAGATTTATTAGGAAGAGTGTGACAAGCTTGTAAGGAGATTGTCGAAAGGAATTGCTACTGTAATCAGGACTAAACGTGATACAGGAAAATATTAAAATATCAATAAAAATACATTATTTCAAATAATATGTGTTTTTGTATCAATACAATTCAGCTTTATTCTAAAATAAATAGATTTTTAATGGGTTTTTAATACTTTGGCCCAAAGCTATAGATTCAGCAGGGCGATTGGCGATTTTATAACCTTGGCATTCTCTATTGCCTTCGCTTTCGCTTTTGCTCTGAACTAAAACCGGTTATAGTTCACTAAATTAGCGCGAAAGCAAAGGCAATAGAGAATGCCAAAGTTATAAAATCACCCCACAGGTATTAGAAATTTATTGATAAAAATAGTCGAAAATGCAAGATTCCAATAATAATTTGTTTTTAAATAATTGAAGATTCAATGAAGAAATGCAATGAAGATTCCAATAATAATTTGTTTTAAAATAATTGAAGACTCAAAGTTACAAATTGTCAAATCCGACTTTCAACCTGTCCGAAGCCAGCCTTCGCACGCAAAAAACTGCGCTGCAAGTTTTTGGTCGATTTTGTAAATAAATACTAATACCGTTTTTTCATGAAATCCCTCTCGTTACCTAGTAATTAATCTTGTTAGTCATGTATATTATATATTTATATATATTCATGTATATATACGCAAGTGACATGAATATGACATAATACATGAATATGTATTATGTCACCGCAAGACAAAAATTAGGGTGCCTGGGCCCGCTCGTCTACCTTACAATAAGGGGTACTCGTTCGAGCAAGTGATGGCGAGGTCGCAGAGGCGGGCACAACAAGCACTGCATTTACTATCTTCATGCGTTGTATGAAAAATATCACAAATGCCAACCGCGAGATAGCTCGAGCCTATAATTTTGAATGGGCAGCATTCGTGAAAATCACAATGAAACTAAATTGGAAGCGAATGTGTTAATAGTAAATGTAATATTTCATAAAGTTATTCACTTTTTGTCACCGGCATCGTTGAAATACTTACCCAGGAGGCATTCCGAAAGGTGGGCAGAAACCGAATCCTGAAAAATCCGGTACAGGGGGAAATCCAGGATGTAAAGGCGGTCCCATCATAGGCCCCATAGGTCCCAGAGGTCCCCATTCCATCGGCGGCATAGGCATTGGAAATCCGTTCATGGAAAATGCCTAAAAAATGAAGTGAAATAAAATAACAGATACTGATTAGAAAGGCCTTCTCCTTTTCAATTGTACTGATCGCTCAAGCACACTTTTACGTTATGGTTAGGAGAGAATTGCCAAATTGATTAATATCAGACCTCGTGCGGTGTTTGAGGCCAGTAGGGCGTCGGCCACATATGCGGAGGCGGCTGCGCTGTCGATATCATTGGCGGTCGAGGAGATTCAGGAGGAATTACGGCCGGCGACTGGTGGACAGGTTGAATGATTCTCCGCCTTTCCGCCTTCTCGGCTTCCACGGCAAAAGCGCGTCTTCTTTCCTCCTTTGATAAGACTGATTCCCGTCTGGGGTCGGAATCTCGTCTGTCAAATATAATGGGTTAAAATTGTAAATGGAAAGCATATGTTACAATTTGAGGCCTGACCAAATCGCATTTGCTAGCTTTGCAAAGTACGGGTTAGGTTTATACAGGACTTGATTTTACAGATGATTGTATAACTATCATGCAGTTATTTATACATTTGAAGGGATACAGGGAGAAACGATCAATGTTATTGTCATTCAAATGAGATATCAATGCCATCTAGTGGCTTGTTCCCAAACGAATCGAAGCATGAATCGATTTTCAAAAGAAATATCATAGTCTGACCTTAAATGAAGGGAGAAGAAAATGTGCGATGGGATAGAACTATCAAGGTCTACGCGGTTGTGGTGGACCTTGATCATTCTTTCCTATCAGGTTGAGGTGTGGTATCTTGATGACCCTACAGTTGACGCTGAGGAGGAATTGTGATGTGAAATACTGATCAACACCAATGACTTTTCCACGTTTTTGCTTTTTTTCTGAGGTAAAAATGTATTTTTTTTCTTAGAAACTCAAATGTCCTCATAATAGCAATTTGAAAAAATGGAATTACCAAAAAGTAGATATTGATCATTATTCCCGTAACCCTTCACAAAATCTATCAGGCGTTTAGAGACGACAACATCATGGATAAAGGAGTGGTAGAGCCATTTTAAAGATGACCGGACATCAGTCGATGCGAACCACGTCTTGGTAGGTCCTCACAAGCCGAAATAATAATGTCATTGACCAAGTGTGGACTTTGGTCATGCAGGGATCCCGCATTCCCAGCATTTTAGTGATTCACCGGCTTCCTCCGCCCTAGACATGGGTCTGTGTGACTTTTCGCTAATCAACTATCGTTAATCAAGTTGAAAATGCCACTAAAAGAGACTGATTCGAATCAAGAGAAGACATTATGCATAATGCCCAGTTGACCACCATTCCAGAAGTGTTTTCCACTATGGTGGAACCTCTGGGAGCAGTGCGTGCATTACTAAGGGGACTACTGTATACATAGGAGATGAAAATACAAGAGAATGGGCATTTAGGGCCCACTTTTCCAATAGCTGCAAATCATATACTAATAGAAAGACCTCTTTATGTAGAACATTTATTACTAGAACGACTGATCAAAATTATAAGCTATTTCTGAGTTATATATCCTATTAAATTTGGCTCCTTATAAAATATATCCTATTAAATTACCCGATATCCTCCCCTAGGGCACCTAAAACATCCAGGCATTGTATTTTTTAATAACTATTTAAACAAAACCCGTCGCAGAATAACCGAAACAATAAAGTAAGAGTCAAAACTGTATGAATCTAAGAATGCTCGAGTTTGTCAGCAGTATATGGGGAGGAAATATTGGGATACGTTGCTTGAATTCTGTAATGTGTCTCATGATTTCATTGCCGCTCTGTTTACTGATGTATGTAATATGCTAAGGTCAGCTGTCCAACATGGTGTGCTCAGTGACCTCCCATAATAATATACTATTTTTATGAATCTTCACTGCAAATATATTATTTAAAATAAATAATTCGCATCATAGTAACATGCGGTTTTCGTGCAATTAGCCATATTTAAGATTCCGAACTTCAAAACTTTGAAACGGTTTGTAATTGAGGTAAGTTGTAGTAGTCATAAATATTCTAGATAAATATATCTTTCCAATGGTTAATACGTTATGTTATTGAAGAAGTGGGCCCAGTGCGCATAGATTTTTTCCCACTGCCCTTCATGTTATATAATAAATAATAATAATAAATAATAATAATAATGTGTGTATTTTTTTCGAGTAATGGTTGGATACTTTTTGAACAGGGTTGTATAATAAAGCGAGTACATAAAAGTAATAAGTATAATTTCTTCGCCATGTCAGTAATGTAAACCATACTAATTACTTTTCAAAAACTTAATGATTGGTTCGAACCTGTGCTCTGGCTCTCTTCTGTGATCGTGATCTTTTCTATCCCGGTCTGATTCCCGCCTATGGTCTGATTCTCTCCTATAACTGTCCCTGGAACTCCATCTGGAATCGCTAGGCCGACTGCTTCTCCTATCTGAACTACTCCTCGGAGTGTGTCTGCCCGATTGCGAATCCGCGGGCGACGACTGCACGGGAGACGGAGAAGCCGGGCTACGAAATATTGGTTTAGATTTTCGACTAGGCAGGTTCTGCTGGTCTCCGCTTTTATTGGCTTCGCGTTCATGCTCTTTCATCTGGAGGATGCGTTCCTTTTTCGGTATTTTGAAAACTTCCTATGAAAAGTAAATCAGAAATTTAAATATTATAGTTACTGGGGTTTTCAATCTCTACATATAATAAAGGCTGCAGGATAAATAACAGATAAATAGAAAAAAAATAATTTAAGGAAAAGGACAAACATGAAGAGAGGAATAAGCCCGAGGCAAGCAAAAAGGGCTCTTGAGGAATCCAAACAAAATCCAAATTAATAATAATAATAAAACTCTTAATTTCAATAAAAAGGCGAGCCTATTGCCTTGCGGCAATGTCTAACAGCTTATTTATATCTTAAGTAGTACAAGTGGTTCGTTGGCTACACAAAATAGACGAATCTCTAGAAAAAAAGATGACAATAAAAAAGGAAAAACAAATTATTAAAACTAAATAAGGACACAGAGGAAAGGAAAAAGACGAAGGAAGAAAAGGATAGCGAGAGGGAGGGGGACGAGGAGGGTTGGCTATGTTAATGCCCTTAGGTTTATGTGCTGCTTGAGCCTGGCCTTAATTGTGGTGATGCTGGGGGCTGTTCTGACAATATTCGGTAAAGCATTCCAGTCATGCAGCTTCCACGGAGAAGTACAAGAAAAAGTCGCTGCTGTGACCATATGGATATCAGGTTATTGCCCTCTGACCTCAGGGGATGACCGTGCGCCGATAGAGCGGTGAACCTTTCGGCGAGATAATGCATCATGCCATTCACGAGGATTCTGCACAACAGGCAGAGAGCTGTCTGTTATGCAGAATTCTCGCATTCTAACCTGTCTCATCTCCTTGGTGGTAAGGCACTGCAGTCTACTTTGATAATCCGTGATATGATCATACTTTCTGAGGCCATAAATGAGACAGATACAGACGTTCTGTAGCCTTTCCACCTTGGTGGCCAGCTCTTGTCAGATCGAGGAAGGCCGCGGCGTGATAGTGAAGGAATGGAAGAAGCAAAGATAGGCAGATTGTCATTTTACTTTTCTCTAAGAGAACATTTTGTAGCCTCTTTAGAAAATGACATATTTTAAAGGTCTTTCCTTTCATCTCCCTAATATGGTGCAGCCAGGACAGATTCTGATCGAAATGGACACCAATATTCTTCCCCGGCATGCTATACGGGATCCGCTCTGTCTCAATTGATATTTTTGGTATAGATAGCATGTTGATTCTGGAGGTGTAGAAACTACTACCGATGATGATTGCTTGTGTTTTCGTTTATTAAGGAGCAAGACATGGCATTTAGACCACTCTGATATAGTATAAAGGTCAGCGTTGATTGCAACTGGAGCTGTCAACTACAACAGGCGAACCCGTCACCTTGGAGTGTTTTAACGATATTTGATCATTCTGTCTCCCGTGAGGTGAGCATAGAAAACTTGGGACAAAAACAGTCGACTGTCTAGTTATGCCACTTGCCCGTAAGAAGCTAACGCCTTACCGAGAGAAACCGGGTTTTCACGCAGTGGGCCAACACTCAAGCCCTTACTTCCAGTTGCAACCAGATTACTCCGGTCTCCCGACTGGTTACAGGTTCGAGGTCTCCCTTAGGTAGCGGTGATTCGTTGTCTACCGAATCTATAGCGGACCACAGCATCCTTTGCCTAGCTGTTCACCCGATATCGGGTAGCCGATTGGTCGTTTCAAGAGCAGTTGCCGTGAGGTTAACAACTACCCCCGTTCTCTAGGCCGTTTCCAGACTCCCCCGGCTATCAGTCAGAATGCATAGTCGATTGGCTGATGCAAACCATCCAGGAGCGTCTGAAGGGATTCCTATGGGAAACTGGCTCGCAGGCCAGAGTCCTACCCGGGCTCGCACTTCTGCGTGGAGGCTGCCGGATGGGTGTTGCCCCGTGAGTTTGGCCGACCCTAACACATGGGTCTTAGTGGCCTAGCTGCAACAGGGCCCATTGGCGTTGTTTCAGCGATTGCTGTTTCAATGTCATTTGGCTGATTACTGAATTACTGCCTGAAGCCGGGTCTCCTGCGAGTGTTTTCTTGAAACAATACACAAAAACATCGAAACAAAGGGGCGTGGCCATACACATTTGTCTATGCAAAGACAATGTTTTTGTCTTCCGAGGCATTTCGGGGAGCGTTTGTTTCATTTCCGACCGCTGCCCGCACACTGCAGAGCTGTCGAGTTTTTGAGGTTATATTTCTTGTGGAAACGTTGTGACAATAGATTGGAATAAAGATACAGTTTTATACTTTTTAAACTTAATAAAGCGAGTAAGCCCTGTGATTGGCTATACACTTATTTCATCATGATATTGGGGTTTCGATGTAAATATTCATATTAAACACAAAACATGGATGTATTATTTACTTTCAGTGTAGACCAGCGATCCAGCAGTTGTTGAGACAATTCCACTAGCTTCGTTTTCATTTTAGCTTTTTCATCCGATATATCCTTGGCCATATTTTTGCGAATTTCCTCCAGGGCTGCATCCAAACAGTTTTCAGATTTCGATTTTGAAGACTTATTACCGAATGCTAAACCTGAAATAGAGCAGTTTAATTTTTTAATTTATAAAATACAAACGGAGCTGCCATAGAATTCATTGACCGGAGGCGGGCCCCCATCATAATACTATTATTACACAACTGGGGGGTGAGCCGTGGATTCCGGACTAACGACCGGCTGTGGTTTAGGATAGCTGTCTTGCCACATGCCGGACTAAGGACACATGCAGCTGAATAGTTGGGCTGTGTCGACTACAATGGGCAAATCGTCACCCCTTGCAGCTGAATAGTGCAGATTATGGTATTTATTTAATTTGTACGTGGTCTTTTAGGATATTGGATTCCCATGGAACAGTTAATTCTATAATAAGTCATCTTCCGAGATAGAGAGTAAAGAGTTATATCTGGAGAGGACGAAGTTCTGGTGGTCATGAGTGGCGCATCGCAAGTATATTTTGTCATAGCGGCCGTGAAAGTGAAATACAGTCCTAGTTTGTTGTTTAGTAAGATTTTAAAAGACAGTAAGATTTTTAAAAGAGGATAAAGATAGTGTAAGTAAAGTCGCTTCAAGTTGATTCCATACAATCGCTGAACAGTAACATAAACTTCCCTAGAAAGATGACAATGCGCTCTTGTAAGATATAAATGCACATCGCCAGACCAGCTCATCCTATAGAGTAAAGATAGTGTGGTTTTTTGAATCCCACTATCTTCAACGCGTTACAGCAAAATGAACCACCTAAAAGTCCCCATAATCCAGATCAACTTGCACCACAGCAAAAGCGCCTCGGCGATATTAACCAGGAGCATGGCTGTGGCGCAGACAAGTATAGCACTAATCCAAGAACCTTGGATTGTTAGGGATACTATAAGTGGATTAGGAGGTTGCGGAACCATTCATAAGGCCCAACCGACTCGGAAACTCAGGACCTGCGTGGTCACTAAGGGCGTCACAGCCACTTTTCTGCCACAACTCAGCGGCGATGACCTAACGGTCGTTTTAACAAAAATCAACTTGACAGGAGACAGAACGGTGGATCTACTCATTGGGTCAGCATACATGCCTTATGACTCCACTGACCTGCCACCGCAAGAAGATATAACCAACCTAGTGACATATGCGAAACAACGCGGGCTCCAACTCCTTCTGGGTTGCGATGCGAACTCCCACCACGTGTGCTGGGGTAGTTCCAACATAAACCCGAGGGGGGTAAGCCTGCATGACTTTATCCTAGGCAATGAACTCACCATCCTCAACAGAGGAACAGAACCTACCTTCATAGACTCAAGAAGACAGGAGGTACTGGACATCACGATCTGCACAAAAGAAGTGGCCGACCTGGTTCAAGACTGGAGGGTCTCAGATGAACCCTCAGGCTCGGACCATAGGCAGATCCATCTAACGCTTCGGCACTCATTGGAAATTCAGTGGGCTCGCAACCCTAGAAATACCAACTGGGAAGGATTCGATAGGGACCTGGCTATCAAGCTCACCACGGTTCCGAATCGATTCCACACCAAAGAGCAACTAGAAACAGCTGCACTATCACTGTCTAATGCCGTTATAGACGCCTACGAGCAGAATTGCCCTTTGAAACAAAAAAACCTCTCAAAAAAGGTCCCATGGTGGAACCCAGAGCTGACCAAGCTCAGGCTTACGCTGAGAAGGTGTTTCAATAGGGCGAGAAATCACAACACTAACTCGCAACATCTTTGGGAGGAATACAAAAACGCCCGAAACGAATACAACAAGGCCATTGTTAAAGCCAAACGAAGAAGCTGGAGGGACTTTTGTGAGAGCGTGGAAACAGCTTCCGAAGCCTCCAGGCTCAACAAGATCCTCAGCTCCAACAACCGCCCCCAGCTGGGATGCCTTAAACGACCAGAGGGGGGACACACAAGCGACACCAAGGAAACCTTGAAGCTCCTAATGGAAACACACTTTCCGGGCTTCCAGGAATCCTCACACCCAATTGCCGCAGGGGAGAACTCCAAGAGGCTCCACAAGCCCAGGGAGTGGGCCCTTGCAGCCAAGATAGTTAATCCAAAAGCAGTAGAATGGGCCGTGAGCACCTTCGACCCCTACAAATCACCTGGACCGGATGGAATATACCCAGTCCTACTACAAAAAGGGTTAAGCCAGCTGCTGGGCCCTCTAACAAAGGTACTCAGAGCGAGCATAGCCCTCAGACACGTCCCTCATGCCTGGAGCAGCGCAAGAGTCACGTTCATTCCAAAGGCAGGCAGGAACGGCCACATCTTTGCCAAAGACTACAGACCCATTAGCCTCACCTCCTTTCTCCTGAAATCACTGGAGAGACTAGTTGACGGCTACTTGAAAAACAACCACCTAGCTCTTCAACCGCTTGCTGATGCTCAGTATGCCTATAGGGAGGGCAGATCTACGGACACTGCCCTACATCACCTGGTGAGCACAATAGAGACACAGTTAGCGGCGAAAGGTTACGCTCTGGGAGTTTTCCTGGACATCGAAGGAGCATTTGACACCACATCATATGCAACTATAAAAAACGCTATGCACAGACGAGGAATACCAGAGACCATTATTGACTGGACATTGAGTATGCTATCAAATAGGAATCTGACCGTCTATCAAGGCGACACCTCCATCACGGGAATCCCTGCTAAGGGCTGTCCACAGGGTGGAGTCATCTCCCCCCTCTTGTGGAGTTGTAGATGAACTCCTAATAGATCTACAAAACCTAGGCCTCTCTGTCTACGGCTACGCTGATGACGTGGCCATAGTAGTCAGAGGAAACTTCCTATCAATACTTAAGGAGCTCATGGACAAAGCACTTAAGACCACCCAAGACTGGTGCCAGGCCAGAGGTCTATCCGCTAATCCAAGCAAGACTAAGGCCATGATTTTCACCAGAAAATACAAACCCGAACCCGTTGAGTGTCTCAAGCTCTGGGATAAGGAGATAGAATACGCTACAGTAGTTAAATACCTTGGAGTCTATCTAGACCCAAAGCTCAATTGGAAGCACCACCTCGAGCGCAAGAGAACAACTTTCTATGCCTCGTTGTGGACGTGCAAAAGAGTCATGGGAAAAACCTGGGGGTTCAAACCCAGGGTCGCCTTATGGCTCTACAGGGCAGTACTGCTGCCTAGACTAACCTATGCTGCAATAGTCTGGTGGTCCAGGGTGAAAAAGCTTGAGACAGTAAAAATGCTTAAAAGCCTTCAAGGTAACTACCTGAGGGCTGCAACTGGCGTCATGAAGACCACCCCAACAGCGGGATTAGAGGTGGCACTCTGCTGCCCGCCTCTGGACAAGCTCATCATCCACTCCGCCAGACTTACAGCATACAGACTGAAGTGTTTGGGCGAGTGGAAGCGTGGAGGGCACAATCATCCTGAGCTAAACCTCCTCCACAAAAGCCCATTCACTCTGACCCAGGATCGACTACGGAAAAAAATTTCGGTAGAGAAATCCTATAAAATCCTAATCCCCACCAGGGAAGAATGGAAAAATCCGCAGTGGCTTCAAAGCCACAACGCAGACGCCTGGTTCACCGACGGCTCAGGAACAAATGGACGTTTTGGGGCAGGCGTGTACGGACCCAAAACCAACCACAGAATCAGCATCCCCCTTGGACAATACGCTACGGTTTTCCAAGCCGAGGTACTTGCCATATTGGAATGCATAAAACTACAAAGTCGACTTGAGGTAAAAAACAGACAAATCCTCATCTGCTCTGACAGCAGAGCAGCACTGGACGCTCTGGCTAAAGCCACCACAGAATCTTCTGTGGTCTGGGACTGCATGCAGGAGCTCAACAAATTGGGAAAATCCAACAAAATCACCCTAATGTGGATACCGGGTCACCAAGGCATACCCGGAAACGAAGAGGCCGATAGACTGGCAAAACTGGGCACACTGGATTGCCCAGTGGAGCCATCTGTAGGGGTCCCCTTCGCTACAGGTAAGAAAATCATCAGGGACTGCTTGGAGCAGGAACATCGGGCTTCCTGGAAACAGAGTCAGGGATGTCGCCAGGCAAAAGCCATGATGGAGCAACCACTACAGAAGAAAACCAAGGCCCTACTTGACATGAGCAAGAAGAACCTTAGAACCACTATCGGTCTCCTCACCGGACACACGACCCTTAGAGCTCATCTATTCAACCTTGGCTTGACCGAGAGCAAGGATTGCCGAATATGTGGCGAGGAACCTGAAGACAGCATACACATTGTTGGCCGCTGTCCAGGGCTCGCCGCCAAAAGACACAGTTTACTGGGACGAGCCTTTCTCGAACCCAGCGATCTGCCCAACTTGAAGGTCAGTGACCTACTTAGTCTGGTAAGAAGTACCGGGCTACTAGCTGACAATTGACCTAACCACACAGTGGGTAGTTACAAAAGACCTTACAGATCTAGGTGACATCAAGGGCTGGAAACAAGCCCCCCACTCCATCTACTACTACTACTACATCTTCAACGCGTAATAGACTTTATAGATTTTCATCCGCTGTCTCATATTTACTAAAGATGCTCGCTTGAGAAATAGGGAAACACGATGTCCAGGAGGTATAGCAAAGTGAACTTCGTAGTATCGGTTCGGCAGGCGACCCCAACAGGCAAAATGGTGATCGACGGGGGTTCACTCTTTTACAGTCCGGGTGAACCGACGTGCCGGCCAGTTGCATAGTAGTATAGCAGTGACCACACTCGGTTGTGCAAGTGAATTTCCAGTAGACTTATAGCAGACACGGTGAAGAAATACTCTGTTTTTTTTGCGCATAACTGTGATGGCATGTGCATGATAGTGTGTGCGCGCGGGAGATGCACTATGCGGATCTGCCAGTTTTCCACCATGCAAATGGAGAACTTGAGCAGTTTCAGCAGGAGGCGCAGAATTATCGTTCTGTTAGTACTCTTCCTATTATTATGTTGAGGTAGGTGTTTTTTTATTATAATTTTCTACAGCTGCATGTTGAAAATTAAAAAAAATACTAAACCTGTAGCATCATCTACGAGGAGGGGTGATCCGGTTGGAGTGGAATTCTCCGATGTGATGCTATACTCCTGAATCCAGCGTTCGATGGCGGATATCAGTCTGCAATCTTTCAGCATAGTCTTGTTGGGAATGGGCAGCTTTTCCAGAGTTTGGAGCAGTTCCAGCCTATTTTGAAAATAATTAAAGTAGTTTATAAATACAACACAAAAAAATAAATTTCTTTGGGTCTTCTTCACTTGGTGCCATGTCTGCTACAGAACAACGGCTAATGGCCACCTCTCGAAATAAGGATGTGGTAGATTTCTGAAACCATTCCTGTAGAGTACGAAGCCAAGATGTTCTTCTTCACCCTGGACCACTTCTTCTGGCTCTTTCGCTTTGAATTATTAGATGCATAACGTTGTATCTTTCACAATAATGCAGGACATGAGCGAAGTATTAGAGTTTGCGGATTTTTATTGTCCTTGATATTTTTATGATTTTGCTAAAGTGGTTAGTTAGTTAGTTTTCCTGGGCTATTTCCCGCACTTGGCCTCTTGATTGGGCCGTTGTGCGTGGCTCATGTTTCTATTTATGTTACTCCAGCCAACCCAGGCTATCCCAGAAGGTTAGCAGCCTGTTTAGGTTGCTACAGGCCTCCGGGACAGATGCTGGAGAATGTAGTATTCTTGCCCGTTGCTCTGCCACGCTCCTGCATTCCATGAGCACATGCTGTGGCGTTTCTTCTTCCTCCATGCATCCTCTGCATAGAGGGCTGTCTGTCACACCTATGGTAAACAGGTGTTTGTTTAGGGGACAGTGGCCTTTCATACTACCTATTACTTTACGGATTTTGTCCCTTTTTAATCTGGTGAGGTTGCGGGCAAGTTTTTTAGGTGCTTCCGGAACCGCGTTCTTTGTTTGCCTGCATCCTGCGTTTTTTTTCCATTCTTTAAGGTGGGTTTCGTCGGTGTTCCTGCGTAGCCATGTTTTTATATGGGCCTGGGGTATGGGCATCAAGGGTTCCGGTCCATATACTATTTCCTTTGATCTCCTTTTGGCCAGTTCGTCTGCCGCGTTGTTGCCCAGTGAGTCGCTGTGCCCCTTAATCCATTGCAGGGTCACTCTATTTGACCCTGCAATGGATTGAAGCGCATTGTGGCATTCCAGTACAAGGACAGAGGTTATAGTATTTTTTGCTAGCGCTTGTAGCACGGAGGCACTGTCGGAGACAAATTTCAAGCTTAGGTCTCCGACATCTTTGGCTGCAACTGCCTGTGCTGCTCTGGTGATGCCAATGCATTCTGCTTGGAAGATCGTATTTAAGTTGCCTAGGGTAGTTGATATTTTGATGTTTAGATCATTTGAGAAGACGCCGGCTCCGGTACCTTGAGTGGTTTTGGAGCCATCTGTGTATATCCTTACTTCATTTGTACCAGAGTGATCTGCTGGTTCTGCAAGTGGTTTAAGACATCTTCATTGCTGACTGTCAATCCAGCCACGTTATACTAGACTGTAGCTTCTCTTAGAACAAACTTGAAATCAAAGCGCGCTACGTCACGCATCCTAAGGGTTTGCATATGGCCGCCATACAAGGTATGTCCCAGAAGTAATAAAATATTTTTTTTTTGCTGCACCCTTACTGGTTGCAGCGTGTTCGAACCGGTTGGGTGAGGTGGGGGGGACCCGAATCTTCATAGTGCACCAAAGGTCAGTCTGTTCCAAGAATCAGAAAAATCAGGACAGTTGATTTAGTAAACACCCTTGTTTTGAGACCACATCACGACGCGTGATAGCGGATATTTTCAAACAATGCTAGGCGATCAAATTTTGCACAAAACTCCACAAAAAAGCTGCCAAAACTTACGAATTGCTCGACTTGCTCTGGAAAGATTGAGGAAAAGGGTCATCCGCATGCGAAAAACATCGCCGCTGTGCGATGTTTATCGAAACATCGAACCTGGATGCTGCATTACGACAATGCGCCCAGCCACATGTCTCAACGCATCCGTGACTTGTTGGCAAAGCATAATTTGGCAACGTTGCCGCAGCCACCCTATAGTCCCTAACGAGCTCAGGCTGACTTTTTTTTGTTCCCGAGGATCAAGACCACGCTCAAAGGGCGCTGTTTTGACAGCACTGATGCTATCCAAGCGGCTGCGACAACAGTTATCAAGGAGGTTCCCGTCGAGGCTTTTGAGAAGCCGCACAGGGCATGGGAGCGGGTGGAAAAAAATGTAGATGCTTGCGGGGAGTACTTTGAAGAATATTAACAATTTGTACCGGTATTGTCAATAAATCTTTTGACAATACAAACCGGTATTGTCAATAAAAAAAATATATATTTTATGACTTTTGGGACACACCTGTATGTCTCCTACTCCGCGTAGATGTCGAACCATTCGAGAAATTCGCCAACCTTCACCCGCGCGTAACCCCAACCGAAGGCGTTCGCCGAGACGTATCCCTCTGCTCGCTACCCTCGCACCCTACCGTCGACGAGTCGAGATCGACATTAGGAAAATGGAAAGAAATCGAGTATGACAAATTTTAAGCGAGTGCGATGTTTCGACGGATCGTCGGTCATCGTTACATTTTACCGTAGAGCGAACGATATAGATAGCGAAATAAACGACAGGGAATTGGCATTTTTCCACAGCGGCCTGTAAGAATGGACAGTGAGAATAGTGCTATAGGAAATGGGCGGGGCAGACCTGAACTGCATGTCGGGCTCGTGGTGCCAGGGCGCCAGCAGGCGCAGGCCGCGGTAGTCCAGGAAGAGGCGGCGGCAGGGCAGCGGCGCGGCGCGCAGCAGGCACAGCAGCGCGGCGCGCGCCGAGCGCGTGGGCGCCCGCAGCGCCGCGCGCGACAGCAGCAGCGTGTGCGCCTGCCCGCACACGCCCGTGCGCGACAGCAGCGCGATCTCCTTCTCCGCCTGACAAACATTTCCCTTTAGTCATGTCGCTACTTTATCCGCGCGCGCGCTTACAGTAGGCGAATATTGTTACGGTCGTTCGCCGACGTTCGCTCTGTGAAAAAAGCCACACTCCTCGGAATAATAGCCAGATTCGACGAGGAAGAATTGCATAAGTCGCTCTATATCGCAGAAAATAAGAATACCCTCATAAAGCAGCGTGAAATCCACATCGCGATACGAATTGAGCAAAATGACTCAGTTATACCGCCGAACGCCCGTACCGGACATCGGCATAATCCCATATATTCAAAATTAAAACTTTTCAGCGCACCTCCGAAGGATTTAAAAGAGCTAAAAAATATTTACACCCTCGAAAGGAAGCTAACGACTCTATTGGACTATTCTCGATTATGAACGCTAGATTATTCGGACAATTTTTATTTCATTATTGTAAATCCAAATTACTACCGACTTAACCCTCCGACCGCGGGAGACGCTCGCCGAGCGTTCGGCTCTTTCCGTACGATTCTGTACGCTATTATCGCGTTGCGCATAATTTCTGTATTTCCACTATTTCCCCGTTGAATCTTATTCTGTTGCTCTTTAACATCGAGAGTTACATTTTCCACATTCGCGAGTCGCAGGGTTAACGGAAACCGACGAGTTACGACCTGTATCGTAGAATATAGACCGAATCGATCGGAAAATCGCCCACAGTTTGAGGGTTAAATTTCTTTTTACCTGCGATTACACATAAGCCGCAACCCTTCGAGGACCATAAGCTTCGCCGAAGAGTATAGAAATTTCGAATGCATAAAACTGTTCGAATGTGTAAAACTTATGTCGAATGCGAAATAAATAACATGTATGCCAAGTTTTGTGAGGATTGGTTCAATATATTTTTTATAAATTAATGAGACATATACGTCCCTGTAGTCCATAAGAGATGCAAATAAATTTTGTATATTATTAAATATCATTTTATTAACTTAATAATCTGTACATACTAAAAAAATAACTTCAAATTGAAAATATTAACATTATGTTGTCTCAATAATATGGAAAAAATCTAATTTATAAATTATTCGTTTTCCATAATTTATAAAAGCATTTTTGAAGTTATACGACACATGTTTCCCATGGTCCTTAAAGGCTTAATGTGTTAAAGCGTTTCGATTTAAAATATATTTCCATGCATTCTGTTTAATTATACTTTTTACTGCTGCAAATGTTAAAATATGTGATTAAATTATTGTATGCCTTGCACTGAGCCTCGGGAGAGGCCTATATCCAGCAGTGAACACAGGCTGATTAGTAAGTACTCAGCCTGTGTCCACGCAGACTGGACATAAATTTTGTAAGTATGTCATGCTGGCAAAACTGCAGAACTAAATTGAACTTAACGCACCTGTTCTGTTTATGTATAAATAAATAAACCACTCATTTGTTAATTTGAATAAACCCCACTATTAAATAAAATCTTACATCGTCAGTATCAGGGAAGAGATCTTCCTTTCTCGGTGGTCTAGGTCGAGGTTTTCTCCTGGGCTTTCCTTCCTTCGTAGCTTTGATGTCTCTATCGACCGGTCGCCGCTTTTCGAGATCCGGCTTCGATACGAGTTCGATCTTATCCTTTGAATCGCTCTGCGACTGCTGCGAAATCGTCGATGCTTTCTCCGAATCCTCCTGCGTATGAAATATCATTTAGAAAATTAAATCACTGTAAAGATACGGTTATGCGGAATAACGTTAACCTCGTCTTCATCTTCGAGTTCGCTTTCTTCGTCGTCAGAGTTTGGTTCGGCGCCGATCCAACCCCGACAATTTCTCGATCCGCAAAAACATTTTTGAGCCTCTTTTCTATAACATTAAAATGCATTATTAGTTAATCAATTTCGTAATTATACGTACATTTAGAGGAGTTAAACCAAAAACAGGAACATATATTTTGACCTAAACTTCTGTGTACGGAAGTACTATTCAAAAACGATTCTGCGACTGAAGCTAGATTAAAAATTTTGATCTCTCTAGCCAAAAGCGATCTAATGTTTTAGATGTGCCCAGAACATCTCTAAATTCCTTTTTACTAATGAATGCAGTTGAGGAAATGCTTCTTTTAAATGCAAGTCTTGGTTACAAAAGTGCCAAACCAACAATAGTACAAGAGGCAGCGACAAAAAGTGCAAGAGTTTTGTAAAAGCTGATACTTTCAGATCAGACACTATTTTGGCCAGAGAACGAAGG
This sequence comes from Micropterix aruncella, assembly GCA_944548615.1. NCBI lineage: Eukaryota > Metazoa > Arthropoda > Insecta > Lepidoptera > Micropterigidae > Micropterix > Micropterix aruncella. Next base: position 33,722,903 of record OX155951.1, read on the forward strand.
ATAGTCAGCAGACCAGACTCCGGCACACCTGGCGCTGGCATACTAGGAAAGGTGTAATTTTAATTAGTACCCTTAAAGTGTTTTGGAAAAGCTGAAAATTCATCAGTAGACAGTGAATGCAATACAGAACTCTAAACAAATGGTCAGACTGCCTAACAATAGAACGCATGGCATCAGCATTACTAAAAATGGATATTTTTGCAACTTTACGACAAAATTTCATTCCCAGCCTTACTGACTCGCCTATTCTTGAGTTACAAGTTACTCTACCAATAAGTCAAAATTAGTTTGAAATATTGGTAAAATAGCGTATGAAACATTAGTAAAATTCTCTACCTATTTTCGAATTGTAAGTAATTTTAACCAATAAGTCGAATATAGGTAATTTTTTGGTAGGAATTAGCCTATTCTCTACCTATTTTCAACTGGAAAGTAATTGTAACCTACAAGTCAAATGTAGTTAATTTATTTTGTAATGTCTACCTAAATATTTACTTCATTATAGGTAGTATAATAAATACGTAAGGTAGAAATTACGTAACTTCTACCGTAAAGATTTATTTAGAAGTAAAATTAATTGAAAGTACAATTATTGGTTGAATTTATGTCGCTTCTACCTAAATTTGGTAATTTTGACTTTAAATAGAATAACATTATTGTGCTATAAAAACATTACTGGTAATGATAATTACACTGGTTCTTATAAAAAAAAGACAATTTATGCACAAATGGTGGACCTATTGCTATAGTGATAAATTCAGTTAAAATCAGTTTACTCGTCGATAAATTCAGTTTAAATTCAGTGAGACAGTGATATAAGTTTAAATTCAGCGAGACAGTGAAATAGTGATAAATTCAGTTTAACAATGAAGACGCAGATAGCAAAAGATAATTTAAAAAATGCAGTTTTAGCCATTAGATATGAAAATATTGTAACAATACATTTTCTTAAATTATATTTATAAGGATGTCGCTGCAAAAGGCATAAGCTAATACAGGAAAAACAATAAATAAAAAAATAAAATTACATGGAGCCGCCATGGACTTCACCGAACAAAGTCGGGCCGGGCCATTGACCACAATAAACCTTTTTTTTTTTACACATCTTAGGCTGTGGTAGGTTTAGGACAGCTGTCTTGCCATATGTGAGCGTTCACCTTTCCACCCATTCACTCCCCCTTCGAAGCCATAGAATTTGAGATGCGGAAATCGTGGTTTTAGATAAATTTTCTAGGAAAGAGTTGATTTTTTTCCTGGAAATACCAAGATCTTTAAAGAAGCGAAACAGAGATTCGGCTGGCAGGCCACGAGCGCTAACTTCCACCGCGTGAAGGTGAACAGTGAAGCCGTTCCGGGTGATGGCATTTGTGAGGTCATGGTATTTATTTAATTTGTGGAATATACAAGAAATTACCGTAATCAATATAAACTCGATAGAGAAACAAGAAAGTGAGAATGACATGAAAGGAATACACTCACCCATATCTCTGAAACTGATAATCAAACGTAATCTCTTCTCCGGGTCGAATATCGTACTTGGTGAAAAACCCGACCCTGAGTTCCCCGTTTACTGTCCATTTTTGAGTTTCTGCATTGGGATCGCAGGAGTGGTTGATGAACCTTGAAATATTGCCTTTCTGGGTTGCATCTATGATCGTGTCGCTCTTCAATGCCATGAAATAGTGATGTCGGTAGTTATCGGCTGAGTAATCAGTGGCACGATTGTAAAATTGTTCAAAATTTAGGACTTCTCCGACATACTCCAAAAGAAACTCCCCCCTGGAATGACAACATTTAAAAGCAATGTTAAAATTAAGTTAATTGGGTAGGATTTTCCTGAAAGAGAAAGCTCAAAACACATCAAAATTTGGCTTTTTCCATGACAGCCTAACAAAAAAGGACTGTAATGTGTTCAGGGTTCATCTATGTATGTTTTCCACCATAACTTCTAAATGCTTGAACCAATTTAGAAGTGTAGTATTGTTAGAATCGTTATATCATTCCGAGTGTCATAGGGTACCTTAACTGCCCAAATGTCCAGTAAATAGTTATCAAAATGTGCAAATGTCCAAATGTCAATAAATAAACATAAATATATCCGATAGAGTACATTCCGGAAATATACATCTATCTACTGTCCACGTGGAGGAATGGAGACGAATTCGCCACTGCGGATTGAGGGATGCACCAGTGACGAAGATGACGTCCTACGCAGCCAATAGCTCCCTCTCTCTTAACGTCATCCAAACCAACCTCCAGCACAAACAAATAGCGGCGACCACCTTACGCAGAGTGCTGGAGACGAACAACCAGACTGTCGCCATGATCCAGGAACCCTGGATCAGAAACAACAAGATCTGCGGTCTAAACAGCATTGGAGGTAAGTTAATGTTAGACACCTCTGTTGAAAACCCAAGAACATGCATCTACGTGCCTAAATCTTTAGCAACCACTTTGCTTAACCAATTCTGTTCAAGAGACCTAACTGCAGTGAAACTCACCACAGAAAAACAAACTGTCCTAGTCCTAGCTTCAGTGTACATTCCGAGCGAGAGCGAAACTCCTTCAGGAGAACTAGCCAGACTGGTGCAGCATTGTGAAGCACACGATTGGGATCTGATCATATCTGCGGACTCCAATGCCCATCACTCTCTGTGGGGAAGCAAAGACACCAACAGAAGGGGAGAGTCCTTAGCTGAATATCTATTTCAAACAAACCTAAACATTATAAACAGAGGTAGGGAACCTACCTTTGTAAACTCTAGGTACCAAACTATCATAGACATTACCTTGGCAACGGACGCGGCGGCCAGTTTGATTGAGGGATGGCACGTATCAAACGAGCCATCGTTTGCAGACCACCTGTTTTCAAATACGGTACAAGCTAACAGACCCTGTCCCATATCGTAACCCCCGTAAAACCGATATTACAAGGTACACACATCTACTAAACAAAGCGTTAGGAGACAAACAACTAACTAACACAGCACTTAGCACAGAAAACATAGAAACAAACGTACAGATCCTAACTACAACCCTTTTAAGTAGTTATGAACTGGCATGTCCTGTTGTAAAACCTAAAGACCCAGGAAAAAGCTCATGGTGGGGGCCAGAGCTGGAAAGGCTACGTCGAGGACTCAGGACACTCTTTAACCGAGCAAAAAATACCAGAACCAGTGAGGACTGGGATAAATACAAAACGGCACAAAAACACTACAAGAAGCGGATCAGATTCCGGAGAACAGAATCCTGGCAAAACTTCTGTAGTAGCATAAACTCAACGAACCAAGCCGGAAGAATAAAGAAAATCCTAGCTAAAGGTGAGCCCAACCTCCTAGGCTCCCTAAAAAAGGAAGACGGCACTTACACAAACACAGATGTAGAAACCAGCTCAGTACTCCTGGAAACACACTTTCCTGGATGTCAAATCACAGAAGATCCTGAGTGGCCAGACGAAAACTACAGCACACCAACAACCCAAGAATGGGAAGTTGCAAACAAGATAGTAACTGCGGACAAGATAAAATGGGCCCTGGAAAGCTTCAAACCTTTTAAATCCGCAGGGCTGGATGGCATTTTCCCAGCAGTATTACAATGGCAACCAAGCCATGCAACAAAATACTTACTACCAATCTATAGGGCCTGCATAGCCTTCAAATACATTCCAAAGGCATGGAGAGAGGTGAAAGTAGTCTTCTTACCGAAACCGGGAAAGGAGGACTACTCACACGCCAAATCCTTCAGACCTATCAGCCTAACGTCTTTCTTACTAAAGACGTTAGAAAGACTGATGGACCGTCACCTAAGGGATGGGGCACTAAGAAATAAACAACTACACCCACAACAACACGCCTACACAAAAGGCAAATCAACAGAGTCGGCACTACACATGGTGGTGCACAAAATAGAATCGGCTCTAACAAATAAGCTGTCAACACTCGCCGCCTTTATAGACATAGAAGGCGCTTTTGACAAAACCATGCACAACAGCATAAACCACGCCCTACAGGAACTTAAGGTGGAACCAGTCACCATAAAATGAATCACGGAGCTGGTTAGCAAAAGGGCGGTCCAGATAGTGATGAATACTACCACAAGAGCGAATGTAGTTAAAGGATGCCCCCAAAGGGGGGTCCTATTAGTGTTTTTATGGACAGCCTCATAAAAACACTAAATGGAAGGGGTTACACTACTATTGGTTATGCCGACGACCTAACAATAATGATTAATGGAAACGCAGAAAATATGCTATGTAAAGTCATGCGCTCAGCTTTGCAGATAGTAGAAAAATGGTGTGACGAACATAAATTGTCAGTAAATCCGAAAAAGACAGAACTCATCCTCTTCACCAACAAGAGGAAGTTACCAGAACTACAAGTACCAAAATTATTCAACACCAAACTCTCCCTATCTACAGAGGTGAAATATCTGGGAGTCATCCTTGACAGCAAATTAAACTGGGCGAGTCATATCGAAGCCAAAACAAAGAGGGCCTGCCTAACTTTTTGGCAGTGTCGGAGACTAGTGGGGAAAAAATGGGGTCTCAACCCAAAAATCACACTCTGGCTGTACACATCAGTCATCAGGCCCTCTCTGACTTATGGATCAGTTGTATGGTGGCCTAGAACACAACTGACCACAGTGAAAGCGAGACTCCAGAGCCTGCAACGCTTAGCGTGTGTAGCAGCCACTGGATGTATGAGAACCACACCATCGGCCGCACTAGAGTACCT
>OX155951.1:33727835-33838546 GCA_944548615.1 Micropterix aruncella
GTTTCGTAGATGTCGTTGACACATCAAACGATACATAATTTTCGAGTTTATTTAAATTTATATTAGTTTCTAGAATTTCGCAGAATGTATTCTCCGAAAATACGTATTTTGATTGAATATATTTCAATATTCAATTTTATTCGCTATTTTATCCGTTATGTCTGGACAAATAGAAACGGCGCACAGTGCTTCCATTATATGGGGAGATGGGACAAAAATCATAACTCCAACAATTTCTGCACGGATTTTTTTCCAAAAATTTATTATTAAATAGATTGAAAATAATGCCAATAAAATTACATAACATAACTTACTAATATTGATTGGAAAAAATATTGATTTTATATATTAAAAAACTCATGAACAGAACATTAATAAATAAGATTTATATAAAGTTATTTCTAATTGCATTTCTACACCCAATAAAAATAATAATACGTAAAAAAATATTATATTAAATTATAATGAACCAAATAAAACCGAAACATTACAGACCCTTATTCCGAAACGTTAGCCAACATTGGTTTAGTGAGTTGATCATAAACTTACAAAAGCTATCATCCATTAATAATCGTTTTATTAGGTAAATATGATATGTGAAATAAATAAATCCATATTGGTTAACATTTCAGACACTATTAAATTAAACTTAAAACATCAAACAACGGCGATAGTCCTCGATTTCATAAATTATTTGATTGCATTTACCTAATCCGATTCCGATGTCAATTCATCGTCACTTAAAGATAAATCACTAGGTAAACTAACGTCATAAGATTCATTCAATGATGTCTCTATTAAATATTCCTGAATGTCGTCATTTAAATCACGGGATTTCTTTGAAGTATTTTTTTCTTATGCTCGAAATAAACGAATCAGACAAAGCCGACAACAAAGCCGACATCAAGTCTTGATTAGTTTTCGTTCTTGATGACTTGCGAGTATGCGAAAAACGAAGTTTTCGCATACTCCCAATACTTTATGTCGTGCTTAGGTAAGCCTCTTCTGAAAGTTGACCTATCGGCAATTCGAAAGAAGATATCACTTCGGGACCGTGTATTAATAATTTATGAATACTACTGGGCATATAATACCAACTATACAGCCTTATGTTATTTTCCCTAGTTTTATTAAGTAAAGCTTTAATTTTTTTATAATAATTTTCTTATTACTAGCCAATATTCCTAAAATTAATGAAAGTTGTTTAATTAATTCTTTATCAAATCCAGTTATTTTCACAGCTAAATCGGGATTGTCAAAAATCTCCTGGCAGTAGGTATTGCCATCATTTGAAGAGCCATAGCCTGGCTTAGGCTTATCGATTATAAGACCCAATTTCTTCTTAAATTCTAACTAAATATATTTTTTTCGTTCTTAATATATTTTCTTGTCATCGGCCTTCCTAGCCTGCCAGCATTTAAAAGGTAATCTATAGGCAATATGCAATAAGCACTCAAAACACCTTATCCATGAATGCAGGCTTGACAAACCAGAACGATTGTGTTCTGGATTAAGTGGTTTTTCAGTAATATTTGCAGTGTTCATCTCTTTTGGTGTTGCACCACAGATGTAAAATTTTTGCATCGCATTTGTTTCTATTGAATATTATGGTTTTTCGTTGCAAGTCTGGCAACACTAGCACAGAACTGTCACAATAAATGTTTGTAACCTCAAACTGAGTCGCTGTGTTTTTTTCTCTCATCGCGTCCCGTTTTCATTTTTGCTAGGACTTTAATTTACGCGGAACTTCCTGACTGGAACAATTCAACAGGTTATGGGCCCAGCTCACGACGACTGTGTAAAGAAAAGTGCAAATGCTGAAAACGCGGTTTTCGCGACTGAAATAGTGCAAGCGGAGAAAGTGACTATTCTGGTGAATCGTTTTAAATCGCGTGGAATAATTCAACTGAATTAGTGCGATTTTAGATAAACGGACAAAAACAAAAGTGTCATTTCGTTTTGTGCGGTATTTTTTAGTGGGTGCAGCGATTACTTTTGAGGTTAGAATCAGCAATTTTTCTGTCTGAAAAACTGTGGTGCGTCGATAGCTGTTTTTTTTGTGCGTGATTACATCATCGCGTGGTACAAGGAAAACGTTTTTCTCAACGCGCAGTTTTCGGGAGCGAGTTTTCTGTTGGATTGAAATTGAAAAGTTTTTTTTCGGAAAATTTCAAATCCGGCAATTCGAAAACAGAAGAAATGGAAGGTGATCGAATAAATATCGAAAAATTGGAAGGTGTCGGTGAGTCTTGCAATTGGCTGACATGGAAATTCCAAATGCGTCAAATTCTGGAGGACAATGAATTATTCGATATTGTCGATGGAGCCGAAGAGAAGCCAACGGCTGCAGAGCCGGACTATGCAACAAAAATCGTCGTTTGGAAGAAGAAAGACGCCAAATCGAGACGAATCATTTCGACAGCATGCAGAAGGCAGGCGGTAATGCAAATTATGACCTGTGCGACAGCAAACGAGATGTGGGAAATGCTCAGAGGAACCTATGAGCATACATCGAAGGCAAACACTTTACTTTTGCAACAAAAGTATTACAGTTATGCGAAGAAGGCAGGAGATGATATTGCGACGTTCTTATCGAAATTAATGGAAATTGTGCAACAGCTGCGAGATCAAAAGGAGACCATATCCGATTCCATGGTAATTTCGAAAATTTTAATAACGTTACCTGCTGAATTCAATCATTTTCACAGTGCATGGGAATCTGCAAGTTCTGAAAGTCAAACTTTGACAAATCTGCGAGCGCGATTAATGGCAGAAGAGCTTCGCCTGAAATCGCAGGGACAAGTCGAAGAGGTGGAAGCGCTGATAGCTAAGCGAACTTTTCCCAAGAAAACCTACAACATCATAAAGGGAAAATCGTCGAACAGCAACAACAAATTGACGAATAAAAGCGACAAACCGAAAGGCAAGTGCTTTAAGTGCGGAAAAGGAGGTCATTGGAAGCGGGACTGCCCAGAGAAGAAGCATAGCTCTGACGAGAAACGAGAAGATGGCTCGGTCGACGCGTTCATTTGTCACTCAGCGACGAGTGGAGACAAAGACACTTGGATATTAGATTCAGGGGCAACTGATCACATGAGTCACCGGCGCGATTGGTTCGAGAATTTCACTGAAATATCCGAACAAGTGAAGATAGGTAATGGCGATAGAATTGTGGCTCGAGGCAAAGGCGACATCAGCATTCACGCTTTCAATGGCAATGATTGGATTCGCAAGCGAGTCATGGGAGTTCTATTCGTACCGGATCTTCAGATGAATTTATTTTCATCAGGAAAGGTGACAGATCATGGACATCAGCTGAGCATGGACAACAAACGTTGCGAACTGCTGAAAAACGGAAACGTAGTTGCAGTGGGAGTTCGTAGAAACGGTTTGTTCCAGATGCTGTTCAAGGTGAATCAGATTTCACGAATCGAGACTACAGCAAACGTAGTAATAAAGAAGAGATCGCTTTGTTCGTGGCACGAGCGACTTGGACATCAAAACGTCATACATGTGAAGAAGTTTCTGCAGACTCGAAATATTGAATTCATCAATGAAGATTTCACATGTGAAGCATGCGTACTTGGAAAACACCATCGAGGTAGCTTCAAGAATCGTGAGGAGAAGTCGAAAGCGTGTGGCGAAGTCATTCATACTGACGTGTGCGGACCATTCCAAGAAAATTCGATAGGTGGCGCCAAGTATTTCTTACTATTGAAAGATGATTACTCACATTTTCGTTTTGTCTACTTTATGAAACAAAAGTCAGAAGTAGCAAGCATCATCAAGAAGTGTGTGAAGCTGATTCAGAGGACATATGGACACAAAATTCGCATTCTCAGATCCGACAACGGCACAGAGTTCGTCAACGGAAAATTGAAAGCATTTTTCGAGGAAGTTGGTATTCATCACCAGCGAACTGTGCCATACACGCCTGAGCAAAACGGCTGTGCGGAACGGGAGATGCGAACAATCGTCGAATCAGCGAGAACGATGCTTCAGTCGAAGCAAATAGAAAAGAAGTTTTGGGCCGAGGCAGTAAATTCAGCAGTTCATGTGCTGAATAGAACTGGAACGAGCACAGTCGCGGACAAATCACCGTATGAATTGTGGCACAACAAGGAAGCGAAGGTCGATCATCTGCGAATTTTCGGCTCGGAAGTGTTCATTCACGTTCCAAAGGAAAAACGGCAGAAGTTGGATCCAAAGGCAGAAAAATGTATGTTCGTTGGTTACGACAACCATTCGAAGGGATATCGAGTTTGGAATCCGAAAACAGGCAAAATCGAAATCTCACGAGACGTCGTATTTTTGTTGGAGGAATCCATGGCCACACTGGACATCGGAGCTGAAGAAAAAACTATCGAGAGCACGGGCGATACAAACGCAAATAAAGATGATGTAAATGATGAGGGTGTAGAGGAACTTTTTACTCCAGAGGAACGCGAGGAACGTGGTGCGATATGCGACCTTGACAACAAAAATGTCATAAATCGGCGTTTGCGCGATCGAAACACAATTACAGCAGCGAAGCGTTTGACATATTTCGCATCGGGACATCATTCGGCAATGTTAGCAGTCACCGAAGAGCCAAGAACTTTTGAAGAGGCGATTAGATCGAGTGACCACCGACAGTGGAAACAGGCCATGAACGAGGAGTACGATTCACTCATTAAAAATCGTACGTGGACTTTGGTTAAGGCACCAGTTGATCAAAGAGTTATAGATAATCGATGGGTCTATAAAGTCAAGCAGAATCCAGACGGAAGCATTGATCGCTACAAGGCGCGATTGGTAGTGCGGGGATTTACGCAGCAATATGGCATCGATTACCACGAAACTTTCAGCCCGGTGGTAAAGTTCACATCGATCAGAGCAATCCTGGCGTTGGCGACATCGAAGAAAATGAAGTTGAAGCAGTTTGACATCAAGACGGCATTTCTAAATGGAGATTTAGAGGAGAATGTCTACACGAGCCAGCCGATTGGATATGATGATGAAAGCGGGCGAGTATGTAAGCTATCAAAAAGCTTATATGGTTTGAAACAGGCATCACGCTGTTGGAACAAAAGGTTTACTTTGTTCATCAACAAATTTGGTTTCAAAGCAAGTGAATCGGATCCATGTGTTTTCGTTTGCAACGGAGAAAACGGCATGCTAATTCTGGCAATTTACGTCGACGACGGATTGATTGCGGCGGAAAAGCAGGAAGCCATTGTTCCAGTCATCGGACACTTGAAAAAGGAATTCGAGATAAAAATATTTGAGCTGAAATGTTTTTTGGGACTCGAAATTGATCAGCGATCTGACGGATCGATTCACATTCACCAACAGGGATATGCAAGAAAGATACTTGATCGTTTTAACATGACGAATTGCAATGCAGTATCAACACCATTGGACATTTCTCAGAATCTTGGAGATTTTGAAACAGACGAAGAGACCGATTTTCCATATTGTGAAGCAGTTGGAAGTCTGATGTATTTGGCTGTCGCTACCAGGCCAGATATCAGCTTTGCAGTTGGAAGTGTCAGCAGATATTTGGAAAAACCAGCTGCAGCCCATGTGAATGCAGTAAAACGCATCTTAAAGTATGTCAAGGGCACGGTGGACATGGGAATTCGCTTCGAGACAGAAAACGATTTACATTTTTGTGGATACAGCGATGCCGATTACGCCGGAGACGTCAGTACGCGAAGATCGACGTCAGGATACGTTTTCATGTTCGGAGGAAGCGTTATCAGTTGGGGATCAGAACGACAAAAATCGGTTGCACTGTCTACAACAGAATCCGAATATATGGCAGCATCACATGCCATAAAGGAATTGGTTTGGCTGAAAAATTTGTTGTGCGAGCTACAGCAATCGAAATTGGACGTGCCAATATTTTTCATGGACAACCAGAGCGCAATTCGACTTGTGAAGAACCCGGAATTTCACAAGAGGACAAAACACATCGACGTGCGATATCACTTCATCCGAGAGAAATTCGAAGACGGAATATTTGAGCTAAAATACGTTCAGACGGATGAGCAGACAGCTGATATAATGACAAAGGCATTAACAAGGCCAAAACATCAACATTTTTGTACTTTGATGAATGTTATGCCAAATAATTAACGTAGAGTATTCAAGGAATTAATCTTAATTTTGAATTTGTTGGTTAATTGTATTCTCAATTCTATTTTGATTTTGGCATTGACTTGTAACAAAAAGTGGGAGTATTGAATATTATGGTTTTTCGTTGCAAGTCTGGCAACACTAGCACAGAACTGTCACAATAAATGTTTGTAACCTCAAACTGAGTCGCTGTGTTTTTTCTCTCATCGCGTCCCGTTTTCATTTTTGCTAGGACTTTAATTTACGCGGAACTTCCTGACTGGAACAATTCAACAGTTTCAGACAATACTTTACATACACTACCGTCAAGCATTGTGAATAGCATCTTATAATCAACACTGTAGACAGAGGCGTCGCTATCATCTCTCAATTTACATTCTTCCAAGTTATTAATAATATCTTTCATTAGAGACTCTTCTCGTTTCACTAATTCCAGATTTTCCTTCCAAAATATAAACTTAATTGGTCTACAAGAGAATGTAGATAAAGAGCGCGGATTACTCCAATGTTCCCTACCACAATCCCCATCAACAAGTTTAAGAGGTAAGAAGGCTATCGAAAACAAAAAAATCGTCCTTGTTAGTCTCTGATTCGGTAAACTTTTGATTATAAATACTATGACCAGAACTCATATCGAATCCCCATTTACAAACTTACTTTCTCCTATATTTACTAATTGTGCAATACTACGTAGAGTGATATTTATCAATGCCTGCAGATTTACCTCTGCCATTATGTCATTTGCAATAATATTATCCGGTATATATTTATTTTTGGTTCTTCTTAACAAGTACAGGCTAGAAAAACAGTCACTGTGCAATGCATTTACAACAGATCGCAATATATTATATGTTCTCTCGGAGAGATCTAAATCTAAATACAAAGCTAAAGCTTGCTGTGGCGTCAAAGATTGTGGATTGGTGTGACCTGATTTTTCAGATGATGATGAAGACATTTTCGCTGCAAAATTCAATTCCTGCGGAGTGATCGTCGCCAGCAGATCTTGCACGCGACGTTCCTTCGACTTAAAGGAAATTTCCTGGAACGACTTCTTAATCTGTCCTTTACTCGTTCCTGGCACAGTCTTTGAGTCTACCATCTCCCGGATATTTTAAATGTTCTTCTGTAGAAAGAAAGTACGAACTCGGGAACATTCATTCCACTTTTTTTTTAATTTCATACAAAAGACACTTGAAAGTTCATTAAAATCAGTTTCTACTTCCTCGTTGCAATCTTCTAATAGCAGCAAAGCCTTTAAATGTTCCAACACAGCGTTTTTCTTCGAGCCATCCTTGCACAAAAGCCACCCATCGAACAAGTCGATAATTTGTATACAGCAAGAACTTTCTGAAAAAAAAAATCCTGTCAGCAGAGTTGCAGAAAGTTGCAGCTAATCTTATGTATTTAAGTTCTACAGTAAGTTTGCCATTGTGGGATATAAAAATCATTGCGGTATTTCTTTTTTAAACGTGTCTAAACACGAGTTTTCTTACATTTTCTTATATAAAATTTAAATGACAGTCACAACAGCCGTAGAACAAAAGTTTAATAAAATATATGTTATATAAATAAATTATACATACCATGAACATTAACAGCCGTAGTAAATGAAACTAGAATACTACAAGAGCTATAATAAAACAACCTTTCACTTTGAGCGAAAATTCGCAAATAAACGTGTTATTTTTTCGCAAATAAACGTGTAAGTATACTTACACAACTTTCCAGGACGCTAGAACCCATTAGTAATGAAAAATTTTGATTGCATCAATTACTCCATTTATTGCTAATGAGTAATTAACGGTTTCTACAAGGATATGAAATAAGTGACATTTATATTTTTGTCCATGGGATGTAGCACTGTGCGGCGAGTTATTCATTTATCGACCAGCCTAAGAATGCGTTAGCCGAATAGAAAGAGACAGCAGCATATTCTACTCCCTCCATCCTAGCGCATGCACGGGCACACCACGGGCACACGAGCATGTTCATATCACTATGGTAACGCTTCGACGCCATAAGTCTGCTATGGATAAACGCGCATGCGCAACTAGACAAGGATAGAGGAGGGCCCCACACGCAACTATCTCTTTCTATTCGGCGAACGCATTCACTCACAGCTCGCCTTTACACTCCCGCTCTCTCCGCCAATTTTTTCGCTGTTGTGGACCCCGCAGGTCATCGTCGACCCCTGGGGGTAGATATAGACCACTTTGGGTATCACTGATCTACATTGTTAATTCTGCCTGTCTAGAGATAGTTACCAATATACGACTTTCTCTTATAAGTATGTACTATTAGAGAGTAAAACGGACAAACCCCATGAAGTTTGTAGCACCAGACGTTTCGGCAATGTCGCTACCGCCGTTGTCCAGTCTACACTAGACAACGGCGGTTGCAACATCGCCGAAACATCGGGTGCTACAAACGTCACGCGGTATATTCCTTTTTACCTTATTGATAATGTCAAACAACCGCGATAGTCTTTGATTTCAGACAAACCCCATTTTAACTTTTGTTAAGATAATAAAAGACAATGTTTCACTATTGCCCTGTGTTTTTTATTTTTAATCAGAAGCCCGCTGTTGCCTCCAAAATTCTTCGCGATTATTCAAAAACTTGATCGCGTCTTCGGCGTAAGCGGCGATCGAATTCGATTTCCTGTCCGCGACATTCAGATCTGGGTGTTTGAGCAAATTCTCGAGATATTCCTTATCGACATAGAGCTGGCCGAGCACGCTGCGCGAGGCCTTGCCAGTCTTCTTGGCGGGGGGTTTGGAAGGGTCCATCGACACCTTTTTCTCTTCTCTCTTCTTAGGAGGCTTGGCGGCGTCGGACTGACCGATGGTGTTTTCGATCGCCTCTTGGGCTTTGAGGATGCCGAGCCGGAAGCCTTGCATGTCCGGCCGCAGTCGAAGTCCCCGGTGGTAGAACATGAGGCTGTGCTCGAAGTCGCCGAGGTAGTAGAGCGCTTCCGCCTTTTGGTAGATCGCCTTGACGAAGTTCTTGTCGATGTTGAGCGCCGTTTCCGCGTCCACCAGCGCCAGACGAGGCTCTCCCAGGAGGAGGTGGCACTTGCTTCTGGCGATCAGCGCGTTCTTGTCATCCGGGCTTAGCTCCAGCGCCTGTAACAAATAGTTCATTTAATAAACAGATAGTTCTGAGATACCAACCTACTACGGCGCTCAATAAAAAGGGAAACTGAGTATGATGAAGATAACTTTTATTTAAAATTCCTTTACTTTTCATTATAGTCACGTTTTAAGTTTCAACACTAGATATATATTTTTACAAGCTTTTATTACTGTCCTTGCATGTCCGATTGGGCTGAAATTTTGCACACTTATAGGTTCGGTGACAATGCAATATTATGGTAGATACCATCGAGCTGATTTGATGATGGAGCCGGAATGTAGGGACTGGAACTCTCTGATGGCTAATTGATTTATTTATTTAAGTAATTCAAGAATAATTTAAAACAATTTTATCTTAGGAACTTTGCATTAAATATTTTAAACATTGAATAAATAGCAGAAAATGAATACATAGCAAAGTCCAGTGACAACGCCACCTAACTAGGCCGGGACCTGTTCTAAGGTGAACGTTTAATTTTGTGCGTGCTTGTTCATAATTGTGATTATTACAAAAACAAAATATCTTTGTAACAAAAAAAAAAAAAGTTAAATTAAAAAAAAAAAAAAAAAAATTGTAATAAAATAATTATTTGATCACAAAAGAATAAACATGCAACAACTACCTTAAAAACTATTAAATACTTAAAATTAGGAGTAGAAAAATAAACATGTAACTAAGATTAAGAATATATACACATATATACATACATACATACACATACAGATATATTTAAAAATAATAATATTAAATACAATAATAAAAAGTAATTTTAATATGATATAAAATATAGTATAACATAAAATTCTAAATATTAATGTGTTCGAATTAGTATATTAATATATAATGTCCAATATTTTTGTGATTTTTTGTCGTCCCTCTTTTATAAGCCATTTTGTAAGTAGCCTTTTAAAGTGGGTCTTATTTTGCGTCGATTTTATATCACCAGGAAGAGCATTGAAAAACCTTGGGGCTATGAATGTATAGGAGCGCTGACCAAAAGCAGTATTCCTTCTGGGTACTATTATATTGCGGTCTTTGGAATACCTCGTTCTTATGGTACTTTGAGAAAAAATGATCAAGTTATTCGCCAGTAAATGGTAGGACAGTCGAATTTGGGCTAGTATGTTTTGTTATAATGAGTAGTTTCCATTAAACATAATGACGAGGGTCTGAAGATGGAGCCGGAAGATTGTAAATGGAACTCCCTGATTGAAAGTGCTAAGATAGCCGAGTTTGAGTTCGTTTGTTTTGCTGTCATGAGTACTTTCCATTACATACGACGACAACAGTCTGAAAATGGAACCGGGAGATTGCCACTGAAACTCCTAATGGTAAATGGCAGGACAGTCGAATTTGGGTTAGTATGTTTTGTTATCATGAGTATTTTTCATTACACATTATGACCAGGGTCTGAAGATGGAACCGAGATTGCCACTCGAGATTGAACTCCCTGATGGAAAGTGCTAAAACAGTCTAGTTTGGGCTCGATTGTTTTGTTTTCAAGTTTATTTTCGATTACACATGATGACGAGGGTCTGGAGTTTGTAGTTCTCGTTTTTTAATAAAATCTTGCTTTAAAAACACTTTCTTTACTTTTAATGTATTTATTTCTAGACATAAAATAACGTTTCTGAACAACTCTTCATCCTGATCACCTGAAAATTCCTGCGCTGCGGCTACTAACGTGTCATTATCTTGAAATTTTCGATCTCACAGATGTTCCTTTAATATCGGAAACAGATATAAATCACTAGAGGCAAGTTCCGGTGAGTATAAACGATGTTCCAGTACTTAAAAACCTGCTTTTTTAAAGCAGCCATCGCAACTCTAGACTTAGCGAAACAAAACAATTTTAGCGGGTTCGCCTCTTCGATTTTCAGGTACTTTGTTTCGCATATACAATCCCTTTATAGTAGCTTTATGATCAAGGTATTCAATCATCGCAACCACTTGACTGTCCCAGAAAAGAGAGCCCATGATTTTATAGGCGGATGGAATAGCACTGAATTTATTAGGAGTTGGTGATGATGGTCGTTTCCAGGCCATGTATTAAAGTGTTGTGTTGTTTTGCCTGTAATGTTTCGTCCATAGTTATAAAACAATCCAAAAAGAGCATTTGCTCAGCAGCTTCGAAAGACCGGTGCAAGCTATGCAATGCCCAAAAATTTTTTTCACAGGCCCAAATCGGTTGTTGCCCTAATCTTCTGAAATATACGTTCCTTTTTAAAAATCAGTCTTTTTTTTGAGTAAATTAATTCTGCTACAATTTAAGCCTAAGGGCACAGTTTGTCCAATATCTGTCAATCTTATTAAAGCTCCATCCCACAGTGGCTCCTCGCATCTCTAAAGAATTGAGCCAGTTCTCATATGGACTGAGCCCAATATATTATTACATTAGATCTTACCCCAAGACACATGTAAACAACACTGCTCGAACTTGGCGAGCCACAAAATTGTATGATAAATTATATATAAAATAGAGATAATTCTATTCTATTCTATTCTAGTCTCTAAAGAAGTGGCTCCCCGAATCTCTAAAGAATTTGTTTTACTTTCCCGGCAGAGGGAAACTATTGTGAACGCGCATCGAACATATACAGGTTGAGTTTCAATTAACCGGCATACTTCAAGGGAGTGAATCAATCAATACAAGCAAGAAAACAACTTATCATAAAATATAAAAAAAACTTTTTTTTTCTTTTTATCGTGCTCAACGATTTTTATACAATCTTTCAGACATTTTTGTTTTTGGGTGTTATGTTATTTTCACAAATTTTTATCAAAAGTTGCCAAGGATGCCGGCTTATTAAAACCCATCCTGTATATGTTAACCCCCCCCCCCCCCCCCCGAGACGATTTAGAACATTTCCAGACTGAAGTCTGTCTGTGAGTATGTATGTGTATGTGTGTGTATAACGGTGTGTATGTGTGTGTATTCCTCCACGATAGCGCCCAAACGCTCCCTCCGATTGAGCTGAAATTTGGTATGCAGGCATGATTTACTCATGGCAAGAGTTGAAAAGGTTCTGGTTGAAATCGAACCTCCAGGGGGCGCACTATACTATCCGCATTACAAAGTGGCGAGTCAGGTAATTTATCATCGAAATCGTGCTATTTCTTTCGCGTTTGCACGGCCTTATGGAGCGATACCCGTAACCGTAGTGTAGGTAGTTTTACGCATACAAAAGGAATGTCGATAAAGTAATGAAACGAGGGAAATAAATATTATTTCAGTATTGTTTCATTACGATAAATATTAAATAGGGTAAAAATATAAATATTGATATTGAAATATTAAAATAAAAATATAAAAGTATCAAATTTATAATAGTTGACAATGAAATAATAGTTATACAAAAAAAATTTGAAACTAAACAAAGAAAGTCACCAAGCTGTTCATATTCGTCTTCACTGTCACTATCGTCTTGTAGATTAATAACATGACAATGGGTGTCAATTATATGTGCTTTGGCCAGGTCTTCGTTCTGGAGATTTTCGAATTCGATTCCGAATTCGATCTAGAGTTCGTTCGCTCGTTCCACAAACTAATGCTACCAACTTTCTTGGTTGTTGAAAATCAATTTTCCTTATGACATCAGGGTCTTCTTTCATCTTATGCAACAACTTATAAATGTTGAGAATGACATGCCGGCTTTACTGGTTAACATCACTTCTTAACTTGGTCAAATTAGTTTTGCAAAAATCTTCCATCATGATGTAGATTCACAAATAGAGTTCGTATATAACGAATGAGTTATGCTCTTTGACATTAGGCATTTTATAGCAGAATATTTTGTTATCAATAATGCCTAATGACCTACATAATACGTACAATAAAATAGACGAAAACTAATTTGGCAAAAGTGTCGTTAAAATGTCATAAAATGTCGAAATCGAACTGTTACGGTTACCACAGTTAATAGTCCTAATCGGTTAGCTACTTACCACCTATTACGGTATTTACTCACCGCTTTTGGCACATCTAGTAATTTTATCTATCTATCTAATTTTAGCAGGTAAAAGTCTTTTCATTTTTCGGATTACATCACACTCACAAATAATGTGGCTTTCTTTTGGTAAAAGAATTGTCAAAATCGGTTCAGTAGATCCAGAGATTACTTCCTACAAGGTCACAAACTTTACCTCTTTATAATATTAGTATAGAAGTATAGATTACGATACGGTTGCGGCTCCATACCTATGTCGTATTATCTCTTTAACTATTTATGCAGTAAAAGGGAAAAGTGTTCTGTTTTAAACACTTGAGACGATAAATTTACTTATTTTGATAAGAATTCCTAATTAATAAAATATAAAAGTTAGACATATGCTGTCGCTGACTGTTTTGTAGGCATTATCAAGCTACAACTTTCTCTAAAACTTAATCATATATCTCTCATCGTTAAGGCAGCGTTAGTTAGAAACGTTTTTGTTCGACCGCTTATTCTCCGACTTACTTTGCAAATCCGACTACCACGAAAAAGTCTTTTCATTTTTAGGATTAATATATAACTTATGACACTCAAAAATAATGTGGCTTTCTATTAATAAAAGAATTTTCAAAATCGGTTCAGTAGATCCAGAGATTAGGGTACTTCCTACAACATCACAAACTTTACCTCTTTATAATATTAGTATAGATAAATATTTTATCGACATGGCACCATTCCTATGTTAACTGTGTCTAATTGCCCCAGTCGCCAGTTTGTACTGCGGATACTGCTTTTTATAGTCATATGCCGCTTTGATAAGATTGTGATTGTGGTCGATCCACCAGAGGGTGCGCTAGTCATACTTCAATCTCGAACTATTGGACTTGAGGACTTAGAAATTCGGTGCATAGATGCGTCGTTGGGCCTAAAAGACACTGTGAAATTTTGGTTGGACTCTTATACAAGCGAAATATATATATTTTTAATTTCGCCGTATTAAAGAAATTATATCATATTGGAAAATAGCCATTTTAATATCACGGAAACATTTCCCTCATATAATTTGACACAATCACTATGAAGGGGGGGGGGGGGGGGAAGGGGTGAAGTTGTGGTGGGGGTGGGGGTTTGGGGGTTTGGCGAGTAGCCTTGTCTCCTTGCCGGGAAAGTCTTAGGGCTTGACAGAGCCGATTTTTGTTTCTAGCGAAATTTTTCACGTTTTGGAAAACCTTGCCAATTTTCGAAGAGTTTCTGGTCGTAGGTACGGTGTCTAGCTTAGGCTTAAATTGTAGTAAATTTAATCGAGTCGAAACATTCAATTAATATGCTAGTATAATACGGAGCATTTTCAGCATAGAGCGAGATAAGCAGAATGTTTGGCGATCGCAACAGAAATCTGAAATACCAATGAAGGAGACTACCAATAAGACTTAAATTGGGAAATGAGACGTTAAAAAAATATGCTACGTCAAATGATAGAAGACATGCATTATTTTATCTCGTTATTTGGGCGATTGTGATTTATGTGTCTTTTCATTAAATGTAAAATACTCGTAGGGATAGGAGTTTCCTTGATAAGGGAGGCTGGCTTAAAGGAGAATATTGGAAATACTTTCAGTAAGCCTTTGAACAGACATATCGTGAAAAGGAAGTAAAACTAAAAGAAAAAAGTAAAACTGAAATTTTCAAAGGGGCTTTGAACAGGAGGACTGTGAAGGAAGTTGTAAATGCGTAGCTGTATTAAAAAAAAACTGAGCAACAGGTACGGAACCCTAAATATACGGAATCATAGTTTTATAATGAGTGAAATTTACATGTCGTTTCAAGAGCGGTTGCCGTAAGGTTACCAACCGCCCCCACTCTATAGTAAACAAAGCCGTATCTAGACGCCCTCGGTTATCAGTCGGAATGCACAGTCGATTGGCTGACGCCGCACGGTGCGCGAACGATCCAGTAGCACCCGAAGAGCGTTTCCCAGGGGAACTGGCACGTAGGCACAGGCTCATATCCGGGCACCCAGCACTTCTACGTGGTGGCTACCGGATGGGTGCTGACCGCGTCAAGGGGGGGGGGGGGCGCACCCCATATGTATCCGCCGCTGGTCGTCTGTGAGTTTTAGAATTCGGAAGTGGTAACTTTCTGTGGATATGTCAGGCCAATATAAGGAGATGGAATTTGCTCATGTAATAACGTGCATTTTCATTGTTTTACTTTATTTTTTGTTTGATTTCATCACGATCCGTTGATTTTATTTTCAAGGAGATTTGTTTGCTATTGTTCTATGATGAATGGATGGAGGGTGATCGTTCGCCGGCGAATAATATCCCGTAAACCTACAATGTTCTGGTCGAAAATGTGGAACATCTAAGAGAACAGCATAAGTGCTTAAGTAAGACTAGACAATTAGCTTTTCATAAACCGTTATACATAATTTCTACACCACATTTAAAAAAATAAAATAAACTAAAATAACTTTTATCTAAACTAAAAGAAATTATATATTTTTTCACCATATACATATATTACGTATACACATGTATACGTAATATATAATAAACATACATAAAATATGTAAACGGCCGCGCCATATTTCTCGGTCCGTCGCCCACATATTCATATCACACAATAGGTATTGCATTTATTAAAAACAAGAGCACTGAACCAGAAAAGAATATTAATCGAAATCCTTTAAAGTATTCTGAAACCAAAAAGGGATTTCTATTGGTATTGGTATCAGTGCATTATACGTGTGATCTGTGCATGTGTGCGACGGACCGAGAGATTTGGCGCGGCCAATACATAGGACTAAAATATGTTTAATGAATTATTAATAAGCATTCATCACACTTGATTTCCCCTCTCCATTTCAGACAAAAATATTGTGTTCAATAAAGTTAAATGTAAAAACCAACACTACTTCAAACTTTGAATACTTGTTCTTTGTAATTTATTTATAGAAAATTTATTATTCTATTTCAGAAAATACGAATAAAAAAAAATATTTTAGCGACGTGGCTTCTAATTTTACTCATTTATTTTTAAACTCTACTTCCCCTTTTGTCCTTTTTTCTAAAAAATATGGAAAAAACGCCCTAAAATAAAAAAATGGTGTTGTGAACTAACTGCATTGGCAAATAGTTGCCAAATCCGCCTTAACTCCTCTTTTTTTCACTATCAAAAATCCAAATCCTTACAAAATTAACGCTCACTGCCCCTATCCCCCGACAGACCAACTGCTTGGCTTCTCCCACCCCACTTACTCCTCTATTCTCCCGCTGTTCCTTCCACACTTCACAAATATCTTAAAGGGGAGAGCAGATAGGTTTCGTAAACGGGGAGCATTTGGACACGTAGCCAAGGAGGGGGGGGGGGGGGGGATAAGCCTGGGTGTCCGGAACCCCTCCTCACCCGAAATTATAAAAATATAAATATTTTGGAAGCGTTTGAAAAATATTACTGCCCAAAAATATTAATTGCATAGCACCATTTTCACTGTATCACTGATCCCCCGTACCCCCCTTTCTCTTGAGGAGGAAGGGAGGTACTGGAATTTCAATAAAATAATGTCGAGTCAACTATGTAAATATGTTTTTGTGTTATAATGTTTCATAAGATGTTAAAAATAATAATCATATTTTCTGAACATTCATCAATTATCAAGTTCTACAGCCCAATATAAATATGGAAATGATATGCAATCCTAAGTGTTGTTTTACACTAAACCATGCACATTGATTAAACCTACATAGAACTAATCATCTAGAACTAGAAAATATCAATAGTACGAATATTTAATAATAATAATAATAATAATAACCTCTTTATTTGCACTTAATAAGTATACAAAAAAGGCGAGCTTATTGCCACATGGCAATGTCTTACAGCTAACCTAAAAATAGTGGTACATGCGCGCATTGTGAAAATAAAGATTATTACATAACATACAGACAAGTGGAAGAATTTAAGACTAATAATGCCCGAGGAGAGGAAATTGGGAGAGGAACAGGAGAGAAAGGGAAGAACTGGTTACTTCTTAGAAAGGTAGTAATCCTTAAGGTGAGTCTTAAACGATGGTAAAGAAGGCGAGTTTCGTATATTTGCTGGGAGATCGTTCCAGAGTCTTGCACCATGGACACAGAAAGAATTGGAATAGAAATCACTATTATGACTCGGAATTTTTAATAAACTGTCAGAGGCTGACCGAAGTACGAGACCGTGGGAACTTAGTGGTTCAAAAAGCTCCTGGAGATAGGATGGTGTTAATTGGGTGAGTACACGATATAGGAGAGCCAGTATATGAACATTTCTTCTTTGGCGTATTGGCAACCACTTTAACTGTGCCCTATAGTCGGACACGTGATCATACTTACGTAGACCGAAGATGAATCGTATGCATACATTTTGCAAACGTTCAAGTTTGTTGAGCAGTTCCTCTGATAAATCGAGATAAGCCACATCTGCATAGTCAAGGAGAGGCAAGAGGAGAGACTGTGCAAGAGATTTTTTTGTGTCCATAGGAAGAAATCTTCTGAGTGTTTGCAGAGGGTGAAAACTAGCAAATATTTTACGACTTACCTCGTCCACGTGTGGTTGCCAGGAGAAATGTTCATCGATAATTAGACCAAGATCTTTCACTTTTTGCGACAATGGTATGGTGATATCGTTTAGTTTTAAAAGCGGAAGGGATTTTACATTTACTCTGGAGAGCAATTTACGACCTCCAATGAGTATAGCCTGGGATTTCGAAGGGTTGATTAGTAGACCCATCAGCGCACACCATTCACAAATGGCCTGAAGATCAGAGTTCATGATGGCGATCGAGGCATTGATGTTTTCGGGAGAGAAATGATTATATATTTGGACATCATCTGCATACAGATGAGTATGTCCACGAACTTGGTTGGAGATAGGATTTATAAAAATTGAGAAAAGAAGCGGGGACAGAACCGCACCTTGTGGAACTCCAGCTGTTAGATTAACCCATTCGGAAGAATATATTTCTAATTGAAATATATTTCTAAATGACATCAATTTAATGACTTCGAAATGACATCAATTTAAGTGAAATCATTATAGCCTCATGGCTAAACCAGTTTTTTTTAAAGTTTAAACTAAGCTAAACGAATAGCAAAATAAAAATATGCTTTGTTTAAAATGAAAAGTCATCATGATATAAACTACATGTGGCCTAGTTACTGATTTTATATAGTACTGTATCTACTGTAATTTGTACAGATTTATCATAGTTTTTTTAATACAGATTTTATTTAAAAAAATACTTATAGTGGTTTTTAAATATTAGTATACTATGAAATTTTGATGACTATATGAGTAATGAGGTTTAAAAAATTAAAATTCTTAAAGGTGGTTTAAGATGTTTTACTCATGCAAAGATGTAATATATCATACTACATGACTTTTCCAATGCAAAATTGTACAAAATTTGAAGTAGAATTTAGGTTGTGAATTTGCAAAATTTTCCGGGGGTGATCCCCCGTACCCCCTCTACCTGGGGGGGGGGGGGGAGTACTTGGGATAACGCCCCGAACCACCCAGTGGTAGACCCGCTCCCGAAGCGAAATCCTGGCTACGAAATCTACGCTATTCAATACATTGACGTGTTCGTGTTTGTATGTGTGAGTCGCGCTCGTATGAGCGCGAGTCACGCGCACAAACGCGAGCACGTCAATGTATTGGATAGGGTAGATTTTCCACTGTACGAGTGCTCCCCGTGTATGAAGCCTACCTGCTCTCCCCTACAGTCATTATGAAATTAGGTTTCCATATTTTTGGGGTGCCGTACCTGTTGCTAAGTATTTTACAGGCAGGTACTGCAGGTAGGGTGCCGTACCTGACACTTGGGATGCCAACGATGCTAACAATACCACACACTTCTAAATCGGTTCAAGCGTTTAGAAGTTATGGTGCAATAAAGAAACGGTAAACATAAATAGATGGTAGAAGTAGAAGAAACGGTAGAAGAAACGCTAAACATACCCTGAACACATTATACTCTTTTTCTGTTGAGCAGTCGTCTAGAAAATGCATATTTATTTATTATTTATTAGTTTCAAATAGTATTCAAGGGCATTACAGATGAATCCAATTCGCCCTTGAATGTTAAAGCTGGAGTGTAAGTCTAAAAATAAATGACTACATAACTAAATTAATGCTAACATTGAACAAGAAAAAAACATAAAAATATAAAACTAAATAAAAGACAGATTATGATAAACATGAGATAGCAGGGAGATGCCTTTTTAGCTGCCAAAGGGATGTACAAAAGATATCTATTTCAGTGGGTAAGGAATTAAGAAGAGCTATAACCCTTCCCACTGGCCTGTCTACGAAAATATTTGTACGGTGGTACGGCACATTAAACAATAGATGCGATCTCCTCGCTGTGTAATTTACCGGTACGTACAATTCAAACTTACATAGTATCTCTGGCAAATAAATCGTTCCTTGAATAAGTTTATATGCAAATATAATTAGTGAAATATATCGACGAGTTTCAAGACTGTTGTATCCTACCATTCCTAGCACAAAATCTGACGGAAATAAGTATGGATAAATATTGTATTTTCTGTAATAAATATATCTTAAAAATTTTCTTTGAATACGCTCTACCATCTGAATGTATTTGTTTTCACTTGTACACCAGATGACCGAGTTATATTCAAGTCTGCTACGGACTAAACAATTATATAGTAGAAACATTACATGAATATTATTAAACTGTTTGCATATGCGAATAACAAAACCGACCATTTTGCTAGCACGATTGCAAATATTTGTAATGTGTGCACGGAAGTTCAACTGTGTATCAAATGTAATTCCCATATCTTCTATCATTTAACGTAGGACCTTTTTCCGACGGTTTTTTTAATATTATCAGATAATTTTCATGGTATTAATTATTTTCTCCTCTGCTGGTACTTGAGATTTTCGTTGCGCTAGCCAAAAATTCTGAACTTATGTCGTTCTATGCTATGCGTGCTCTGTATTATATACATACATGGAATAATTTTCGAATATTTCGTCCCTATTAAATTTCCGTATATCCAGAAATTTCCAAGATCAAGCTTTTCGAAAATTGGTAATTTTGCCAAAATGTGAAAAATTCCAAACATACAAAAAACATTTTTTTTAGAGATTTGGGGAGCCACTTAGTGACCTGTGGGATGGATCGTTAATAAGATGGCCAAATATTGGACATATATGATTTTGGCTTAAATTATTGTTTTGTTGTAGACTAATGTCTAATCGATTAACCACGGTTAGCCTGAATGGATATCTTTACACAATTCGACCCATAGAGCCATCAACGCTGAATCAGTATGTACCATTCAGGCCCTGCTCATGAGACAAAAAAACATCGACATTGACACTGTTGCACTTTGATGCACTTTGCTGTAATTTTCATTAAGATAACGAAACATACAAGAAAATTTCAAAAAATCATGGCGATGCAGGTGACGCGTAGACTCACATAATACCATAGAACCAGAAACCTAAGCAACTAAGACTTTAAATAACGGATTACCAAAAGAAATAAGAATAGTACTTACATATATTTTAGAACTAAAACGGATACGGGCCATAATCGAAAACGAAAACTGGTCAACCAGAAATATCGATGGCTAAATAACTGGTAAATTTGAGACAATCTCGATAAGAGGACGACTTATATCAGTGTAAATTTAGATTACCGAGAAAACACACGACAATATTTCTGAGAAAGCAGAATTAGGTACACTCCTTAATTCTGATAACATGCGTCGTTAAAAACTTTACAGCAAAAACTAAAAACCTTGTTGATGAAATCGAAGGCAATGCTAGTGTTGCCTCCTCTCATCTCGTTTCGTCCGAGGGCCAGAAGCGTGGTCGAATCGGCTTCCACTGGCAGGTCCAAAGCTTGCGTCCTGTCCTGGCGCTGTTTCATAGATAGAGATTGCTTTATATCCCTGGATCCCATGTTGACGGCGGCCGCCCTATCTTTATCGGTGTATACTTCCTCTTCTCTCCGCGCTTTCTTCTTTTTGACTCGCAACGATTTCTTGAGCTGTTTGAAGTTGACGGTCTGCGCTTTGTTGGCGCCGGGGGGCGGCGACTGCGGCCGCTCCCCCTTGGCCTCCTCGACCTTCTCCTTGGCCTCGGTGGAGGACTGCTTGGGCAGATGCAGCTCGGTGGAGCGGCGGTACAGCGACTTGGCCTCCTCCTTGACGTCGTCGTCGCCCAGGTCGACGCGCACGAAGCTCTGCAGGAACTCGCTCTCGCGGTTCGGGCCCAGGATGGACCTGGCCTGCGCCTTGGCGTTCTCGCTGGCGCCCTCCATCGCGTGCGCGGGCCGCTGTACTGCCGCTGCAAGTGCCTCCGCTGAGCCTCTGCCTCACGCCCAAGCTGTCAGTCGCCATGGAGACCAGCGCCACTTTATTACCCGATCAATTTTATCACTCGGCATAAATAAGCCGGTTCATTTTCGTGCCGCCCTGCTTTCATGCGGGGACACCGTTAAAGCCCACATATGTTCGCCTAAATGGAAATGGGTCACTAGCCGAATAGCAGAATATAGCGTGGAATCAAAATAATACCAAATTTCGTCGTAATATACAAAGTTAAACGACATTTTTATGACCAATGCATACATTGCGTTATGACAAACCTATAAAGAAGGATACTTATTTGGCAAACTAATAAATAAATACATTTATTGACCGACTTACATAATGTCGATTGGTATCTTCTAGCAGCAGAACTGTCTAGCTAGATGTCTACAAAGAAACGTACATATTGTACAACTGCACACTTATATATTACTAGTGGTATTACCTGGCGTTGCCCGTATTATATCCAAACTCAAATATTTATGTATACCAACTTGATGGCGATCGGTTGAACGGTATATAAGTTGATGTACTGCAGCGCTATCTGGTGGTGAGTTACCATAAAGTAAATAGCGCGAACACATTATGCGGGCTCAAATGTCTAGTGTCTCAAATGCTCAAATGATTACATCTAACCTAATCCAACATTTTTTTTGCATTTTTTAATAATTATTTTATAAACATTCCGATATATTTTGTTATATTTTGAAAGCCCTTTCGGTATTTATTTCATATTTCATACAAACCCCAACAAGAAAAAAGAATTTATGAAACTATACATACAATTAAAGGGAAAGGAAAGCCAATATTTTTTTAATCTGGAACAAGGTAACAAGTAATCAGTTAATTTATTCTTCCATATAAATTGGAATATACTACAGCGTGGGGTTTTAATCAGTGACACCTTTGAAATAGATGAATCAGTACGAGCAAATAAGCAACTTTGGACAACAAATTGCTGAATCAAATAATATAATAAAATTATCTTAAAATTACATTGTGTTCCAAATGATTTACAACAGTTTGAGAATCTACCTAATCTATGTTTTGTTTGACCTTGCTTATGTGACTAGGTCGTTGAATTCGGCGGCATTGAATGGCGTTCGATATCGTAATAGTCCGGAAGTAAGGCTACAGATGGCGCTGCACTGTTATTTCTGATCGATGTATTTTGAAGATTTGAGACATTTACCACCACTTATTGAACCAGTTTTAAAATGAAATAGGGATTACAATTAAATCAGGGCCTAAAATGTACCTAATAGTTGAAAAACAGTTTATTTATTTCTTTTTTACTTTTGTCATCTATCGGTTATTCACGCGACTACTTTTAATGAGCTTACACAATAGTCGCGTGAATAGCCGATAGATGGCAATACTAAAATAGAATAAAAAAACGGTCCTCTACTATTTGGTATATTTTATTTATCGCTTTATTTGTAATATCTATTTTATTTTTAAAAAGGTTCAATATGTGGTGGTAAATGTCTCGAATATTTTAAATATACTCAAATATAGCAATAGCGCAGCGCCATCTGTGGCCTTGCTTCCGGACTATTGTGTGCTTCCTGCTGATCATTTGGTATAAAATGTAATTTTAAAATAATTTTATTATAGGTATATTTTGATTCAACAATTTGTTGTCAAAAGTTGCTTATTTGCTCATACTGTTTCACCCATTTCAAGGATGTCCCTAATTAAATACTCACGCTGTATGTTATTCATTAGAAAATGTAATGAAAACTGCATTTACTTGTGTTTCCAACTTCTATTTAGTGTTAAGCGGCGCAAAAGTGATGCGATAGTTTGAATCGAAAATTGCGCAGCAGCGCAAAACTGCCGCGCACATCTGTCTGACATCTCAGTGAGTGTGTTTTTGGTGCTTCGTGGTAGTGGACGTATTCTAATCTCGCGCATAATTTGTTACGAGAGTGCATATTTATACATTTAAAAACAACTTTTTACAGTTTTTATATTTTATTGAGCAAAAATAGCCATATCACTTGCTATTACTTCGGACGATGATTCGGTCTCTAATGATTGTACGGACGGTGAAACAACGGTTACAAGCAGTAATAATAGCAGTATTATTATGCATCGAAAAAAAAGATTGGGAATTGCAAGTGAGTCTTCTATTTCATCATCATCTTCAGAAATAGACGAAACACCAACTTTTGCCAATATTCCCCCGACAAAAGTGTTTTCTAAAGCAACAAATATTTTTTTTTGAGACTCCTGGACCTAGACGGGCGCCTTCTCCCGATGCCACACCTGAATTAGAGTGTTTTATTTGACACCATTATTTTTCCTTTAAAATAATCAAAAAATGTATAGCAATTTTCATATATATTCACAAAAATTGCTTAGCACTAAAGCGGTTAAAGAACTACGTCTGTGTAAAAATAAGTACGCGCAGTAAATGCAATGTGATTGCATATATGCAAAATATAGATTTCGAAAAAAATGCATTAGAACAACCGAGTTGCGTTATATATTTGAATAGAAATCATGTATTTGATAGAAACGCTAAAAAAATGCACAGAGGCATTTGAAAAGTTTAGTATTAAGGCTACTAAAACTATAGATGTTTTCAAAAAATTGTATGTACTCGTTATTGATGTATTCTTCATTTGGTAACTGATAATAGACCTACGTTTGCAAGTTCAGAATTTGAAACCTTTTTAAAATAGCAGGGATTAGACATAGTCCTCCGTATCATCTGGTGATGAACGGAGCCGCTGAAAGGTTTGTTGAAACTAGTGGCGTAACTAAGCCGATGCAGACGGTGCGGCGCACCGGGGCGCGAAATAGATTGGGGCCTAAAATGGAACCAGTCTACTATCGACGATCCATCCAACTCTGCCAGGAAGCTAAAGCCGAGAAAATGGATATCTCAAAATTAATCGATGACATCGCAAATGATGACAAAACTGATCGATTATTTTGCATAAAGACAATTCAACTGTATAGCACCGAAAATGTTCAACCGTATTGATGACAAAATAAAGGAAATAGAAAATACCATTTTATTCAAAAAAAATATAAAAAAATGGCTTCTTGACGAAATAGGTCGTTCAAGGACAGAGAACTAACTTCTGCAAGTCATATCTTAAAAAAATATATATTTCTGTATAACTTTACTATTATACTATATAATGTGATATAATATATAAGACAAAATGTAATATATTGTAATATGAATAATACTATAATATATCTAGATCGTTATATTTATATATTTATGTATGTATGTATATGCATGTGTATGTGTATATGTATCTATATGAGTACCTAAGTCAGAAAGTCAGAAAATAAGTCGTATGCCCAGATACAAGCTATATTTGGCCTAGTTGGGTATGCGCTGAGCATGGTCTTGTGAATGTGGGTCGTTGTTCTTCGCACCATTACGTGGTATGACCATTTTTATTTGTTTTATAAGTATGTTTGAAATAAATAAATAAAAAAATAATACGCGTGGCACTCGGGGATTGCCGCGGTAAAGCTATTGCATAGCATTTTTAACAACTTATGGAATTATAATTATTTATTTATTTTATTTTTTCTGATATCAGATAACTGCGCTCTATCGGAAAAAGTTAAAATTATTCCGAATCATTTGCGGCTGCGGTAGCAAATGATTTGGAATAATTTAAACGTCTTCCGATAGAGCGCCGCCCACGAATTTTTTATTCGACAAAGCAAAAAAACCGGATTATTTGAAAAAAAATCGTAGATAAAAAGATAGATAATTAAATTATCTTTAAAATGGTGCAGGTTTCATAATAATACGCCAGATAGTATTTGCGTAGTAGTCGTTTTTGTGTTCGATTAGACCTAATTTCACAAATTAATTACACTATGTAATATACACAAAATCTAAAATATTCAAAGCTAAGAATATTAGGAAAATGTTCTTGTTTAACATATATATTTTTCTAATCGTAAGCAGTACTCGTTTACACGTAATTATCAGTTTAAAATCATTAATTTTCGTTAAGAAATTTCTTCATTCGGTCGCCGCGCTGGCCTAGGCCCGCGATAAAAGCTATGCAATAGCTTAATAAATAAATAAATAAAGCAAATCAAGACGACAACCATTCTAGAAATGTATTTGTTTATATTTTTATACGTACTTAGTTATTTAAATAAAAAAAATACGTGTGGCACTCGGGGACTGCCGCGGTATAGCTATTGCATAGCATTTATAACAACTTATGCAATTATAATTATTTGTTTATTTTATTTTTTCTGATTTCAGATAACTGCGCTCTATCGGAAAACGTTGAAATTATTCCGAATCATTTGCGGCTGCGGTAGCAAATGATTCGGAATAATTTAAACGTCTTCCGACAGAGCGCCGCGCACGATTTTTTTATTCGATAAAGCAAAAAAACCGGATTATTCTTTGATTGTGGTGGATTTAACTTATATTGGAAATAGGCGACTCATCTGGTTAATTTAATCATTTATGTGAATATAAAAACGATCTGACCACCGACCTAAAAATGATTTAACACCCATACAAACCCGGGTGTGTATAACATCGAGTGCAGCTGTTGGTTTTATATGTTGGAAGAACAGAGCGACCCATAGCGACTCCACTGATGGAACACATCAAGACTGTTAAAACCTCTTGAATAGCGAAATGATCAACTAGGTGCAGCTGCATCGAATCCTCTTTTTAAATTGTTCTCAACGCTTAACATCGAGTGGAAAAAGCGCAAAACTTTGTTATTTTTATTATTTTATTTTTGGACAGGCAACTTTACTGATACGTCCAGATCAGATCTTGTAAATTTTAACATACAATGTTAACAAGTTTAGGTACAAGTCAAGTCTGTTATAAATTGATTGACAGAGCTTCCACTAATCACTTTAAATATTAGTTTATTCCTCATGTTCATCACTTTCTTTTGCAGAACGTTCTTAAGAGATTTAAATTTTGCCTGGTTGAGGTTTATTCTGTGATCTCGAAGATTTGTACCTATTCTGTAGCACAGGGCATATCGTAATAATGTGTGAGAATGTATTATGTTTCAATTTGGTCGTCTTCGTCTTCTTTGTTTGAGAGTTGTCAGTCCAAGAAATTCCAAGCGATCTTCATAATTCCTATTCTTCAGGCCCACTGGCATTTCGGTTGCCCTCCTCTGCACTTTTACTAGGACACATCTACATCTTTGCGTAAGAGTTCCAGAGCTGATAGCCATACTCAAGAATAGGTCTCACATATGCTTTGTAGATCTCTTTATAAAAACCTCTAGTCACAAATTGGCTCTTTCAGCGATTGCAACTACCTATGTGTTTTTTCCCATTTGAGATCATCACTAATTATAATTGTATTATGTAATGTAAATTGGCAAAAAGGCACAAATAATTTATGGGCATATAACGAAGAAGTCTTTTCAAACGTTGCATTTTGCGATACAGTGGGGGACTAGAGATGGTCAGGTGTTCGCTCGACAACGACGCTGTTTTTCGGAAGATCCGCCAATGTTCATGAAAGCTCTATAAGCTAACCTCATCTGCCATTGAGTAGCTTCCCCATTATCAATTTTTAAATAATAATGTTGATATATAATTCAATGATACGTCATGATTGTAAGCTAACCTTACCGAACATGGGTGAAAAATAATTAAAACTTTGCTATTTCAAAGTCTCCAGCGCCATCTGCCATCGAGTAGCTCCAAGTAGAGATCTGCTTATTTTTATTTTTTTTTAATAATTCTGCAAGAGACAAGAGATAATTTTGCAGACATTTAACTATATTATCATATTTTTTTGAGGTCATCTGATTAAAAAAATTGTTTCCACATGCAATTTCTTGAGTATAACGTCAATTTCTACAGTGGCCAGCGCCATCTGCCATCGTCCCCTGAGAAATTAAAAAAAATATTGAAAAAAATTAAACAACCTTATTATAGGCGTCCGCTGATTTTTGGAAATTGCCATTTTTAAAATGTCCTGCGGCTTCGTCGCAGTGTTTGCGCGCTTCAGCCGGGTCAACGACTCTTTCCACTTCTTCTTTCTTGCCGCGGCCCTGATGCGCCATCTAGAAACAGCCTGGGAAAATTATTAGAACCATTAATACTCTTCTCACGCAGTTCACAAATTAACCAACAGGGGACGCTTGTTAAAACAAATATATAATAAGCTGCGCCATCTAATAGCAGCCTGGGAAAGTAGGACCTGCCAGCTAGCCAAACTTCTAACGCAGTTCAGAAATGAACCAATAGAGGGCGACTGAAATATTTTATTTCTTGAAGTTGCGCCATCTAGCAGCAGCTTGAGGAAGTTTTTATAACGCTTCTGACGCAGTACAAAGATGAATCTATAGAGGGCGCGTGCTCAAAATAAATATATTTCTTTAATAAGTTACGCCATCTAGCAGCAGCTCGAGGATGCTTTTAGAACCTTTAGAACTTCTGACGCAGTACAGAAAAAACGGATAAAGGGCGCTTTAACGAGTTAAAAAAATATTTCTAGAAGTCCGCTTGAGCGGCAGATGGCTGTAATATTAAAATGTATCACAATTTAATCAGAATATTACAATTTATAACAATAGTATATTGTTATAATGCATCCATTGTTATAATCCAAGGCAAAACCATTTTTTAAAATAATCGTAATAAAATTGTTTTAACTTTTGTTGCGATTCGAATTGGTTAGAGAAGTACATTTCTTTTGTATTTTTATTTCGTTATTTACTAATAATTATTTGTACTTCTTAAACCATTATTTGGTGATTTTTTGTGTGCGATATAAAAGCGGAAAACCAAGTTGCAATAATATTCTTTTAATTCGTAAATAAAACACTTACTTTTCAAATTTTCAATATTTTCCTTTGGTTGAATATTTTCCTGTTTTGGTCATTTGGCGGAACGACATTCCGACCAGGCAAGGGAGGTCCGCCCAGCGGAGTAATTCGGTCACAACTGGCGACAGCCGCCCTTCCCGTGGCATTGCCCGCCCAACTCCATAATGCACGGCAAGCTAACTAACGAAGCCCCAAGCCAGCTACCGCTATTCTTTTGCCGTACGACGACAATTACCATAAAGGTACCCACCAACCTTGGTACAAAAGGGTCAAACGACGCGCGCTAAAACGATAAAGTTTTTAAAAGACATCAATGAAACTGTTCATGCAGTCTTATATTTTGTGGTATTAACACCAGTCAGTTTACATTGCCACATCAAACGCCAGGTTAATCAAAAGAGAAGGCGAAGAGAAGGAAGACTAAAAAAGAAGGCTCCTATACACTCCCTCGAGTTTCATTCTAAATGCCCTTCAAAAAGCCCTCAGAAAGCCATTCAGAAAGCCCTTCACCTTCAGCAGGATCTTGAAGTAGGTCTCACCGAGTTAACCCAATCCTTGCCAACCATGCAGTTGCAATAAGGACC
Source organism: Micropterix aruncella (assembly GCA_944548615.1). NCBI lineage: Eukaryota > Metazoa > Arthropoda > Insecta > Lepidoptera > Micropterigidae > Micropterix > Micropterix aruncella. The sequence continues at coordinate 33,756,809 of OX155951.1, forward strand.
AGCAAATCGACGTCGATCAAAAGCAGCATATTTTCTGTGCAAATATAATAACATCCCAATATGGTCCGCAAAATGGGCCCTTATGAGGTGCTTAGATTTACTTTTTCCAAATCTTATAAAATAAATAGTAAAATCTAGTTAACCATGGAAAAAAATCAAAGTTCAAGTAGGTAGTACGGAGTACAAAAAAAGTTCAAGTTGTAAGTAAGATTCAAGAAAATCCTTCTGCAACCTTCTGAAAATCTGTAATAGTGACAATTCAGAAAAAATCATGAACTTTATAAAAATAAGGCCGTTTTTCCTCTGACTTGATGGCGTTTGTCATTGTTTTGGCGTTGACAAGCTTTGTTGTGTTATCAGCCCAAGAGTAAAATAGTTTTTTTATTATCTACTAATTAAGGGTTTTTAAGGGACTCGAAGTATTTTTAATAATCCGTCAAGTCTAAGTTTGAATCACGGGTTCCGTACCTCTATAAACGTACGTAATATTTATATGTTTAATTTATTAAATTACTACCTCTAATAAAAAACAAGTTGATACACAATTGACGAATTAGCAATGTGCTCGATAGTTTAAAATTATCTCCTCCTGCTATTAATATTTCCACCATTCGTGAGCTATGGCAGGGCTTCAGCTTGTCCACTATAAGGCCTAATTTCTTTTTAAATTCATTCGGTATATTTATTTTTCGTTCTTAAAAATTAACTTGTGCTCAATATTCCTAATAAAAACATAAGCGATATGTAGCAATCACTCAAAGCATTCACGAGTTGAGACACTAAAACGATAATTTTCTTTATTCCGTATTTGTCTAAAAATTTTGTTTCGGTTTATTTCTTTTACAGCTCCATATTAAAAAAAATGTGCTGCATTAATTCCTGACAAAATATTACCCACACTTCCGTCAATTAACAATATTTTATAATTATCACAAAATCACTGATTCACCATCCAATTCAATTTATTAATATTTTCTTTAATTATCCTTTCTTCTCGACTTACTATAATACTTTAGGTTATCGGTCTGCAAAAGAACGTAGACTGAAGAGGTGGGTTAAATTACCCTTTCACTATCGCTACATATCAGTGAGATTGAAAGGTGAAAAGATAATCAAAAATTAAAACATCCTTATTCTTTTCAGAATTTATAAAATTTCACGTGTAAATACTGCGCACGGAACTGCCATCTAAACCCTAACATGTTAAATTTCATGAGGTACTTTCTCCTAAATGTACTAATTTATTCTACTACTATCGGTTGATTTATACAATAATTCCTTCAGATCTACCACTAATAATTCGAGGATTAAAGCTTTTATGTTCCCAGTCCACCAACCGACTGGAAGGGAAAGTATTGTCGACGCACTTCTGTGTGTGTCTGGCTGTGTCTATTCCTTTACGATATCGCTCAAACAATTGAGCTAAAATTCGGCATGCAGGTATCATTTAGTAATGGCAAGATTTGGAAAAGTTGTGGTAATCGGTCCATGAGGGGGCTCCCTAGTCATATTTCAATCTCAAAAAATTAAACTTAGAAACTTGAAATTTGATACACAGATGCCTTCTTGTTTTGGAATATCTCATATACAAGCTACACTAATAATATTTAAACTTTTCCATATATTTTAATCAATATTATCACATCAGCATCCCCCTTTGACAATATGCCACGATTTTCCAAGCCGAGGTGTTTGCCATATTGGAATGCATAAAACTCCAAAGTCGACTTGAAGTAAAAAATAGAAATATCGTCATCTGCTCTGACAGTAAAGCAGCATTGGACGCTCTGGCTAAAGCCACCACATAATCTTCTGTGGTCTGGGAGTGGGAGCTCACGAAATGGGAAAATCCAACATAATCACCTTAAAATGGATACTGATCCATCAAGGCATACCCGGCAACGAAGAGGCCGACAGACTGGCAGGGCACAGTGGAATGCCCGGTGGAGCCAATTGTTGGGGTCCCCTTCGCTATAGGTAAGAAAATCATCAGGGACTGCTTGGAGCAGGAACATCGGGCATCCTGGAAACAGAGCCAAGGATGTCGCCAGGCAAAAGCCATGATGAAGCAACCACTTCCAAAGAAAACCAAGGCCCTACTTGACATGAACAAGAAGAATCTTAGAACCACTATCGGTCTCCTCACCGGACACACGACCCTTAGAGCACATCTATTCAACCTTGGCTTGACGGAGAGCAAGGACTGCCTAATATGTGACGAAGAACCTGAAGACAGCATACACATCGTCGGTCGCTGCCCAGGCCTCGCCGCGAAAAGACATACTTTACGAAACGAGTCTTTCTCGAACCCAGCGATCTGCCCAACTTGAAGGTCAGCGAACTGCATGGACCGGTAAGCAGTACCGGGCTACTAGCAGACCACTGACGCAACCGCAAAGTGGGTGGTTACAAAAGATATTATAGATCCAGGTGACATCGAGGGCTGGAAACAAGCCGTTTACTACTACTACTACTACATCGCATCGGGCGGCGCAGTTCGTCTCTCGGATAAGGGCCAAAAGATGGAAAGGAACCCAACCGGGTATCGATTTTATTTATCTCATCGATTAATATTTCGATAAAATCAGTCCTTGGCTACTTGCCGGCCAAGTCTTGGTGTGACAACCGTTTTTTGTATCCTTTGCAAGTCAGAGGTTGTCAACATAAGATATCGCCTAATAATTTTGTAATAATATTCTATTGAATATTGTTTCAAATATATTTTGTATTGAATGCAATATGTCAATCAACCTAATCTGGAAGAGGCTCGTGAATTATGATTTTTTATCAACCCCTTACCCCCCCATACATACCAATATCTAAAAAGTTCTCTTTTTTTTTAAAAAATGAACGTACGGGATACGATTTGTTGCGTTTGTGTATGGATATGGATACTGATACATCAAGGCATACCCGGCAACGAAGAGGCCGACAGACTGGCAGGGCATACTGGAATGCCCGGTGGAGCCAATTGTTGGGGGCCTATTCGCTATAGGTAAGAAAATCATCAGGGACTGTTTGGAGCAGGAACATCGGGCATCCTGGAAACAGAGCCAAGGATGTTGCCAGGCAAAAGCTATGATGAAGCAACCACTTCCAAAGAAAACCAAAACCTAGCGACCGTATCACGTACGTTAGTATGGGTAGGGCGGTTAAAGACTGCGTTTTCGACAACTTCCAAGACACTTTTGTTTAATTATTTATTGCAGTATGCGTGAGAAACCTTCTTTAAATCGCTTTGATTTTATTAGAACATTGGTATAACCCCAACTAAATTCAGTAGAGTTTTGGTTCAGAAAAATTAAAATCATTGTTTTGGCTTCAATATCTCACAAATGATGCTTCCCAAGTAAATTATTCAAAATGTATTCTATTTTTCATGTTCTTAAAAAAATATTATGCCGTTATCTCCAAAGTAATTTCTATTTCTTAATAATTAATAAAATTATTAAACCAAAAAAAAAATTATAAAAAATATATCATAAAACAATATTATATTTAAAATTGAAATTAAACCTCTGCTCAGCTACGTTATTATTATCTGTGCCCAGAAAAATTAAACAGGTAAAAAGTAAATGATAGATAGTGGGTTCGATTGCGTTTCTTTGTGAACTAAAACTGATATTAGTTCAAGCGAACGAGATAGAGCCAATACGTTAAAGCGGAATGTGATACGAACGATCGTCGATAAAAACTTATACTCGTCCGAATACATTTGAAAACATTTCGTGCGGTGTTAGAAATTCAGATGCTTTATCCTTTGGTGGGTAATTTTAATGCGGAAAAGTGACAACCGTTCATTTCACATTCCGCTCTAGCGTATTACCCTGTCTTGTTCACACCAACTAATTTCTGATTTTAGTTCACGAAGAAACGCAAACGAGCCACTGTATAGTATTTCTGAAATTTAAAATTTATTTTTAACAATTAGAGAATTGCTCTAATACTAACGTCACAGTGAGCTATAAATACAAACACAGTCAAATTAAGACAACGGGACATTATGTGTTGCGATGATCATAGGTATTTATAAAAATCGGTTATAAAAATAGCTAAAAATTACTACTTTCTCAATCCCCGTTTGGCGCCAAAATCGTCTCGGATAAATCCCGCAATTCGGCAACATTGCGATGATTGTTACTTGGGCAAATTAATGTTCGAAATCGGACAACGTGTTTTGAGATATCGTATATACACATAAACAGACAAACAGAAAGCAAGACAAATACATGTACAGTCAACGGACATTTTTTTTTTTTTTTGGGGTCTATGGGATATAAAACGCCGAGAAAGGTTTACAGAGCAAATAACATTTTGGAGTAAATCCAATACTTGCCCTCATCTTGCCGGGTTTTGTCGTCTGCGTAATAGGGGATTTCGGCAATATAAAGTCATTCACTCACGTTTTAAACAGTACCGAAACGTCTCCTTTAAAAAGTAAGTCAAAATCTTCATATAACCGAAACTCCCCATTTTAACTACTATTAACAATAAATGTTGTCACCGAAGCACAGAATAAAATATACTAGGTACATTGAAGGATTGGATTTTGAAGGAACGATTGATGAAATTGGAGGATAAAGATGGAATAGCGAAGGGAGAAGGTGAGGTTTTTCGAAGGTTGAATTCGGTATTTTCGGAAAGAAAAGGGGTGTCGATTTTTCAAACTGGATTATGGGTACAAAACACCATATCGTATGGACCATGACTTACGACCAACCTACGATGGGCGGGGGCAGGGAGGGGGGGGGGGGTTACCGCGCGCGCGCAGCGGTGTGATTGGGAATTTATCTCTGCGTGTGTTCGTTTGGGCGGTCTCACTCGATTTTGATTATGTGATAAAAAAGTGATTAAAAAAAAAGTTAATAATTATTTAATTATTCAAACTCTTACGGAACTAAAGGCGATTAAAGGGTTTACGTCGCAGAGTGGCTTCGAGAGATTTTCCACTGTATAGTGTGTATAGTCCAGTCAAAATATTGATAAAAACAAATCATGTAACTTTTGGGCAACCGGTCTTTTCTCCCTATCTAGACCCTGCTGAATCTGGAAAGGCCCAAGAGAAATACTGACCGGAAGTGAGATATTCAAGATGGCGGTCAATATGGCGTCGAAACCCGAAATCGGCGCTGTCAAGCTCCTCTTCGACATAGCAACGCGTCCAAAATGTCTAGATGTATTTTTTTGAGCAAGGAGAATTTAAAAATATGAATAAGTCAGTACAACGGGTTAGCAAAAGTAACTAAACTTGGGTGGCCCATGCCACCCAAGTTTTTCGTTTCTGTGTTTTATTATTCTGTTATTATTAACAGAATAATAAAACAATCATTCGACTTATTGTTCAACTTGTTTACACAAAGTCATTGCCAAGGTCAACCCAAGTTTTTTACTATTACCACCAAATTATTTTTAAGCTATTGCATAGCTTTTATCGCGGGCCTTAGGCCAGCGCGGCGACCGAATAGAGAAATTTCTTAACGAAAATTAATGATTTTAAACTGATTACGTCTAAACGAGTACTGCTTACGATTCGAAAAAAATATATGTTAAACAAGAACGTTTTCGTAATATTCTTAGATTTGAATATTTTAGATTTTGTTTATATTACATAGTGTAATTAATTTGTGAAATTAGGTCTAACCGAACACAAAAACGACTACTACGCAAATACTATCTAGCGTATTATTATATAACCTGCACCATTTTAAAGATAATTTAATTATCTATCTTTTTATCTACGATTTTTTTCGAATAATCCGTTTTTTTTGCTTTATCGAATAAAAAATTCGTGCGCGGCGCTCTATCGGAAGACGTTTAAATTATTCCGAATCATTTGCTTCCGCAGCCGCAAATGATTCGGAATAATTTCAACGTTTTCCGATAGAGCGCAGTTATCAGATATCAGAAAAAATAAAATAAATAAAATCAATAAATAATTATAATTGCATAAATTGTTAAAAATGCTATGCAATAGCTTTACCGCGGCAGTCCCCGAGTGCCACACGTATATTTTTATTTTTATTTTTTTATCAAAACGTGCTTATTTGCTCGTACTGTTTCACCTCCTTCAAGGATGATGGTAACTAAAAACTCACGGTGTATATTATTTGCTATCTTAAAATGGAAATAAAATCGTGCTGTTATTCATAACCGTATAGCCATCGAGTGTATCTATAATAATATTGATTGTTTTCTTTCCCTTGACTGTCGCTGTTTTCTCCATTATTCGCAAACATCAACATGTAGGAGTCGTAACTCTGCTATTTCGGTCAATGGAGAGGTCAATCAATGGAAAAATTGCCCAATTGAGCAAAACAACATAATACATGCAATATATTGGTCGTATGACAATTTGTGTCATTCGTGCTTTCCATGTTACCTTTATGACAGTCATAATTCACTGTCGTTTATCAGATAGAGTATTCCCTCGTCAAATCGTAAAAGCGTAGAGGGAAATAAACTTCCTCGCAAATCAGTAAAGCTTTTCCCCCCTTGTAGATATAATAGAGGGAAGAGTGTAGTTTGATCTCCATCATAGGGCACACGAATCTAACCAGTTTGAAACTGTACTTAACCTACTATTAAAACAAATAACTTTGACAACAAGAGAGGTAGGGGAAGGGGGCCCAAAGCGGGCACCTTAAGAAAAAGGTAATATTATTTTTATTAGGAATCACCTCCTGCAACTTGTTTTGTAGGTACTTTGAGAAGCTCGATTTGAGGCTTTTGAATCATGTTTGGTAAAAAATTACAAAACGCTAAAAACAAAAAAATAAATGGCAAATTACCAAACTCCCACGAATGCCCGCTTTGCCCGAAGGGGGGGGGGGGGGGCTAAATCGGGACGTGTTTTTTTCGACACTAAGTAATTGCCATTAATAAATAACCTGACCGACCAGATAAACACTCAATAACGAATGAGTAGTAATAATAACATAAAATACATAAAAGTAGAATAAACACCAGTAGAAAACTTCGCAATTTTTCTAAAAAAATCCAATGAAAATATTTTTTTTCTACAAATTTTAAACTCGTGCTCGACAGACGGACAGGATAATTGTGGCAAGGTGAGAGGGGCGCGGGGTTTACCCACGCGGTACGAGAGCACGCCAATTTTTAAAATGACTGTATACACGAGGGTGCCCGCTTTAGGCACTATGCCCGCTTTAGGCCCCCTTCCCGTATCTTTGGATAAGTTTTATTCCTCATTTTGGGCATAAAACAAAAATGACTGCTGATATTATTGTAGGTAAGTAGCTGACAATCCATTTGTGTAAGAAAATAGTCAAAATTCCAATATAACGGTTGTGTAAAAGGTTTCTAGCCTAGAAGTAAAAGACTAATTTTTATTATGACTTAGTGATTTTCAGGAAATTTTGCAAAATACTGCCTTTACAGCTGCTGTAGCTTATTTATTCGACAAAAAATGCTTTCCATGAAAAAAATTCCTAAGATTTCTGAATAGATAGTATTTACTGGGGCTAATTCTGTTGAACACGGTGGATGCTCAAGCAATTTGTAGTTTAATTCGTTGAATTTGAATTCCATGTTGAAAAAAACCACTGATAGGTCAATTTCAAACTGTTTTAAAACAAAGAATGCATTGGCTCATGAAATGAAAATTTCCATGCATTCATGTGACAGATAGATTCCAATGCATTTATTTATTTGACAGTATTACCAACATATATGTGTCAGTCTAGGAACTTTTCACGAAACCTGTAATTTCAAAAATATATAATACCTATAATCATTGTTGATCTGCCATGATACGGAGCTCAATAATAAATAATTTAAACTAAAACGTTTTAGGTTAACAATGAGACGTTTAACTCATTAAGTATGAGTTATGTGTGGGTAGCTATATTTTTCGTCAACAAAGTGTACGTTATTCAAACGTAATACGTAAATTCAACCAATTGTACGTCACATGATCTAACTAATACTTAGTTAGTTTGAAAGTTGGAACCTTGGAAACGAGACACACTATTTATGTGTTTAAAGTAGGGTTGACTATAAAATAGGTTGAAATGTTGAAACGACATGCACTTTGATGACAATGCTCATAATCCCTGGTCTATAAAGTAATGGAGCCACCCGAAGAACGAGACACCCGATACGAGTTTGTCACGCGAACTCTGATGGAAAAACATCGCGATTATAAGGCAACGAGCACACATAAACAGTTAAATGTCCACAAATTCCGAGAGCTCGTTATTTCAGCGTTAAACTACAAAGGACACTGTAGGTAATTTTACATATCTATTAGAAATAGGATTAAAACGAACATACTGCGTGAAGTTTGTAGCACCCGATATTATGGCGATGTTGCAACCCCCGTTGTCCAGAATAGACAACCTGGTCTACCGTCGACATCGCCGAGACGTCGGGTATTACAAACTCAAGCGGTATATTCATTTTTATTTTATTTATAAAGTCTAACAACCGCGATAGTCTTAGATTTCGTCTAGTTTTAAACTATCGTAAACGCCAATTTCTCGATATATATTTTTTTAACTATGCTATCCAATATTGTCATTTGTCAACCTCTGTCATTTGTGAATAGTCTTAAGTACCAGAAACATCAGTTTTTAATGTTATTTATTAAAAATTAAAAATCTTGAATTAGAAACTGCTTAAAAATTTGGTTTTAAACCATCCCAAGCGCCTACGACAGTTTCATATTAATATATTATTGAAACAGCTTCAATCGTGTATGGTCCTGTGCTTTTATGGTAGTTTATATGGATATTTATTTATCTGCATAATATTCGTGTATATTATTCAAATTGTTTAAATTTTGTATAGTGGAATGCTATAGGACAGTTTAATATCTTAAATTTCGTTTATGCCGGCGTATAAGATATAGTATTTTTGCAAAATTAATGGAATCACTTGTAGTTCAGCCTCTAAAATGTATGGCGAAAATAATGTTTGCTCTAAAAGTTGCCAAAACGTGTTTCTCGACCGATATTTTCTGAAAGTACGATATTTAAATAGTACCTACGTAGTAGGTAAATCATTAATAAAAGTAAGATATCTGTAAAGAGCATGATATTTTATAAAAGTATGATATTTATGAAAAATACAATATTTATACTAGTCAATGAAGTAAAATAATACCTATATTACATATAGAAATTTAGTAAGTTAAAAATGTAAAATACAATACATACATAGATAAAGCATAGTAAAATTGGAGCAGAGTGATGACGTTTGGGGGGGGGGGGGGTAAAAACATGGCCTGGTGGTGGTCTTTTCGACCTCGGTTAATACGGAACTCGGTTAATAGTGACGCGGCTAACCGCGGCCCTACTGTACATAATAATTGATGATGTTGTCGATGACCTAAGTTTATTAGTAATAAATTATCACTTTGTTATAGGGAATCAGATGAAAATTTTCAAACGCACATCGGCTATTTTAGCACGACACCGATAATATAAAAACGCTTCAGAACCAATCCACTATTGAAGGGTTGGAAAATGTGGAGTGTATACATTAGTCGTTAACTGACCAACAACGTTATGTAGACGATACCCGATGATGAAGATAAACTTACGAAACAGATTTCTGTTAAGTGTTAGTGATGCGGATTCCCGAAACAGAAAAGAAATTGCCTTTTTTTGTTGCGGCTTTCATTTGGTGAAACAACATCGGCTTTCCTAATGATTCTATTTAAAATTCGTTTTCGTCGAGGGATGGGGTGGGGCGAACGGTGATTGGGTTAGGAAATATGCGACCCCTCAACGTGTTCTGTGATTTGATGACATGTTTACCCTAAATCGGTGTAGGCATGCTGTAACATAAACCACAAACTGAGCAAGGGCGGTATGCTGTACTTATGCAAAAGGAAACGTTTTTGGTATATATGCGAAAACTTTCGTTTCGTGTTTACCGGTAATAAATCTGATCATGGCGATTGCCATTTCGCCGACTGGAATGCAACGGCTGGTAATTAATTCAGGTGATTACAAGTAGCACAACTGAACCTTGGGTAGGTTCTCCCTCTCTCCTTTACCCCGCGGAGGTGGAAGGGTAAACATTATAATCTAACAGCATAATAATTTGGCGAAACGCTAAAAAAAAAAAATAACATGTGATAAGTGATAATTACACGTAGGAAAATATTGGATTGATTCTTACATTGCCATTTTTTTATTACGGTTTTATACAGAACTAGCTGACCCGTGCCCACTTCGTTGGGCGGTAAAACTTTTTACTTGTGATGAAATTGTGAGTGTGGTTCGGTTAGTACTGAGTGCTATGATTTATTTCCTGACTGCCAAAAGAAGGGTTATATTTTTACTGCATATATATGTATGTATTTGCATGCCAATTTATAATACCGTTATTTGTGAGTGTCTTCTTGTGAGTGTCTTATTTGTGAGTGTCTTATCTCTTTAACCATTTATGCAGTAAAAGGGTAATTATATGCAGTAAAAGGGAAAAGTCTTCTGTTTTAAACACTTGAGACGATAAATTTACTTATTTTGATAAGAATTCATGATTGTTGATAATATGACCAATAAACATGACCTAACGATTTAAATTATTTTTTTAATATAAAATACTACTTTTTGTGACTTAAATATAAAAGTTAGACATATACTGTCGTTGACTTTTTTACAGGCATTATCAAGCTCTACAACTTTTCTCTAGAACTTAATCATATATCTCTCATCGTTAAGGCAGCCTTAGTTAGAAACGTTTTCGTTCGAACGTTTTTTCTCCGACTTACTTTGCAAATCCGACTACCACGAAAAAGTCTTTTCATTTTTCGGATTAATATATAGCCTATAACACTTACAAATAACGTGGCTTTCTATTGGTAAAAGAATTTTCAAAATCAGTTTAGTAGATCCAGAGATTACTTCCTACAACCTCACAAACTTTACCTCTTTATAATATTAGTATAGATAACGATGTTACAATCGTTATTTTGTTGAATTACAAGGACTAACTCCATCAACATTTTTCATACGGTTAATATGGAAATAACAGTATTCTGTAGTTTCAACATGATTCATGTGTCCGACTATAACCGTAAGTATACTACTACATTCTGTCATGGTAGAAGCGAGATCCCAAGGTCGCGACGTAATGAAATAACATTGTGTTTTAACATAACGGCACGGTAACTACCGTCACGCCAACATCGTTACGTGTCATGTTAATTCATACGTATGATCCAAAGTCGAAGTTATATATGTAATCCTTGTTGAAACATGCATTTTCCGTACATTACAACGTTATATTTTTCACAGTATAGTTACAAGATCTTTGGAAACGTATCAAAATAAATACGTGTTTGCCGAATGAACGACAATCGCTTGCCACGTAAACTTCTTTGGCGAGACCGTCCGATAGAATGGAGAATTCAGCGATCGGCACCGAAGAAAACCTGGCTAAATAACATCAAAGACGACCTTAAAAATCAACGATTGTCGGCTAAGGATGCTCGAGACGTGGCAAAAAATCGTCAAGAATGGAAGCGAATCGTGAATGGAGTACGAGATCCAGCGGCACCGACAGCGTATTGGCTGCGAGGGCGACCCCCTCCCCAATCGCCGGCTACGGAATAAATAATAATAATAATAATAACGTGTAGGCACAGCTAATACATTAGAAGAGTGGGGATATATAATGGGCCAAGAGACATTTTTTTTGTGGAAATCTGGTCCAAGCAGCAAGGCTCATATCCTGTAAAACGGGCCAAGTGACAGTTGCCTCGCAAATAGTTCAGAAAAAAACTGCAATGCGGCGATGAGTTTCTTGTATCGTGGGCTATGTGCAATTCATGCGCCAACGTCATCATTCTGCGGTTGCTCGTGTGTTAGCTCGTGCTACGTATGCATGTTCTTGGTTCTTTTAGTAATTTGTAGCAATAATCTGCAGCAGAACTCTCCAAACAGAAGACGTTAAAATTTCCAAACTATTTTGTCTGAGTTGAGAAAAGCAGACCTGGAGCGATGTTGACTCGACAACCCTTCATTGAGATTGAGGAGTGGATTGAGATAAAAGTAGGTATTAAAAAAGAACATCACAATGGACAATATTGCGTCGTTTCTGTTACCACTATAGTGCAATATTAGGCTAACTGAAGACAATAAAAAGGTATTTTATGCAATACTGGGCTATTTGAAGAATGTAAACAAAGAGTTTTTTACTTACCGTGTAAACTTCTGTAATCTCTGTATTTTTGTGTAGCTATGTTGTTATTAAAAAAATGTAAAACTGTTTATGATCACGTGTAAACATGTTTGTTTTATGAAATAAAATGAAATACAAAATTTTATTTTAGTTTTTTATATATGTGTTTCCTGGAAAAAAAACATTTTCCTAAAAAATGTGTTTTTGTCTCTTGGTACATTATATATCTGCATTCTTCCTTTGTTATTATGTTATAAAAAAAAACAAAAAATGTCAGTCAAGTCATATGTTTTTCATATGTTAATTATTACCTTTGCTTGTTTTTTTTGTACGGACCGAGTACTTTAAAACTTACGACATACATTAGGCGTTGATCATCCCCCATATTCTACGGTTGCATGTTGGTGTGCTGAGTTTATGCGTGAAACAAGTACAACTAACGATTAACCTCACTCGGGTAGCCCTGCGATGACAGTCACAGAAAAATGGTTAAAAAGTGGAACAATTTGTTTTGGCGGATCGCCGTGTCATGGTACGGTTTATTGATGAAGAAGTGAAGATTTCGATAGTTAGGACATATTGTATTTTACATTGTCGCTTAGGGATAAAAAAGGTATCCGCAAGCTGGGTACCAAGTCTGCGGACGCGTAGAAAAAACTTCAACATCAGGGCCCTAACCTTTTATTGTCTCGATTTATAAATATGGACGAAACACAGCTATTACGATCCTGAAATAAAAAAGAAGACATTGACCTGGAAATAACCAGCATCAAACTGAAATTAAATGCAATTCCATCCGCCGTTAAGATCATGGGCAGTGGCATAACTAAACCATCTGAGGCTCGTGGCATGGCGCCCTCTCAGTAAAAATTCTCCCAGTAAAAAAAACCCTCCCAGCAAAAAAAGTTGTTTCAAACTTGAAAAAACATTTTTTGAAACAAAATTTATGTTTAATTATTTATAAAAAAATATCTAAACAAATAATGGCTATATTAATGTTAATTTATAAAATGTTTTTTTCTATATAAAGAATATGCTGTATACATTTAGTTAATAAAATAAATAAAATAATAAAATAATTAAAAAAACCCTTTCGTCAGTTTTTTCAAAAAACCATTTTTATTAAATTTTGTTAAAACTGTGGACCCCCGTCGGGTCGGAGGCCCGTGGCATTTTGCCACCCCTGCCACCCTATAGTTACGCTACTGATCATGGGATTTCTGGGACAGTAGAGGGGTCGTGATGATTGAATGGTTCATGGAGCTAATAACACATGCGAGCAACTAAATCGACTCACCCCCTCAATTCGGATAAAAACCAGTTTTTTTCAAAAATGACTAACCGAATGTACACCAAATATATACTATTATGAAAACCTAATTATTTAGATTTCTAACGACACCATTTTTATAAAAATCGGTTTAGAACTTTTTTAAATAATAATATCTGAACGTAAGTATTGGAAAGTACTCTATTCGTCGTAAAAAGTTTCCGCGTCTTAATCACTCTTAAATCCACTGTAACAGGTTGACTTTTAGCAGTCACTTATCAGTAGTTGACGTGGAAACATCTCCGTAAGCCAAACTCATTATCATCGTAAAAGTATGGATACTACGCCAAAAAATACTGCTCAAGTTATTGCTTTATTGCAGCAGGACCTTAGTCAACGTACAGTTGCTCGTCAAGTGGAATTTAGTCAGTCTGCCATCTCAATAGTAAAAACGACGTTAAAGAAACTGGTACCATCAATCGGAGACCAAAAAGCAGCCGGCTTCGGTGCGCTTCTGAGAGAGACGACCGTAATATCGCTTCGACGTTACTGCAGAATCGCGACCTCGCTGGCATAAATGTACAGCAGGAGCTGAGACAAGTTCAAATTGTTTCAAGAACTTACAAAATGCTAAAGAATTTACAAAATTGCGAAACGACATACGCGAAAAACACCCAAACTCGCTAAAATTGTTTTGTTTCACCAGGATAACGCCACAGCTCAGAGCTGCGATGGCTGCCATTCTACTGGAACATCTTCTATACTAACCGGCCATTGCCTCTAGTGATTTATATTTATTACTGATATTAGAGAAACATCTGAGAGAACAATCTGATCTGAGAGATCATTATCAACTTGAGTAACTTCGGCTTGAGTTTGAATTCCAAATTCATTTTTTTTTTGCTTTAAAGCCATGGTATTCGTTTTTCAAAATCAGTTACTTTTTTTGTAAATGTAAATGGTTTTTTGAAAAAACTGACGAAAGGGTTTTTTTAATTTTTTAATTATTTTATTTATTTTATTAACTAAATGTATACAGCATATTCTTTATATAGAAAAAAACATTTTATAAATTAACATTAATATAGCCATTATTTGTTTAGATATTTTTTTATAAATAATTAAACATAAATTTTGTTTCAAAAAATGTTTTTTCAAGTTTGAAACAACTTTTTTTGCTGGGAGGGTTTTTTTTACTGGGAGAATTTTTACTGAGAGGGCGCCATGCCACGAGCCTCAGATGGTTTAGTTATGCCACTGCCCATGATCTTAACGGCGGATGGAATTGCATTTAATTTCAGTTTGATGCTGGTTATTTCCAGGTCAATGTCTTCTTTTTTATTTCAGGATCGTAATAGCTGTGTTTCGTCCATATTTATAAATCGAGACAATAAAAGGTTAGGGCCCTGATGTTGAAGTTTTTTCTACGCGTCCGCAGACTTGGTACCCAGCTTGCGGATACCTTTTTTATCCCTAAGCGACAATGTAAAATACAATATGTCCTAACTATCGAAATCTTCACTTCTTCATCAATAAACCGTACCATGACACGGCGATCCGCCAAAACAAATTACTGATATTACTGATATTAGAGAAACATCTGAGAGAACAATCTGATCTGAGAGATCATTATCAACTTGAGTAACTTCGGCTTGAGTTTGAATTCCAAATTCATTTTTTTTTGCTTCAAAGCCATGGTATTCGTTTTTCAAAATCAGTTACTTTTTTTGTATTGCGTTATTTCTCGGATATTTTCGTTTGTGCAATCAGGGAAAATTTGACAATTTGAATTTCTTTCGAATAATATGTGACGCTGTGTTAGTGTTATCCATTACAGCTCCTTGCGGTCTAGCTCAACAGTTAAAGTTAATAGAAACAATTATGTTAAATTATAAATAGAATAGAAAACGAATTTACAGTGTGAAATTTGTAGCACCCGACGTTTATAATGTCAAACAACCGCGATAGTCTTCGATTTTAAATTATGTTAAAGCTTGTGATCAAATAACGAAGGATTAGGGTCAGTCGCCTGTCGCCAATGCTTTGGTACGATAACGCACGACCACGTACATATTTGATATTTTTTCTACAGGTCATATCGGCGTAGCCTACATACACTACGCATGTTGGGAGACGGTACTGAGACATGTCACTATGCCCTAGATTATTTGGTATTACTACTCTAACATTGCTGTGTTGCAATATAATTATTTTTCCCCATTATTAAGGGTCTACTCTTTTTTGCCAGACTGTACTTCACAGCACTCATAAATTAGCAGAATTTGCGACTGGAGACCCTCCGTCAGTCATCGTTTACGCCAAACCTTGTTTAAAAAGACTTTCACTGTTTTCGTTATTTGGATATCTTTACGGGGGAAAAGAATCACCGACAAAAAGGCAGTAAAAACGCCTTAAAAGCATTCATCGATTGCTGTCCTCGAGAGAGTTATGGCTGAGGCATTAACCAACTTCATTAAAATAACAAGACTGCGTAATAATAGGGGTCAATTTTCCATTGATTAAGATATTGAATGCCAACTACGCAATACTGCGTAGTTGTCAGGTGGTCTGGGTGTCGACTACGCAATATTACGTAGGTCTTCTATTTACATTTAAAGGTAGTAGCTGTGTGTCTGGTTGGCGACTAGAATAGGAGATATTATTATTGGTTGGCACCATAAATAAAAAAGGGAGTAGAAAATAGGAGGTAGTGTAAAACATGGCACATTTATCACAGCAAAATTCAGACAATGGAATTACAATTTTACATATTTTTTTGTTGTCGAATAACTTCGAAATCTTTACTTGTAACCCAGTAATAAACATTAGAAAAGAACAAAAGAAACAGGAAAATGTATCTTCTACGAAAAAAAAAAACAGAATTTTTTGTCTTGAACAAAACAAAACCCCTGGAAATACTTACAAAATTATGTACCGAACTAAACGCTATGATATATTTTGAAGCATTTTGTAACGCACATAGCTCATAACAATAACAATAACTATAAATCTCATAGTTTCGTTGCCAAATACGAAATATTGCGTAGTAGACCTTTTGTATGGTGGCTCCCGTCTGATGCAAAACCTCGGCATTCAATGGGTTAAATATATATTTTCCATAGAAATTTTTTGGTTTTATTTTTTTTTTTGGAACGGCTGTTTAGGACCTAATTTTATAACACGGCATCACCTCTCACCAAATATTAGAATATATTGAGCAGTTTTACTCATAAATAAAACACTTTAAATGTATAGAAGCATTTATTATATATGTACTCATATGTAATTATTATACATCTTTAAATTATAGGTAAATGATAAAACTATTACGAAAATCTGCTTACTAAAATTAAATCTCATCCATTTTTTTCGCAATTACTTTATTTAAACACACTGATTATTAAGGAATAGCTAGACAAATATGTACATTTGCTACTACGAATGCATGAATATATATTTTAAATATTATGATAATGAAATAATTTATCTGAAAGACACCAAATGGGTTAAATGAGATGATATATATAGTAATTATGCAATTTAAACATCAACTATGATAATATAAGTGCATTACTATGTTATATTAGGTACTTAAACATTTTTTATATACGAAAAAATTGATTTAGAGAAACTTCATCCTCATAAATCACTATGTTAATTGGTCCTTTGTATTTCGGAACGTTCCCTGCTTATTCTGCATTAGCTTAGATTTATTATACCTACACATAAGTAATAATTTATAAAAAAATATAGTAACTAAATTTGTTTTTAGAAACGCCTTAAAATTGGGATTAAGATTGTTTTTACACCTCGTTAAAACGGAAAGGAAAAAAAGTATAATATTTCGATACCTCCTACGTATAGTATTGTAACTATTAAAAATGGTATTTCTGTTTTTTTTCATAAATCGCATTTATTTATGGTATACTTAAAACTAATTTAACGAAATTCCGGTTTTCAACTTAAATGGTACTTATAGTGCGAATTTCGGAATTTTGTTAAATTAGTTTTAAGAGTATACCATAAATGAATGCGATTTATGAAAAAAAAACAGAAATACCATTTTTAATAGTTACAATACTATACGTAGGAAGTATCGATTTGATGGACTCTACTCTTTATTCTCCTTTGGTAAGGCGATTAAATTACCAAATAATAGTTATGCAATTTAAACATCAACTAGCTAGACAAAAATGTACATTTGCTACTACGAATGCATGAATATATATTTTAAATATTATGATAATGAAATAATTTATCTAAAAGACACCAAATGGGTTAAATGAGATGATATATATAGTAATTATGCAATTTAAACATCAACTATGATAATATAAGTGTATTACTATGTTATATTAGGTACTTAAATACTTTTTTATATACAAAAAAATTGATTTAGAGAAACTTCATCCTCATAAATCACTATGTTAATTGGTCCTTTATATTTTTGGAGCGCTCGCTACTTATTCTACGTTAGCTTAGATTTATTATACCTACACATAAGTAATAATTTATTAACAAATATAGTAACGAATTTTTTTTAAAGAAACGCCGTAAAAAGATATACTATATTTATATAGTACGTTCGTCACACCAGATATTTACTAAAATTTTGCTATACGAATATTATTGTAGAACAAAATTTTCTCAATAAATTTAATAAACAAAATATTCCGAAGCTATTAGACTCAATAATAAATCAAAGAAATACGAATCAAAGAGACAGGCTATATCCAGTGCAGGATTTACGTATAAGCTACACAAACAATAGCTTAGGGCCCCTTACTTTCTTGGGAGCCCCCAAAAAAATGTCCAAGTGAGCAATTGTCATAATATACCTAAATATACTGTAGCAATAGCTCAAATAGCTTAGGGCCTTATCAAGTCTAAATCCGGCACTGGCTATATATATCATATGAAAATTTAGAACTGGGTCGATTTTAAAAAGTTTTCCGTAATTCCGTAAAAATGTTTATTAAAATTAATTTATTAATAATACATTAATTAAATATAGTTTTAAATAGAGCGCTATGTATAGGAATTAAATTTTAAAAATCTTTTCAGGCTGCGTTTTAATTAACTGACATCCTTGAATGGGGTGAATCAGTACGACCAACTGTCAAATGTAATGGAAAAAACAAGAAAATATATGTAACTTTTTTAAAAATAGTATGAAAAGCGTTAAGCACGATCCGCCATTTAGCGGTAGGTAAAATATCGCTAATGAAAAATATAAGATGGTGTAGCGCGCTCAATTCTTGTCAGCTTCCATCTAATGGTCAAGTTCTTCAAATTTATTAATACATATTTTTTATTTCATTTTTTAAATATAAGCTGCTTACTAGCTCGTACTGATTTACCCCCTTCAAGGATGCCGGTTAATTAAAACTCACCCTGTATATACTGTTGAGTCTAGTGAAAGCTACTTAGAAGTGGTGCGTTTTTATTTTTTAATCAGAGAACTTTTTTAATGATAAAATGTACCTACCTTAATATACTTAATTAAATTTATATCTATATTCAAAAATTGTAAGTATAACTAATATTACTTATTGTAATTAACATACTTGGTGGAAAAAATAATAAAATTATGTATAG
This sequence comes from Micropterix aruncella, assembly GCA_944548615.1. NCBI lineage: Eukaryota > Metazoa > Arthropoda > Insecta > Lepidoptera > Micropterigidae > Micropterix > Micropterix aruncella. The sequence goes on from OX155951.1 coordinate 33,775,830, forward strand.
AATGGTGTTATTGACGTTAAAGTTGAATGTAGGTTCGTAAAATAAAATTTAAATGTTAAGAAATGGAGGACTGTACTTGACGCTATTTCAAACCGGACTTATCCGGTTTGAAATAGATAAATAATCTTTAATTAGAAGGATTATCTTCAACTGCACGCATTTTAGTGCAGGTTGATTGAACCGTGAACAAACAAATGGACAGTTTTGAGAAAGTAATAACAGCAATTAAAAAAAATAGATTAGACAGCTATATGCACTTTGCCTATCAATAATAATAATAATAATAATATGTATTTTGGTATGTGTTACATTTTATCAATAAGAACTGGACATACACTCTAAAAATATATGATATTAAAACTATAGACTAATACATATACCTACATACAATAAAATATATGATATTAAAACTATAGATTCATAGAGTGTTTTTTACACATAGTTCAAACGGAAAGGAAAAAACGTATAATATTTGATGGACTCTCTCTTTATTCTCCTTTGGTAAGGCGATTAAATTACCAAGAACATCTGGGCGTATGGGCGCCCGGATGGATGTTTCAGCGGAGCGTTTGGAGCTTTTCAAGCGTGATCCAAATGTTGACAACAGTTGATGAGACGTGTATCCACGACTCCACACTAGAGACAAAGCAGTAATCAAAACAGTGGACAGACAATGGTCAACCTGAATCTGAGCGGGAATGGCGGTTTATCAGGCAAGAATGTCATGGTTTTCTAAGGTGACTGGGGAATCTTTTTTACGAATTATTTTCAAAAAGATTACGCAAGCTTGTTGAAGCATATAAGCGATGAAATAAGGAAGGCGTAATTTATTAAAGAAAAAAGATCGGCAGCGCGGTGCTTCTGCTGCAGCGAGCAGAATTCTTGTTTCGGTTTGCAGTGTCATCTGCCTTATTTGTTAGATTTGGTGAAGTGCGATTTACATTTGGTAGCAAATCAAAAAACAAATGGATTCGGTAAAAAATCTCGAAAATACGGAAGTAATTGGTGCTGCAAATGGCTATTTTGAGGAGCTTGAGAATTCATTCTACAAATAGGACACAAAAATGGCCTTCGAGAAGCGTTTTAATAAATGCATTGAAATGGAAAAATATGTAGACAAATAAATTAATTCTATTTCCAAAAGCTTGTGATTTCCTTTTCATTTCGGTATCAACTCAATTAAACCACGTATTGGTAAATCGATTAAAACAAATATATACAAGTATGTACTAGACGGCCGTATGCTTTCCAAATAAATGAATGAACTGAATTAAATTGAATTCCGTCAAGCCGGAATATTCAATAGGCCAAGTAGGCACTGGCTTACGAACCCCACGCCTTTTAGGGAAACCGCGATAAGGGATCGTTAAAAAATATTTTTTGAAATGGTTTCCAATAGAAAAAAAAGAGTCATTAAATTGAAATTCTAAGGAGTAAATGTTTATTAATCTCTTTGATCCGGCTAATAGTATATTGTTAGAAATCATCGACAGTTGGCCACTGCCAGCCTGTACGATTGTATTTGTTTACAGGCTGTGTTTTAATTAGTGAAATCCTTGTAGTAGGTAAATCAGTACGACAAACTACGCAACTTTTGATACAAAATAAAAAAAAAAACAAAAAACTAAAAAAAACTATTTTGTTTTTTTTTTCTCGGAAAAATGGTATGTAAATCTATGAGCACGATGCGCTTTTAGGTGGTAGGTAAAATATCGCTAATATTGTTTATAACCAATATTTTACCTACAGCTAAATGGCGCAGGTAATTTATAAATAGGGCGGATGGCTCGTTTCTGTAGTATAAATATTTTATCAGCGTCAGCAGCATGACCCCACAGCAAGATGCCATACGACATCAAGCTGTGAAAATAGCTGAAGTAAACCAGCCTCGCGGTGTCTATATCTGTTAAATTACGATTTTTTTTTAAAGCTCTAAAGACACTAGGTGCTATTCAATCAAATTTCGCAAACAGCCTTAAAAAATATGAAACAGACACATTTCGTATATAAAGCGTGTCAAATATGGGAATCTTAGATACCCTCGATTGCGATTCAGACGGAACGAATGCCAGCACTATTATCGTCGACGACACGATTTGCGACATAGTCGAAAATGATTCATCATCGAGTGATTCTTCACGCACGTCGAAAACACGATCGATTTTATTATCGTCTCGATTGTCATTTGTCACACGCATGAAGTCCCCATTGTGAAATCGGTGACAGGTCTAATGATTTTAAATGTCACGGTTTTCGGTGACATCTGCTATTTATTGCGCTGTGACGTCATAATGGCGAAAGAAAGGGTGGAAGGGTGGAAAGAATTTTCTTCTTTTCGGCGCATCGTCTTCTTTTAGTCTTTTTTATAGTTGGGGAGCCAGCGACAAGGAAGTGCAATAGTTTTGGAAAAGCTGATACTTCTGAAAGTATCACGGTTTGACAAGCTGATACTTCTGAAAAGATCAAAGTTTGACAAGCGTTGAGCGCAGCGCTCAACGCTTGTCAAACTTTTCTTCAATAGATACGATTTAAAAGTTGACCAAAAAAAAATATTAAAAAAAAAAAAAAAAACTATGTATATTAAAAGTTGCTAACTTTATCGTAATGATTCACCAACTACAAGGGTGTCCCTAATTAAAAACTCTTCCCGTATACGCGCGTTTTTGCTACGCAGCATAAGCGTTGTCAGAAATATTTAACGACTCACTTCGCCGGTGCGATCGTGTTTTGTTTATATAAACGTCTATTCTAAACTATATCGTCGTCGGAATGTTCGACAGCCCAAAGGGGGACCTCGTAAAATGCAAAGGGGGCCTTGAGATTTTGACGGCCTAAGGGCCTTTACACTGAGAAAAATATTGAATTTCTTTCTACAATGTCGCGTTGTTATTACGGTTTTATACAGAATAATGGTGTTTCAATCGTAAGTTTGTGGAATTGCAAGGAATTATGTTGAAATTCCGTTACTGGATTAAATGTTTCACCATTCTCTGCACGGGTAATACGAAAATAACGGTATAATGTAGCTTCAACATGATTGAGCTTCAACTTGTAACTGACTATAACATGCTGCCATGGTAAAATCAAGATCTCGTCGTTCGCTGCAAAGAATGTGCGGTGTAATGACTTTCCCGCGACACGGTAATTACACCGTTACGCGTTATGTTGATACATAATCATGGAGCACAGTATACGTTATGCACGTCGTCCCTTGTGAAAGAAGCGTATAACAGCGTTATATTTTTCTCAGTTTACATGGATTAATCTAGAGCTTCAATGTTACGAAGCGTATGAACGCCGTTTGCTCCCAGATTTGTTCAATTCTCTTTGATCTTGCCGTGCTCCGGGGACGTCAGCGGGGAGGAGAGGGTGGAGGCGGGCGCGGAGGCCGGCGAGGACGCCTCGGAGCCGCTCTGCCGGCGGCGCCTGTCGCGGTCGCGGTTCATGCGCAGCAGCGCCTCGGCGCGGCTCTTCAGCAGCGCGGCGGCCGCGGGGTGCAGCCGCAGCGCCGCGTCGACGTCCGCCTTGTTGAGCACGAACAGGTTGCTGAACCCGGCCGAGCGCACGCTGGCGGTGCGCCGGTTGGCGCCGTCGATCTGCAGCAGGCTGATCTCGCCGAACACGGAGCCCTCGCGCAGCGTGGCCAGCACCTCCGAGTCCTCCTCGCCGCCGAGGACCTATTCGTAACGATACATCATTTTTATTACAAAAAAGAGTAAAAAAGCGCGAAAGCTGATTCACATTGAGTCATTACTGACTTCAAACTCAAAATCGATCAGCGCTGACTCGGTACTGTCATTGTGCACATTGATTTCGAGTCAATTGTAACACAAACCGCATATTTTGTTGTTTTGTATTCGCGCCGCTAAGACGGTATGTTCCCCGAATCTGTTTTTCATGGTTTCCCGGTGTTTTTTAATGTTTCCTGGTGTTTTTTCTCTGTTTTCGTGCGTTCCTCCCATATTTTGGCAGCTAAAAAATGTAGTCGCGAAATTCGGTAGAAGTTCGAGTTTGACAGCAGGTGACGCGCTGAACTCTCACGCGATTGGTCGAGGCCGCGGCTTTGTTTTTTTATTTTAAATGCGTTAATACCCGTCTGAACGCGACTATCGGCGGCCATCGCGCAAACTCGATCTTTTACGATTCAAGATGTCGCGAAGACGGTCGTCCGAAATTCGTCGCGAGGCTTGGAAACCTCCGTAATCTGCCGGGAGGAGCAGTTTGCATAGGGAGGCGGTTATTTTTTTATGTGAAGTGTTAGTGATTAATCTGGTGAGCATTTACTTTCATTTTGGGTTGGTTTTCAGCTGGCTGTGGCATCTTTGTTTCTTACGTAATTGCTGATAACGGGACGTTTATCGTCGCTGAACGGGAGGGTTCTTCCCACAAGGAGACTCCCAAAGGATTTGCCTTCATATCCGGAAAATACTGCAACATTTATTTGGCTGAAGCACTTTGTCTTTAGAAACGGACATGTGACACGCCGATAAGGCGGGAACGAAACGGGGGGTGCCTTCGTGGCAGAATAAACACGAATATTTTACATACCATCGTGTTTTTCTATAGTCTGTTGTGCGTCTGAGGGAAAATGATTTTCTGTGGGCCAAATCCAATGACCATCCATATTTACCCCAAACTGAAATCGGTTTTTTTTGTTTTTTTAAAAATTTTTTTTTGGTTATTATTTAAAAAAAAATAGTTTCCGTCTTTCTCTATAAAAGACAGGTGGCGTCCATAAAAATATATATTTTTTTTTGGCTTTGGTGATTCTACCGTGCTTCCTCAAAACACGGTGGGTTATAACTTCCCGGTTATACAACACAGTGCTCATTTCAATCCCCCACCGCACGCGCCAGCGGTACTGACCACCTAGGTTTACACGGGATTAGTAGCTAATGTCGAGTACTTGTCGCTTGAACTTATACCTTTCGCGTAAACATGCTATAGCGCTTAGTATTCAAGCTTAGTATTAGTGAAAGTGCCAACGTTAGTGAATAGAAGCCGATCCCATTTACTAAGAGAAATTACTTTCACCACCATAAATTACTGAGCACTTGTCGCTTGCTGACTCCTGTGAACAGCCGCGGCAAGCAAAGACGTATCCATGGGGGGGGGGGGGGAGACACAGAGGACCCCCCCCCCCCCGATTTTTTTTGAGTAAACAATAAAGTCGTGAAAATTGAGAATCAGAGAGAATCCGCGACTTATGTACGTAGTGTCGGGTATGTATCCAAAGAGGAGGGAAGGGTAGTTGGGAGTTAAACCCCCGAAATCCCCCCCCCCCCCCAAACGAAACTAAAGTCTGGATACCTGCCTGGCGGCAAGGGTCAGTGCCAATGAGCACACGCTTTTCTTTGTTTACGCGACAATTGCTAAGTTTATTTTGTGGTTATGACTGCAGAAAGGTGGAATTCCGAAACAACTAAGAAATTGATCCAGTAATTTAAATCCTCTTTATTATCCTAATATTTAATATCCTCATAATATCCCTATTATAAAATTTACAAACTTTTTAACAAATTTTACTTTAAAAACAAATTTATTTGTTAAAATTAAACTTTAAAAACAAATTAAATTTTGCATCCATTAAAATGATGTTTTAATAATGTGCCCAAAATAACGCGACGATGGTATTCTATTTCCTTAAGCGGCATTAATATATTAATACATTATAGAACAAATGTAGAGAATGCACAAGCTAGACTGTACAAAGTGCACAGTTATGTACTTTCAATCCTTAGGTCCCAGCAAATTTTGCTATCTTATCTTGCTACAGCTTTACAAATCAAGCTTTACTTTCTAAGAAAGAATTTATTACCACATTAATTAATAATTATGCTTAGTGACGCATTTGAAAGAGCAGTTGTTAATAAAGAAAATCAACATTTATTACTCGCACGCGTCAAAAGCGACATAAATACCGACCGACGCTTGATATTCAACTCTGCTCTTGTAGCCCCGTCCACTTCTGTCTGTGGGGAAGAATTTTTCTAGACGCGGCGAAAATTCCCCTGGAAAAGCACCATCATACATGCTGCGCTTGCCTTCAAAAATGCGATGCGATACTTAAGATGCGTTCCAAAATCAAATGAATAACTTGATGCTAGGCGCGTTAGTGAAAGAAGTTTTCTTTACTCATGATTTTGGCGTCCCCTTAAATTGCCGCCCGGAGTAGGTACCCCAATTTGCTCCCTACCCTGAGAAAAATATTGGATTGATTCTTACATTGCCATTTTGTTATTACGGTTTTATACAGAATAACGATGTTTCAATCGTAATTTTGTCGAATTACAAGGAATTTTGCTGAAACACCATTACTCGATATGTATCATTTCCCGTAAGCTTAATACGGAAATAACAATATACTGTAGTTTCAACATGTGTCCAAATATAAATAACCGTACGTATACTACTATAAAAATATGCTGTATATTATTATAGTAGTATACGTATTAAACATGCTGTCGTGTTAGAAGCGAGATCCTAAGGTCGTGACGTATTGAAATAACATTATGTTTTAACATTACGGCACGGTATCTACCGTCACGCAAAGACCGTTACGCGTCATATTAATTCATACGTATTGACCACAATCCGAGTTATATATGTAATCCTTGTTGAAATATGCGTATTTTCGTGTATTACATCTTTATATTTCTCAGTGTATAAATCCGGGATGATTTTCTTTTAAAATCGAACAAAATTGAGTTGGCGATCGACCAAATTCAGTCGCTTTATGAGGTTCCAATCTAGCACTATTCTCGAAAGAAAGAAATTCAAAGAAATTCAGGCTGATTGAAAATATTTTTATACTAAAAAGTTAATTACATAAGCGCTCACCAAAACCATCCCCATTTTAACGATGTACATTTCCTTTCCGACGTCGCCCTTCCGGCAGACGAGGTCTCCTGGTAGCAAGGTACGCGGCTTCAGCTGGAGCACCAGTTCTCGTAGAAGTGCTGGATCGCAGTCCATGAAGAGGCGTACTTTTCGAAGGGTGTCGATGTGGACCTGAATGGCCACGTCCATTTTCAGAGAAGGTGGCAGCACGTCCATCACCACCGATTCATCTACAATACAAGAATGATCAAAAATATATAAGGTCTGGCATAACTTGTGACTAATATTTCTAGGGGAGCTTGTATATCAGATATAGAAAACATTTGACGAAAAAAAAACTTTGATTTAGATTTTTTTTTGGAAAAAATTTTGGTAAAATAATTATTTACTCAAGCGTCCGACCATCTACAAATTCGCCAAAACTACGAATCCGACTGCCGCCGAGCGTTCAGAAGGCGATGGGTGATTTTGTCATTGCGAACTTTGAATAATAATATCTCTGACAGTATAATTAATTGTGTCATAGTTACCTGACAAGAGTAGTTTAAAATAACAAACTCATTAGGGAGGTATTTTTTTGTCAAAATTTAAATAAAACAAAATCAAAATAAAAAAATATATTTTTTCGTCAAATGGTATTTACATATATCTGCAATAGAAGCTCCCCTAGAAATATTAAGTCACAAGTTATGTTAGACCTTATATATAGGTAAACCCCTTAATTTTAAATATCTACATACATATTTTAATATTTTAGGGATTTTTTAATCGGTATTTTATAAGTACAATAGAGCGAGTGTCAAATAAAAAGTTTATATGCGAAAAATGATTTACATTTAAAGTTTTATTATTATTAATAACTACTTTAGCACAGTTCAAAAGTAAAATTTTCCAAACTATATTTTTAAGTATTATTTATAATCACCTTCCTGAATCAATTAAGGCTATCAACACTATGACAACATTTAAAAAATCTGTCACGTCTTGGTTGATGAAGGAAGGGAGGATTAATATAGATAGAGCATTGAGTATAAATGTCTAAATGGTATATATGGAATGGTATTTATATATGTGATAGTTATTAAATTGACAGTTTATTTTTATGACAGTTTGTATGGATGTTTGATTGACAGTTTGTAGTTATTAAATGAAAATGTATATAAACAATGACTTTTATATTATTTATATTTCCAAACCATTTCTTTATTCTATTAAATTGTAGGAATTGTAGGCCTTTCAATTATTTTATTTTAATTTATATTGAAATTTTTAGGATTATTTTCATGTTTCTGTGTAAAAAAATATTTATTTTTATTTAAAAAAAATTTATTTCTTAAAATTACGGCGATTACCTTACTATATTTTTATAAAATTATGTTAATTTAAATGTCTGCCTTAGAACAGGCTATAGCCTAGTTAGGCGACATTGAAATGGAATATCTGGCAACAGTTTCTGGCATATCAGGTTTTCAGTTTTTTGCTACTGGTTATTTTGTCTATTACATTGTACCTACATGTCCATGAACTGTAAATGTTTTTAAATTACGTAATTAAATAAAAAATAAAAATAAAAAATAAATAAAGTTTTTTGTCTATCCGTGTGTTATTAAGTTATTACCATTGACTTGCATAGATACATTTTTTCTTATTCTTTTCCACGTCGTTCGTTCATTTTCATTTCGTACGGAACAATGCGGGTGTCTTTTTAAAAACAGCAATGGTGACTTTTAAATGTAAAAGCTCTTTCCGCTACTTCTATTCGACCTATGGTTTTATAACGGTTATATTAAAATTGTTTTGACTATGTTAGTTTTTAGTGTCAGTCAGATTTTGTGTTTAGTGTCAGTGACTACGTCAGTTTTTAGTGTTTAGTGTCAAGTTGAAGGTCTGATTAAGTACATTCCCGACATATACATCTACCTAGGGGAGACCGGGTATGGTTGTCTCACGGGTTGGTTGCCACAGCGGTCATAATAGAAAACTGAACGAACAAATTCGGTGTCGAAGGAGCGCGAGAGCAACACCTTCCCCCCTACTTCAGTTCAGTCCGCTCTGGCATGCCGTAACGGAGACACGTGCGTTCGTTTTTTTCGTACAGCGAAAGTATTTTTTGTGCATCTGTGTCCAGTCTCGTAAGTATTCTTAAATTTTGCATAGTAATATACCTTACTGTTTATTTATGATGTTAAATATGTATTACATAATATCGCTATATGGTTTCTTAAATAAACATTGATTTTATTTATTTTGGGAGGTTCTTTTTTAAAACTAGGTTTGGGGCAGGTTGTCTCAGATTGACGGGGGATGGTTGTCACATGCACGTATGCTGCCTTTTTAGTTGGCTCTTTGAGATTTTTCTACATGAATATTTGTTTCAGAGCTAGTCATAAAAATGCCACGACATCACATGAGAAAATCAACTCGAGGGCTTGTTTCACCAGCATTGATGTTGCGTGCTGCAAGGGAAGTGAAAAACCATGGTAAATCCATAAGGTATGTTGCAAAGGATTTCGGAAAAAATTATCGCACTTCAACAAGGTAGTGTAACAAATTTACTACCGAAGAGATAAGCAACACGGCCGTATCAACACTATTTACAAAAATAGGCTACCAAAGGAATCTACAGATTTTTACCGATGAACAGGAAGAAGAATTGGATATATATATACTTCTGGCTTCAAGTATTTATTTCGGTTTGTCTCCCAAGGATATTCGGAAAATAGCGTTCGAACATGCTATTTCCAATAAATTGAAAGTTCCAAAGTCTTGGGAATAGAACAAACTAGCTGGCTGCGATTGGTTTACGTCATTTTTGTAAAGACACTCTTCTCTGTCCATTAGAACACCTGCAGCCACAAGTTTGGCTAGAGCCACCAGCTTTAACCCACATAATGTCAACCATTTTTTTGAAAACCTTGAATCAAGGAGTTCTCTGATAGTATCGCCACAAGTTTTGAAGCCTCTGCCAAAAGCTCCACCGCGCAAGTCGCAACGAGCTGATAAAAAAATATAAATCAGCAATTTTAACAGATTCACCGGAGAAAACCTATTTAGAAGAGAAAAAAAACAAACAGCGAAGAAGAAGAAACTAGCGAAATGTATATTGAGTGAGAATAAGAAGACAAACGTTTTATAAAGGAAAGAAAATTAAAAAGAAAGCAGTTGACAGCGACGAAGAAGAGAAAGAGGATGAAGAGTTTTGCTTAGTCTACTTATCACCATACTCAGCCAGTAAGTCTAGGGAAGTCTGGATTAAGTGCCAGGATTGCAGGTTATGGGCACACGAAGCATGCACTATTGTGATTCTGAATATTCAGACTGATTTTTAGGCTGACTAAAAATAATTTCCTTAGGATAGATATTTTCAATTTAAAAAAACAATGCGTCGAAAGATATTTTTATTACCGGAATTTTAAGTTTGTTAAATAGAATTTAATCCCTTAAGTATATTTTTCTTGGTTACAATTAGATACGTAAAATATTTTATCTTAATTAAAAATATTCGTTTCATTTCAATAAGTGTTTATTTTAATATTCCCCTATTACATTACTATGTGACTACCTACCCCAGAACCATACCCGATACGGGGTTAAAAGTCACACTTTTCTTTTTTCACAAAAAAAATAATATTTCATGAATAAATAATGTTAGAGATAAAGTCGTTATTTCTTTTTAAACTAGAATAAATACACTATCCATTGATATAAAAATATCATTGCTAAACGAATCAAATAGCCACTAAAAATGCAAAAGAAAATAAATGTGACTTCCAACCCCGGTCTCCCCTATATGGTTCATGTATGATCTACAAATATTTCATTAAAAAACCGTAATAAAAATAATTAGGTATTAATATAATAGATCACTTTCTGTAATGGTAGTGGTGTTTCTTATTATTTTTAATACATTAACTTGTTCATAGGGTCTATAAAAAGAGTGATTGCTGGATATTTTACCTTAAAATATCCTCGTTTTCCAATTCTTCAATCGCGTATTTATCATTTCATTTATTTCCTATTAAAAAGCGTTTATAAATAACCCGGACGCGGCCAGGCCTTTTTTTAGCGGATTAATCCGGTCCTAAATAAGCTTCCGTTAACATCAGTTCTTATCGTTGAAATCGGGGTAAAGCCGTTGAAATCAGGTTTTAAAAAAATCAGGTAAAAATAAAATCTACAGTAAGAAATAATCTGCTCACCGACGGCTCGCTGCTGTTTCCAAGTGAACGTAAACCAGGTGTTGACCCTCTCCTGCATGTCCTGCGGCAGCCCCAGCTTCCTCATGTACTCCTTCGTCTCCGCGACCAGTTTCCTGTACTCCGTTTGGGACTTAGTGGCCGTGGCGATGATGTCTCTGATCTGACCGATGAGCAGCGCGAACACGAAAACGCCCATCAGCCAGGCGACGGTCATGAACGCGTACTCGAGCTCGTTGTCCGGCCGAGGATTCTTGCCGATGGACGTGGCCGTCTTGGTGGCGAAGTAGAAGCAGCGGATGTAGGCCCTCGGCTCGCCCGTGTAGGTCCACGTGGTGGTGCCCAGGCCCTCGTACACCGACAGCGCGTAGTAGGCGCAGGCGTTCACGTGGATCAGATACACGATGTAAGTGAGAGTACGCCCGATGCGGACCTGTGTCAACGACATTAGGTTAATAAGTAAATCGGTTGGGTCACCCCAAGATTTTTCCGGCAAGTAGCCAAGGACTGATTTCATCCGAATATTCATTTCATAAATAAAATCGATGAGCGCCAGCGCCCAGCGGACGAACCCGGCTGGGGTCCGTTGTAACCGTCTCGGTAGAAATTGGTTTTTCGGCAAAAGCCAATGTAATTTCGGCCCAAAAAGTTATTTGTGTGCCGAACTTGGTCCGAAGTCTCTCGGTCCAATATTTCTATATTAAAATATGACTAGTGCGCCCCATGGTAAACCGATTTCAACCACAACCTTTACAACTCTTGCCATGACATATTATCCCTGCTTTCCAAATTTCAGTTCAATCGAATTACACAAAAGGGCGCTATCGTGGAATACTCACACACACTCAGACACACAGACAGACAGACTTTCATCTGGAAATAATGTTAATCGTCTCAGTATGGGGGGCGGGGAGGGGGAGGAGGGGGTCAATATTAGGATTTCCGTCTTCATCACGAAAAAAAAACGCGCGTCCATAACAATGTAACTCCGATTACGCATGCGAAAATAAAACTGTTTAAAACAGTCCTTCATTTTGTATAAAAATTGCCATTTTAAAATTCCAATTAAGAGCTGAAAATGATAGATAAAAGTGCAATAAAAAAGAAGATACAAGAGGAATTTAGAATCAAGTTGGGTCTAATGGTAGATTTTCCTAAACCTGGTTTTGAAAATACAACGGCGAGAATACAAGCAGAAGATTTTTTGAAGGGTATGAGCTCTCAGCAGCCATAGCAGGCCTTAGATTCTGTATATGGCCCAAACATAATTATAGAAGCTAAGTATATAAAAATAGGCACTCATAAATCGAAGTTTTCTGTTCAGACACAGTGAAACTGTATGTGGAATTATATCTGATAGCATCCAATAACGCCCACATACAATATTATTTCATGGATGCATTATAATTTAAAAAGCTTTGTTTCTCATAGGAATGTCAGGAAAGATCGCAGAGGCTAGAATAAGCCCTGCCGCTCATCAAAATTACGCTCGCATGTTCAGCCGAGAGTCCTGCAATCTCGATGTTATAAATAGACTGTTACTAAGCTCGGACCCCTTAATAACTGACATTAGACCTACTCCAAGGATAAGGACAAAACCATTCCTCAAAGAAACTGTCGAAATGCTAGTTTCCGCTGATGTCAATCAGATTCCTTGAATGATGGGGACCTCAGAGAAGAGGCAGTTAGTTGGCTTCGGATGAATCGTGGATATCAGCATCGAAATAATATGATTTAATTGTTTTTTTTAAAACCAATTTATGGAAGTTTTTTTTACTAACCTAGTGACCTTACTAGCATCATTAAGCACAAAAGAGTTACTGTCCTAATGTTATTTCGGATCAATAAATAATTTTGTTCGGATTTTGAGGTCAAAGACACCTATGTGCGACTGTACGTTTATTTTTTGCTTTTTACGTACTATTATCGAGAGATTACGCTTGCAGTTATTATTGCAGGGTACGATAACGATCTATTTGTTCATCCGCCCGCGACTTCAGCCATCTGAAACCGACGATAAAGAGGCACGGAGCAAATATACATTTTCCAAAATAAACTTTGTCGTGGCAATATTTCTAGATTGCGGGTTCGCTTGCTGAAAACATCGCTGGGAAGTCACGCGGTTTCCTAGTTTATTCGTCATCTAATAATGGCTTTTATGGCAGCGTGAGAAAATATGGGCTTTAGACAGATGTTTGTTTAAAGCGCTGATTTAGTCAAATAAGACGATACACGTTCTCAATATTTCATGGCCATATCTCAACAGATTACGGATATGTCAATAGTAAATCTCGTAGCTAGTGACAATTAGGAATAACTTGCGTCTAGCGGTTACAGGGAAAAACGATCAATGTCAATTTTATTTTTTAGATGAGATCTTATTTTCTGAGGTATAAATTTACGTAAAATGTACTGTTTTTAGAAACACATCTACAAATAATCGCTTTACAGACAAAATATATTTTTTCTCGCTCAAATAAACCCTGGCCGAAAAGTCATATTTTATATAAAATCGAAGACTATCGCGGTTGTTTGACATTATAAATAGGATAGAAAACGAATTCACCGCGTCAAATTTGTAGCACCCGACGTTTCGGTGACGTTGCAGCCGCCGTTGTCCAGGGTAGACTGAAGAGCTATCAATCCGTTGTTTTGCGGGTAGGCCGCATACCGCTGCCGCCACTGCGTAGGTTATAACGGTGGTGGGGGGCCGGGCTAGGAGCGCGGGAATTTTGAAAATCCGTCTTGCACACAACACTCACTGTATCCTGTTTTACGTCTTTGCGTTCGGCGTTCGGCGGCGGGAACATTTTAAGAAGAGGGTTCCACGTAGAAGATAGTTTGTAACCGTCGTCTCTTTTGAAGTTCGGGGTTCTTTTTATTTCAATGGCTTCCCGGATCATGCGAGGAAAGTAGAATTGTTCCTTGGATAGCACAATGGGATTTTGAAACTGCATCCAGTGGTTACTTCCGCTATCCAATATATGTTCGCAGATCACCGATTTTTCTCGCTGAACGTTTTTAACAGCTTTGATGTGTTCTGTCAGTCGCGTGCTATTATAAGAGAACTGTAGAATCACTACAGTTCTCTTATAATGAGAAAAATAGCTGGGTTTCCTCATTTTCTTAAGAAATATCCGATGTAACCAATTTTAGATTGAAGATTTCTTACTTGCACGAATAAACTCGTTTTCATGTCATTTATTTTTTCATATGTAAAACACGCTTTTTTACTCTAAACTTCGCATAAAAAACGAATTAGTGTTTTTAAAAAATATTTTACATACCGCTTTTACATTCAAAGAAAATCACTCGCTTAGTCATTTCGTTCCTGTCTTAGCAGGACAGGTGGTATTATATACATAAGATAACAAGCCTACTGTTGCGGTGCAAAACGTCGCAACGTTATTTCCGCTCGTGCCACTTCTATTGACGTGGTAATGTTTGACGACCGCTTTAGAGCATGACCCCGAAGTTGTGAATAGTCATAGTATCGTCGTCATTGTGAAATTATTACAAAACGACTATTTTCGCTAATGAGACGTGGGAATATTTGAACTAGCCTCGCGATAGGCGCATCAGAATAAAAGTTTCTCAATTTTCCTCGAAATAGCGCCCATATTATGAGAGTGTATTAAAATAATGCGCAACTCCCAATCCCTTCAGAGGTTGATAAAAAATAGTATGCTAGATTTGTCTATGTTCCACTTGGTTTATACTTAGGCCGTAGACAAATATAGCATGCTATTTTTCCAATAAACCCCCCCCCCCCCCCCCGGTAGTTCTTGTAACGCATACTAAAACTTTCTGCTCGTGCTTTCCCTCCTGGTCGGTTTTGGGCCGGAAAAGTAAGACAAAGAATTAAATCTCTTAACAAACGAAATATTAACATTTTTTCAACCATCCTTGAGAGTGAGCCCAACACGCTCCGGGTGCTGAACGTCGGGCTGAGGAAAGTGTCGGGAGCCAATGGTACCCCGAAACGAGACTCTAGATCGCGACCTCAGCGAAACAGAGTCCGTGGAGGAATAAATGAAGCGCCTCGCGCGCGCCACATACCGAAGGGCCCACACCTCGCCGCACGAGCACATCCGTGAGCTCGCTCCGCTGCACACCAGGCCGCCAGAAGTCCCGAAGCCGTACCCGCGCAATCTGCTTGAATAGCAGACCGCCAACGCGGGTACCACAGCACAGCAGTTATTCGCCGCAGAAGATGTCATGCACGTCTGTATGTCGGCATAGCCGATCACCGTAAGGCGCCTTTAACATCGGGTGCTTCAAGAGGTACCTGCCGCAGGGCACGCAGACCTGCGAC
This sequence comes from Micropterix aruncella, assembly GCA_944548615.1. Lineage (NCBI taxonomy): Eukaryota > Metazoa > Arthropoda > Insecta > Lepidoptera > Micropterigidae > Micropterix > Micropterix aruncella. The sequence continues at coordinate 33,791,181 of OX155951.1, forward strand.
GCTACACCCAGAAAGTCAGGTCAGTTGGCCCGGCTCACTTGAAGCCCCGCTAAAATGCAATTGCCCAGCGGAAGACGTCACGGGTCTCAGACAAGGTCCGTCTACTGAATCACAGAATTTCAACACGCTTAGTGCCGCCCACTTCATAGCGACAACGGGAGGCCGCCCGCGCGCTCTGTGGTAAGCGACGCTAAATATTTTTGATATTATTTTTCTAATACTTTGATCAATGCATTATTGTATGCCGTCTTGACCAGAGAGGCGCAGTGAAGACAGTGCTTTTTAACGTTAATAACTTTATTAAAAGTGTCTGGTGCCTGCAATTAATACAATTTATTATTCAGATTCACTTTGATACGTTATAATTGTACAAAAGCCAATGTTTTTTATTACGCCACGTATTTTTCTGTTTTTTTTTCTTTATTTTCCTGTTTCATATGTTAAACGGAATTTTAAATAATAGATTGTTTCTTCAATAATAGTATTATAAGAGTGACCATCTGGTTACTTTGATGGTTCTTTCCAGTGAAGCTCGTATAATTTGTCGTTTATACTTTTTATTGTGAAATTTCACAATGGACAGTGAAGAGTTTATATCTATGGGTGCGTGAAATATACATAAGCGTGTGTCTTGTTATTACATTCGATCGACAGAATTGAAAATGCAATTCCGTTAATTTTATCCCAACGGAACATGGTCGGGAATCGAGCCCGGGACCTCACAACGTAAGATCAGGCGACCTAACCACGATGCCACCGCAAACGTACTCAATGCGCGTATTAATTTCAACAAAAACTTTTGATTTAATTGATAAGCAAAGCGCTGATTTCCCCGGGGTGATTCAAGGTTTTTTTGTTGTTAAATCATCAAATTATCATCAAATTAACTAAATATTATGATTTCTTACCATGTACGGAGATGACAGGATTCTATCGAGAGTTGCGTACAGTTCCCACAGGGTTTGAATCTTCAAGAAGCGAGGAATTCTCAGTATAACGAACTCCGTTCCGAATATCAAATAAAGGAAGTCCAGCGGAAGCAGGGATATCACATCCAACTGAAAAGTAATATACGTGCATGAATAACACTTTCATAATGTCTGAATCTTTGATAGGTAGGTATCTTACCTTAAATTGTAGCTTTTTGAAATAGTTCATTCTGGTGACCTTGGAGTCGGTGACCCAGAACCCGTCCAGCAGGAACATCATCCTGGGTTTGAAGAAGAGGATATCGAGGAGATAGATGAGGTCGCAGAGCCAGTCGACGGCTAGCCACATTGGGGTGTTCTCGGGGGTCTGGTAAGGAAAAGAGGCACGAAGGGGGATGGCGAAGACGTTGTAGATGAAGCACATAGCGACTGTGACCAGCCAAGTCATGTATATGTAACCTAAACATAAACAAAACAAGCAAATATATTCAAAGGTATAAAAAAACACGACTGCCGCTACAAAAAGTCAACTACTGTATTTATAATTATTTTATTACGGTTTTTTATGAAATATTTGTGTTTTATGTATTTATCCATATAGACACATATTTATTTTCGGAATTTACTCAATCAGACCTTTCATTTGACACGAAATACAATATATATATATATATATATATATATATATATATATATATATATATATATATATATATATATATATATATATATATATATATATATATATATATATATATATATATATATATATATATATATATATATATATATATATATATATATATATATATATATATATATATATATATATATATATATATATATATATATATATATATATATATATATGTATATATATATATATATATATATATATATATATATATATATATATATATATATATATATATATATATATATATATATATATGTTAATTTATTGACATTTGGACATTACACATTACACAATTATTTACTTGATATTTGGCACCCTATATACACTCGGGATGACAATGATTCTAACAACACCACACACTTCTAAATCGGTTCAAGCATTTAGAAGTTATGGTGGAATAAAGAAACGGAAAACATACATAGATGAACCCTGAACACTTCCTTTTTGTTAGACAGTCGTGTAAAAAGCGTGAAAGCTGATTTAGTCAGCTACTGACTTCAGCTGAGTCAGCTACTGACTTCAAAAAACAGGTCAGCGCTGACTCGGTACTGTCTTCGTGAAAATTGATTTCAAGTCAGTACAGTGCTGTCCCGTCAGTGCTGATTTCATTCCCCCCCCCCCCCCCCCCCCCTTTCCACCGTACGCGCCAGCGGTACTGATCACGTGTAAACGCCGAAGTCAGTAGTTGGTCAGTCGCTGGCACTGCCTTGCCAGCGACTGACCAACTACTGGCCTCTATGACACTCAGGATGACATAACGATTCTAACAATGTCACATACTTCTAAATCGGTTTGAGCGTTTAGAAGTTATGGTGGAATAAAGACACGGAAAACATACATAGATAACCACATTACACTCCTTTTTCGTTAGGCAGTCGTATGAAAAAATACGACTGCCATTACAAAAAGTGAACTATTTTTTTAAGGGTTTTTTAATGAAATATTTTCGGAATGTACTCAATCAGACCTTCCATTTGACACGAAACACGATTTATTTGCGTAAATCCATTGCCATTTGGAGATTTGGTCATTTAAACAACTATTTACTTGATATTTGGAGAGTTCAGGTACTCTATGACACTCAGGATGAGATAAAGATTCTAACAATACCACATACTTCTAAATCTGTTCTAGCGTTTAGAAGTTATGGTGGAAAAAGAAACCGAAAACATACATAGATGAACCCTGAGATACACACCTTTTTTGTAGGGCAATAGCGTAATAACTATAATAATGTGTAAACAGTATCTGTGTTTGTTTTGGCGGGTACGGGAAGATGATGTGAACATGTTAAGGTCATCATTATCTGTTTCAATTGTTTTATTTCTTTTATTTATTTATTTAAATCCATACATAACAAAGACAAATACTACAGTGTAGAAAAGAGCAAATACCTAATCATTATTTGTGAAGCAAAGAAAGTACAGATTTGATGGATTTTATCAGCTCCACTAGTAGACTACAGTCTGCTCTGGAGTGATACCAGTGTTATGTTTGTTACATAGTACACTTTTTTATAAAGTTTTGGTTAAAATAATGATCATTTTTAGCAACATAATTAAGAAAATTTGAAGAAAAGACATCGTTAGTTAGTAAAGCGGTAATAATAAAAGGATAAAAGAATAATTACCTACATAGGCATTATAATAAATAGATACATTTATATATAAATACACACTCATACATATAATATATATATATACACATACACACACACATACATATACACAAAACGTATCTACCTATATTCAATATATACTTTATATATATGTACATAATGGGCCCGATTGCGTTTCTTTCTGAACTAAAACTAAAATTCGTCCAAGCGAACGAGACAGAGCAATACGTTAGAGCGGGATATGAAACGAACGATCGTCGATAAATACTACCTGCCGAACTTATACTCGTCCGAATAAATTCGAGCATATTTCGTGCGGTGTAACATTTGACCTTGGCGGGCAGTTTTAATGCGAAAAAGTGACAATCGGTCATCTTACACTCTGCTCTAGCGTATTGCCCTGTCTCGTTCACACGGACTAATTTCCGATTTTAGTTCACGAAGAAACGCAATCGAGCCCAATAACATATAAATAAACAAAAATAAATAATTGCTAAACTTTTCTTTATTTATTATTTTAAGACACAATTTCCATGAGCTGTTGACACACATATTTGTGACACTCGCAGTAGCTGCTACCCAATGTCTCTCCATGGTCGGTGATCACACACAATTGACATCCATACATTGTAAAGTTGACGCAGAAGCGATGTCATTATCTACTGGTATCCTATATACGAGTATGTACTGGCGTCATCGATGATAAGCATGGCCGCCACTGCAAAGGACCTCGTTGCCCCAGATAATGCTTAACTCTCTTTTAAGGAGTTATGGAGCATCACTAGATGTTTGTTGAAATGCTCTTCCAACCATATACGATTTATGTATTTCGACTTTTCTGCGAGCAAATGCCGACACATTGTTGAAATTTATTTGTTTATCCCTATACTTGGCAGGATTTTTTATTTTGGATATGATGATATATTTTGTATAAGATGTGGTCTAAGGTGATTATAAAAGGGTGCTGTGTGAAAATAAAAAATCTATTTATAGTACTTTTCGATTTATTTAATGTATCACATTCGTTACATTGCCAGGTATGTAATAATCAACTTTATTAAATCTACGTATCATGTTTGCCGCACTGCCAGGCTGACATACATTTGTGTCTAACACTTAAAAAAAACATAACATTACATTCTTACGTGAAAACATACATAAAATGATTTGCACTTATGTATTATTCATATTAACAATAATCAACATTCTTATGGATTCATCTTCACCTACAATACATAATTAAAACCTTATAAAATCTACACAACCTTTGAAATTATTAAAATACAGATCAGTTTTAGCCAAGAGTCACTACTAACATACCTAAGTCAGGCTTACAATAAGGTTGTATCTTATTTAATAGGTATTTCCTATATCTTAGTATAGTATTCCAGGAAGCAATTGCATTCCGGCAATAAACAAAGCCTACTTTTACATTTCTGGCAAAAGAACTTAGTTTGTCCTTTTATGCAATGCATATACTTCTCTCTGCTAGTTGACAATTTTGGGTAATGAGCAATTTGAACATACCGAATGGCATGTGGCATTTCAGCTACCGGTTTCTGTATGGTCTTTGTTGAGCTGGTGGTAGTGTCTTGGGCATTCTTTGCATTTCTCTCAAACCTGAGTAGGCTTTCTATGATTTAAAGCCTAAATGTTTTGAGTTTCTTCGTTTTTCCCTTCCCGAATCACGCCGGTACAGTAACCAGGCGTTGTTTACACATACGTCAAGCATTTTCAAGAAGATAGGCAAGTACTATCAATGGCCCCGGAATGGTGTTCGATACAAAGCGATCAGCATATCTGCTATTTCAACTCCACCCATATTTGTGTTGTACTCCTTGATCATATTTGGGCAAGTCATGGGTACTTTTCTTCCTTCTTCTTTCTTATATCTTACGGCGAGCTGGAAAGGATGTGTGTTCAGGTATGTGCTTGCGGCAGTAACATATTTGGACCAGTAATCAGTATAAGCTGGCATTTTCACGATCCCATCAGTTAAATGATCGCCATAAAATCTTTGATATCGTCTTCTGTAACATTGATAGACGCGCCATTAATATGTGTGCTATAGAGATTAGTTTGTTGTACAATCAGCGAGATGATGTCATCTGAGAAGAACAGTTTGAAGTATTCATTATTCAATCCACTCTTTCCTGCATGTGAGACCTCAAACAAGCTAACGTCTACCTCTGCAAAACCAGTAAACTTTGTACAACGCCAATTAGGTGTAAGTCTTTTGGCTGGGACCACTTTTCGCTTCGTGATTATTACTCTAGGTTTTTTTGATCGAGTAGCTGCTGAGGGAGAAGGTGCATTCAATGGAAACGACACTTGATTGTAGTGCGTCAGGATTCTGGTTCGTGGTGGTGGCTCATCGGTTTGTGGAGAAGGTACTTGTGACAAGGTGGCCAGTGGAGACAGTGGAAAAATCCGCTGGTTCGATAAAGATGGCGTCGAATATGATGGATTGGTGTCAGCACGGTATAACTACCTTATTGTGGCCTGATTTAGTGACAGAATCGACTGGGAATGAGCACCAGTGATTGTCAGCGATGACTGTTGATATGGTAGCAGATATGTTGAAGCAACTGCCTCGTAAACCTTGTTATCGTCTTCCAAAGAAAGGTTTAGGTTTTCCAGCGAAGATGAAGGTGGGTAACTACTATCGGAGTTCGTTCGGAGGAAGCAGTTTTGTGGTTCATCATCAGATTATTCACTTTCGTCCAAATCCGATTTTGCTCCCGACTTAGGTACAAGAGCCACAATTATACGAGCCCTATTTTGCTGCTGCTGCTTTAATTGTGGCAACTGTGATGATAAAATGCAATATTACTAGTGGTTCGCCCTGAACTGAGACTTAATTTAATACTTCAGAGAAAAAAACATTATTATACGAATTTGGCAATGTCACATATTAGATACCTAACAAAAAAAAACTTACATGCCGCCCAGCTGGCATTGTCTCATATTTGCTACACTCGAAAATAACAGCTAATTGCATGGAATTGCAATACGTTTTGGTACACGAAATTAACATATACGGATAAATAAATATGTTGACAGTTTCATATCAGCTGTTTTTAACAAAAAATCTAAAGACATATTGATAAAACTTAATTTTCCTACCCTACAGTGCGTAGGCGCCTACGATCGGTCCGCCATCTTGCGCTCTACTGCCGATTCAGTGTAGCAAGAAATCAAATATTGTTTTTGGTAGATTTGTGACTATATTGTATACCATATCTTATAATTAAACCGGTTAAAAAATATTTATTTACGCTTCGGGAATTTTAGTAAGTAACTTGAACGTATCGTATTATCCACACTGCCAAGTATAGGGTTATAACGACTAGCAAAACCCGGCAGACTTCGTCCTGCCTGTGTATATAATTATTTAGCTGCAGCGCATGTAAAGGCGAGTTGCAACAAAGTGCATAGCGCGAAAATAATATCCTTGCTATAATAATATAACAATAATAATATACAAAATAATATCCCCAAATACCTGTTGGGGACTGATCTAAATGTAAGCGGTGGCTGAGGTGCGGGGACAGGCGTTCGTAGATCACGCGTTCTTTCGTTAGCGTACATACTTATACCTATTACTGTCGAGTAGCACCGGTCGAGTGATGTTGCAGCAACAATGTCGGTGGTGGGGAGACCGAACGCCGGTCTCTGCACCTCAGCACCGCTTACATTGAGCGTAGTCCCCAACTGCATATATACCAATTTTCATGGCGATCGGTTGAACGGTATAGTAGATGATGTGCTGCAGTGCCATCTAGTGACGAGTTACAACGAAGTGGATAGCGCGAAAATACTATCCGTGCTCAAATACCAATTTTTCCGTGCTCAATACCAATACCAAATTTATACCAATTTTCTCACTCCGTCCCGCGCGTAGCATCACAATCCCAGTAGGTGAAATAAATCTTTGATATCTTATCTATCACGTGGTATACCACGTGATATTATTATCTCTTTAACATTAACGTGATATTATACGTGACATGGACTATCACGTGGTGTGTATCATGTGATATATTTTGGTTTACTACATAAACACTAGTTTTTGAGCTGAAACACGAAACTCTCTTTTTGAAACCCGAAACTGTATTTCGAAACACCAAACTGTATGTATGATTTCATTATCATCGGATTTTCTATCCTTCTCCCCAGTACAAGAGCAAATTTATAGACGCAATCTTGTTAAAAAACGCGACATAGACGTAATGGGTCTTACCTTGAGGATCTAAGACGTATTTGTACTGGAATGGCGACCAAAATTTGAATGGTTTTTTCTCCTTCACTTCCTTAGGGATGATGGTATCCGGTTTTAAAGGTGTATGGAAAGTTTCCGCTGGATTAGGACTGAGAAAAGAATGTTTATGGAAATTAAGCAATTACTAAAGAGTAAATTGAATTATCTAGTTTAGTATACAAATTAACGCGAATACACGTAATAATTAAAAAAATATATTTTACCGACTATTAAAACTTATCCATGAACTAAAACGGACATATTATTGATTAAATGACTATTTGAAGGGTTTAAGTATGCAGTCCATGACATTCTTCCAGTTTTAAATTATTTCCTTTTGGACAATATGCCACGGTTTACCAAGCTGAGGTGTCGGCTTAACTCACGGTTCACCTCTATCCGGTAGCTTCCTCGAAGAGGGATTCAACGTGGAAGGGCCGCTGTGAACTGTGCCTACGACTGTAGCCCGCAGTCGTAGATAGTTGGGGTCAGAGGTTTCGATCCTGGGGAATACCTCGATCGGAACTGGGCGCCTTTCGTACTGTGCGGCGTTATAGCCAATCGGCGAATAACCGGGGGAGTCTGGAAACGTACGTTTCCTAAGAAGCGGGAGGCAGTTGTTGACCGGGCGTCATCTATCCTGAGAAATAATCCGTTGGTCATCCGAACCTGTGTGAGCTTGACGGGGAAAGGGCGCCTCGGTTCGCAATAATTCGAACTTTCATCACCGCTGGCGTCAGGTAGAGGCTGCGCAAGAGACCTCGAATCTGCAACGAGACTGTAGGATAAAGAAATCCGTCGAAATCTGGTAGTAAGGGCGCGAGGAAGCCCGCTGGTTAGCACTTCCCAGTGCCTCGTGGTAAGGCGTCATAGTCTTACGAGCTGTTTGCATAGTTTTACTGTTGATTGTGTTGTCCACAAAGTCTTAGCGTTTACTCAATGGGAGACAGAAAGGCACGATGTCATTAAAACTCACTGGGGTGGCGGATTCACCCGTATTGATTAACACCCATCAATGTAGGTACCTATTGACAATAATTATATACATTTTTCAGTGGTTGAATGATTAATTCTACAGATATAATATATTTATAATATACGATATATATTATAAATATAAATATAATACAAATATAAATATATTGTAAAAATAAATATAAATATACACGATGATATAAAATGATTCATATATGATTTTCAGACATATAAATAACTGAAAAATGCAAGAATGTCGTGGATTTCATGCCCGAAACCTCCAACAAGTCATTGAATTTAATTGCGGATATAATCCTTATTAAAATAATCAATAACATGTCCATTTAAGTTTATGTATAAGTATATGGTAAATGAATACATGTTTGAATCGATGAATATACGTTCACATTAATTCGCACGCCATTATATCTACACTCGGTAGTAATGAATCCGTGTCACCAACATAACCCCTAATATCTCTGAAGCTAAGAATGCTACCTTATTTAATAATTGCCACAATAATAATAAATACAGAATACTAGGAACGCTTCATTTATTTGTGACAAAACAGAAACAAAGGCCAAAACAAATGCAGTGAATTATTAGTTCGATTTTTAAAAACTCTTTTATTTTGTTTTTTGATTTTTGAAGGCGTTACTTTACAGCGACCAAGAAGTTTCAGTAATTGTATTTGAGCCATAGTGTATAAAATAATTATATTTAAATAAGCTACCATTTTTATATGCGGAGATATTAAGGTTTATGTCGGGAGACCTGGATTCGTTGCTCCCAAGTGTATACCTACTTACGTACCTTTCAGCAATTTCTAGTTTAGCTATATCGCACATGATTCCTGGAGAAACCTGCCCCTTTATAGGCATTGGAAACTTCTTTTTGTCGATGACTACACAAGGAATGTCTTTTTTCCTAGGATAAACAAGAACATATATTAGAAAGAATAAAAACATGACTGCCCATACAAAAAGTGAACTATTGTATTTATAATTATTTTGATTACGGTTTGTTATGAAACATTTGTGTGTAATGTATTTATCCTTATAGATATAAGTATATTTCTGGAATGTACTCAATCAGACCTTTAATTTAATACTAAACATGATATGTTTATGTTAATTTATTGAAATTTGGATGTTTAGACAACTGCTTGCGCTGGTAGAGAGTTGTGATGCAATATGTGGACAGTAAGGTATCCTATGACACTCGACATAACGATTCTAACAATACCATATAAATCGGTTTAAACGTTTAGAAGTTATGGATATAAAGAAACGAAAACATACATAGATGAAGCCTGAACACATTACTCTCGTTTTTTGTTGGGCAGTCGTGTAAAAAGATTTTTGACGTGACAACGTCTTATAATTCGATGGAGCTGGCTGCACGCACGAAAAAACATGACTTATGCGGCGTTACCTCGCTCTGAGGCGTTCCATTTAAGGCTTGAAGTGCAAGCGAGAGCGCGGAACGAGCGACAAAGAGGCACAATCGGCCTCCGCGTTCGGCAGCGTTCGACATCTGTCTCTCTCCACGCGGACGCATCGCTCTTGAGTGAGCGATGCGTCCGCGTGGACAGCTGCTATACAATAATACATTTACATGTTTTCGTCAAGTATGAAATGCAGTGAAAAGTGAATGTGGTGTCAATTGTTTATAGCAACGATAATTGCGGCGAAAAAGGTAATGATTCTTTCGATATTAAATATATGTTCAGTGATATATTGTCGAATATTCGTGCTTTCATCATTAAAATAAATAGCATCGGTCCGCTAGTGCAGCGATCGTAGGTTATGCTATAATTGACAAAACTATAACAATAAGTTAACAGAACTATTTCACGATGAGTAAAAAATCAATGGCTTTACTATTCGATCGAAATAATTATCGAGCGTAGCTATGATTTCAAAAAATTAAAACATAAATGTTAAATCTTCCACATATCATAACAACGTGTCTGAAATGACAGGTTGGACCAGCCAGCCGTCAAAGGGAACAATTTTCTCCTATATCAAACACATTGAGGCGGGCTTTTTAAAAGCTAGAGTTACAAAAAATTTAATGATGTTTTCAAATTTTAAATTTTAAATTTAAGATTTATGAACAATAATTTAATCACAGTTTATTCTTATAATAAATTATTTCATCCGTATTTTCTTATGACGTTGTCACGTTCAACTATCGTCAGTAAACCGACTTTACAGACAACCGATTTTTTTATCATATCGGCAATATTCTCCTAAGTATCAAGTGTGTAAGTTACCTGATCTCATCCCGATGGAACCCTTCATCCTCGAGAGGTGGTGAGCACCACGATCCGACACCTTCGGGCCCACCAGGCACTCCTGGGGACTTCATGACCAGGTCGAGGTGCAGGCTTCGAGGATAAACCGCTCTCTAAAAGAAAAATTACCAATTAAACCACACCGAAGCTATACCAAAATTGACTTCACGTAGCCGGGACATTATTGAAATGGACGTTACAATAAATGGAAGCGTGGCAATTAAAAGTGGCAATGAATCTAATGGTTTGTTGTTTTTGCGTTCGAAGAGCCATTGTTCTTCGAGACGTTGTAGTTTAACGACTGTCGCGTGTGCCTCGCTTACGGATTACCACCGCAGTAATTATTATTAGTATAGAAACAGATTAATGATCACTACAGTTGCTCGGCTCATTTGTGGCGCTCGATACCGCCACCAATGTCTCGCCATACTCTTCATTCGTATGTATTAGGGTTGTCAGTAATAGAAATATATGTATTATAAATGAGATAAAAACGAATTTACAGCGTGAATTTTGTAACACGTTGTGTGACGTTTCGGCAATGTTGCAACCGCCGTTGTCCAGAGTAGAACGGCGGTTGCAACATCGCCGAAACGTCGGGTGTTACAAACTTCACGCGGTAAATTCGTTTTTATCTCATTTATAATGTCAAACAACCGCGATAGTCTTCGAAATATATGTAAGTACTTGAGGCCCTATGGGAATAATACCCTTTCGGTTTCGGCCCCTCGGAATGTAAAAACTCGATCAGGTTCTTAAAAGATACTTAAAAAAAACCAATTACATCCGAATACCTATTGTACCAATAAATATACCAGTGCCGGATTATCCAATAGGCCAAGTAGTCTCCGGCCTATGGGCCTCACGCCTTTTAGAGCCCCTACGAGAAGGAATCATTAAAATTATATTTTTATTAAATTGTTTCTAATAGACAGAAAAAAAACATTGAACTGAAATTCTAATGCGAAAATGTATAATAAACTTTTTGATTTAAATAATAGTATAAATGTTATAAATCATCAACATATTTTGGCCGCTGTCATCGCGATCGCATTTTGTTTATACACGCATCTTTGCTACGAGATATAAGCGTTGTCATAATTGTTTAACGGCTCATATTGCCGGTGCGGTCGTGTTTTGTATATATAGATTGTGCACTATATCATTGTCAGAATGTTTAACAGCCCAACGAAGGCCCCGAAAAGCTACGATGTTTTCTTTTCATAATATATTTATTGATACAATAGTTCGAAATTCCGAAGGAGGTTTACTAATTTGGCTATTTAAGCGAAGGCACAACAAATAACAATACTTTTAGTATTCTAGCATATGTGAGCAAATTGATAATTTATTTTTCTTACAAACGAATGTGATATTTTAGCAAGAAATGTTGTTTCAAACTGTTGAAAAATCGTCTTAAACGACCCCACCATGGGTACGTTTGATACGAATTCCACCTACCGTTGTTTTGGCCGATAACTCTTAAACTATAAGACCTTCATCGATATTGGTAAGGAAGTATTTATAGCTGCATAAATTCTCAAGCTGGTGCTATAAATAGATTATCTCTAACTTTGTAAAACGAAGTAAAGTGAAAATTGTCTCAACTGATTCCAGTCTCCTCTACCTAATATAATGTCATATGCCGGAAATCAGTGAAATATGAAACTTTATTTATATATATAATATAATCATGAATTACATAATATGGTTAATGTATATGCAGTACGCATAACGACGATAGACGTAGTGAATTATGAAATAAATGAACTTGAATAATATAAAATCCTGAAATTGCAATGCCCTTCCGGGCGTACCCGTCTGCCATACTGAAATTCGTATTGCAAACTGTTACGCTGTATCTTCCTCGTCTCATACTGTGCCGCACGACTGCCCTATTTTGAGGGTGAGCTGGCCTACTGTATCCTTATAATACTGTGGTATATATAACGTATTAATGAATAGATGAAAGCTTTAGATACATGCCACTAAAAGCACATCAGTAATATCTTTGATTATACAGTGTAATCAATGGTAATATCTGCAGTTTCATTATCAAATACCACGGTATTTTACCGAATGAAAAAAATGAAATAAGTATATACGATTCCTTCTATATTTATAGTATTTCGTTATTTATAGTATTTATATGTACAGAATTTCGTAGGTTTCTTCGTCTTGTTCTAAATCCACGTTCACAATATGACAAATAGCACAGCAGATAGGTGAGAAATATAATGAAAGGGACATTTTTACAAAATGGCTGATATTTTGGTGGTTTCTTGCTGAAATTAAATGAAACTAAAACTCATTGAGGACATGGTTATTAGAATAGAATAGAATAAGATTATTGTGCTATAAAAACAATAAGTACTAAATGAATATTACAATGGTTTTATTAAAAAAAAAAAGACAATTTTTGACTCATGACAAAAAAAGACTCATCGCTATAGCGATATATCACAGCCAACCGTTTATACAGTCTGTTATTTCCCAACAAAATCAAACTCTGCCAGCGTAAACTAAGTCAAAATCGATCGACAAGAAATTTAATAACTGCTGCTTGATTTTCTTTCATTTTAGCATTGATTATTATATGAATAGTTTTAGATTTATAAAGGTTTTAAATATATTGGGACCTTGCATTGAAAACTTCGATTTCCTAAGAAATACTGTTTACTTATATTTCTAATACCGCAAACTTATATTTCTAATCATTTACCAAATTACAAAAGCGCCATCATTAGGCTTCAATTGTCAGTCTGTGTCATTTCATTGAAGTGTTAACATGTTAGCTTCGAAGAGGTCGAAATTTGAGCCGACAAAACGTCATTTGCGGGAAGCAATGCTTTCCTGCTTTCATCCTGCCGCAGAATGTCATAGATTGCTGCTGGAGGCTTATGGGGAATTTACTCCGTCAGAAAGGACTGTTGAGACTTGGTTTCTCCGATTCAAATGAGGCGACGTGCAAGACAAAGAGCGCCCAGGCCAGGAGAAAAAATTTGAAGAAGCCGAATTGAAGTCCATACTCCATGAAGATTCGAGTCTTACGCTGAAAAGGATAAGTAAAGTGCTCAATGTTCATCCCTCAACCGTTTCGAGACGTTTAAAACCTATGGGAGTCATTCAAAAGGTAGGGCATTGGGTTCCTCACGAGTTGAAGCCAAGAGACATCGAAAGACGTTTTATGACTTGTGAAAAAAGTAAAGGTTTTCTCCACCGAATAATCACCGGCGACGAAAAGTGGATCTTTTACGAGAACCCCAAGAGCAAAAAATTTCGGTCGTACCCCGGTGAATCACTTCTATCGACCTCAACAGCCACGCCGAAGAGAGACATCCACGGATCCAAGGTAATGCTTTGTATTTGGTGGGACCAAAAGGGTGCCATCTATTACGAGCTGCTGAAACCGGGAAAAACCATCACGGGCGATCGCTATCGAGCTCAGCTCAAGAATTTGAGCGATGTTGTGAAGATAAAAAATCGGTTGTCTGTAAAGTCGGTTTACTGACGATAGTTGAACGTGACAACGTCATAAGAAAATACTGATGGAATGGTTGCATTTGAAGCAGTTTCATTTAAGATTCTGATATTGTTTATTACAAACACCCAAAAATATATGCTTTTATACTCACCGAGTTGACTACAACATGTAAATGTATTATTGTATAGTAGTATAATTAATTGTATAATTGTTTATTGTTTAAAGTTTATTGTTTTTTTTTAAATTTGAAAGTTTGAAATCTCAAACTGTTAAATAACGGTTTGAGAAGCGTTTGAGCACGCTGCGGTAGGTAATACGTCGTAAATAATCAATATCAGCGACATTTTACCAACCGCTAGATAGCGAATCGTAATGATAGATTTTCATATATTTAAAAAAAAATAAAAGTTGCTTACTTTGTTGCACTTTGTTGTACCCACAAGAAAATTGTCCGTTCAGTAATAACATTCCGTATATCAAGAATACATATAAAATTATGTCAAGAATTTAAATCAATGTAGTGATTTTCATTCGTACTATTTTAGACTGAGGTTAGTAAATAATTCTAGTCGCAACCGGTAGATGGCAGCATTTATATTGAATAATAAATATAATAAATAGAACGCCTCAGAGCGAGGTAACGCCGCATGAGTCATGTTTTTTCGTGCGTGCAGCAGGCTCCATCGATTTATAAGACGTTGTCACGCCAAAACGGCCGGAATACGCTAAAAGGCATGAGAAGGTAATTTTCCAGCATGGCCATGCTCGACCACACGTCGCGATTCAGGTCAAGAATTTCCTGGAAACGCTTCGCTGGGACATCCTACCTCACCCGCCGTACTCCCCAGATATTGCGCCATCGGACTAGTATTTGTTCCGGTCAATGGGCCATGGCCTTTCCGAGCAGCGGTCCAGTCTTTCAAGGATATTGAAAAATGGCTGGATTCATGGATAGCCTCCAAGGACGAAGACTTCTTCCGCCGGGGAATCTGTCTCTTGCCAGAAAGATGGGAGAACGTCACAGCTAGCGTTGGATTGAATGACATGCATTGAATGAAATGCACTTTCCAATTTGCTTCGAAATAAATGTTCAATATCACAAAAAAATCGAAGTTTTCAATTCAAGGACCTAATATTTTGGAAAAAATGTCTTCTTAGTTTTACCATCGATTATATCGGGTATTAGATTGCTCAATGCCATAACTAGAACTGTCGACTACAACAGGCAAACCGGCCACCTCAGAAAGTTTTAACGATATTGATCGTTCTGTCTCCCGTGAGGTGAGCGCAGAAGACTTAGGACAAAACAGTCCACCGTCAAGTTCCGCCACATGCCCGTAATAAAGCCAACGCCTTACCGCGAGATAGCCAGGTTAGTCAACCAGCGCGCCGACACTCGCGCCCTTACTACCAGTTGCAACCATGTCGTTTCATGAGCAGTTGCCCGTTGCCGTAAGGTGAACAACTACCTCCCCTCTATAGGAGACAGTATTCCAGATTCCCCCGACTGTCAGTCCGAATGCACAAGCGATTGGCTGACGCCGCACGGTGCGCAAACCGTCCAGGAGCGATAGGAGTGCGCCAACCGTACAGAAGATTGACTCCTGGGGGAAACTGGCCCGCAGGCCAGAGTGCTACCCGGGCTCGCACTTCATACGTGGAGGCCGCCGGATAGGTGTAGACCCGTGAGTTTGACCGACCCTGAACATATGGGTCTTGGTGGCCAACTGCAACAGGGCCCATTAGCTCAATTCCATAGCAGAAATGCCGACGACATGCATGTGGCGCTGATAGCATTGTCCGGCGAAACTATTACCAATTTATTTGGCCATCTATAACAACATGGTTATGTGGCCATCTTTAACAGATTGAATATTTAAAAAAAAAACTAATTTAACCAATGATAAAAATAATAAAATTCAATTATTATTGCCATTTATCGCATTTTTATATAGGCTGATTAAATCACAGAAATAATACGGAGATAATAGAATGCCATCTATATTATGTCATCGTAATTATTATGTATCTATTGACATATTTATGTAAATAATAATAAAATAAATAGAGATTTTATTTAAATATTCGTTTGTTGTTATATTATTGTTTTATTTTGATATAGGATACCTACCGCATAGACGTGTTTAGAACGTCATTTATTAGGCTGCTGAACATAAAAAAAATTAATCAAAGTTTGGAGCTATGGGTGCCATCTACACGTTGCGTTTCCAAGTAAAATCCTAGCTGCAAGAACGTAGTACGGCATTGAGCAGTCTAATACCCAATATAAACAGTGGTTTTACTTAATTGCCACGTTATTTTTCAGCCAACATAATACCACACTACTATGAGTGTGTATACTACATAAAAGCCTGCTCTACATTTATTTATTTTTATTTATTTATTTAAGAATTAATTACTATAAAACATTGATTAGCTTACAAAAATAACAGGAACCGAATGGCAAAACCTTAACCTTTTGCTTATTTGTTTCTGTCACCCAACTGGGACTAGCCCGTTCTAGGGTGGACAGGACTCCAATATTACAATCAAGTTTGCTTGATTGCTTGGTTGCCTACAAATGTACAAGCTTTAGTAAAAAGCTAATGACACTAAATTGCCCTAAAATGTGGTCTTCAGAATAAAATAAAAAATAATAATAATAAAAAATATTAAAAATATATAATAAATAAAATGCAATTCCATTATTAAATCGGCAATAAATATAATATAAAATTCGATTAAATAATATAAATAAAGTTATATGTGAGAAAAGAAAGAAACAGTCATTATTATTTAATATTATGTTTTAAGTAATATAAGATTTAATATAAAAATACCTAGTCTAAAAGTAAAATTCATTGTCAAAGTCAAATATTTTTTGGTAGTTAGTTCAATGTTAAAAAATACTTAACATATAAGTTTATAAATATGTTAATAATTTGTGCACCTAAGTTTTATTATACTATTATTTCTAACATTTGATGTATGGTTAGTCTGTCATGATTCGATAACCATTTCTTTAATTTATTTTTGAATTCCCTAAATGTCAAATTCATTTTTATTTCCATATTGATCAGATTGTAAAATCTCGGCGCAATGAAAGAGTAATGTCTTTGACCAAATGATGTTTTCCTTCTGGGTATTATTAAGCTATTTTCTACAACTTGTCTCGTTGGTCGCCGGTTCTGAATTATTCCTAAATTTGAGTTATTGTCCAAAAATAGCCTTAAGAGGGAAGTTTTTAGAAAAAGTTGCCTACAATCAAGAACTTTAGCTTCCTTATACAGTTCATTAGTGGGATGGCGATATGGTCTACGTAGAATAATTTTTAATATAAATTTCTGCGCAACTTGCAATGGCTCTAGCAGGGTTTTACCACATCCACCCCATCCAATTATGCCGTAAGTAATAAGCGATTCACATTAAGCATAATAAACAGTTTTTAGTGTTTTGGAATCCAGAATATTCCTCAGTTCTTTGAAAACATATCCAAGGATTCGCACCTTCGTAGCCACGTTATGTATATGAGAATCCCAACGGAGAAAGCAATCTAGAGTGATGCCTAGATATTTCCAAGATATTTCTCTTTGTAGAGGCTGACAGTTACAAGACTCTATGCTATCGCATTCGTGTATTACAATAGTTTTATTAGTAGTGGGTTGACCTCTGGTTGTTATACTAAATGGCATGTATTTGGTTTTGCCAACATTAAGCGTCAACATAAAGTTTCCTAGCCAATTTTTAACAATTTCCATGCCCTCGTTTGCTTTCTCAAATGTGTAATCCCAGTTTGAACCCTTGAATAGTATAACGGTGTCATCGGCATATGTGATGATTTTACCTACTGGTAACTGACATAGGTCATTTATGTAGACGAGGAATAAAATGAGTCCCAAAACGCTACCCTGTGGCACACCATACGTGAGATGCTGGCTTTTACTCTGGAGGCCCTGGATGGTGACACTTTGTACCCTGTTGGATAGGTAACTATCAAACCATTTAAGACTTGTATAGTTAATTCCTACACTGCTCAGTTTGCATAATATATTATGAGGAACGGAGTCAAAAGCCTTTGCAAGGTCAAGGAAAACTCCTAGGCACTTGTCTCCTTTATCCACCGTTTCGACTATAAATTCTGTTAAGGCAGCTATAGCGTCTGTTGTCCCTAAACCTTCCCTAAAACCGAACTGATTGTCTGAGAGTATTTTATTTTCAATTAAAAATTTATCTGTGTCTAAACATGTTAATCAATTGATTGAATTGTGGCAATAACAAAATAATAAAAAAAAGTGTTTTTAAATTCTTTTTGCTTTAACATTTAAAGTAGGGCACTACAGTGGTACTTTTAAATAATTTATTGCATTGTACCACAGTTTCTATACACATAATTAAAGGGTTACGGGGAAGAACGATCAATGTCATCGTTTTATATTTTTTGGCAATTCCGTATAAAAAAATACTAACTTAAAATATGACCTTTTAGCCCGAGTTGGTTTGAGTGAGGAAAAAATATATTTTGTCTGTAAACCAAATATAAATGAGTCTCTCCAAAATACATTTTACTTAAATTAATACCTCGTAACAAAGCATCTCATCTTTAAAAATAAAATTGACATTGATCGTTCCTCCCCGTAACCCTTTAATTAGAACAGGTCAAACACCCATCTCTTTGAGATATATCTACTGTATTTGTGAAAATGACGTGGAGCACGCGGCTCAATCCCAGTGATTAAAAACTTGTCCACATATGAGCTAAGTAAAATTGATGTAATAGCTTAAATAAAACACAAATTGGTACTGAAGTGTTAGAAAGTGTTTCATTGTTTTTAAAAACTTGTTAAATTAAATAATATAGCTATTTGTTACACAAAGTTTTATTATGAATTAGATTTTTGATATTTTGAACCATGTTCCCGTAAAAAAACAAAAACTTACATTTTCTGGCGTTTGCGTATACACTCGAGGGGCCATCCGTTAGCGCGCACTTGCGGCTTGGCCGCGGCGGCCACGCCGCGGCGCCTAGCGAGATACTACGAAATGTATGGAATCGCTGTCGACCGCGTGCATTTCGCCGCGCGGTCAAAGTGCGCGCACCTGACGGCGATTCCATACATTTCGCAGTATATCGTTGGCCGCCGCGGCCACGCCGCAAGTGCGCGCCCCTGCTTAGGCCTTTTGCACATTATAAGACACGAACACTAGATAAGAAAATGTCTTGTCTAGTTTATCGTACACATTCATGCAAGACGTCTAATCCTCAGTCTGTATCAGTATCAGTCTCAGACCATAATTTTGTCAGAGTATGAGATGGTTTGCATAACGATTAAATCACTGTTGATAATAATTTTGTAGAATGCAATGATAGATAAATTATTATGCATATTGTAGCCTTCTTGCAGGATAACTGCAAGGGTTACAATATCAACAAACAATATAAATTTAGAATTGGGCGCCGGAAAGACTATAAGCTAGCTTGAGCAAAAAGACAATCAAATACACGGGTCGTGAGAAAGGTAAATTAATCAATCAGTGTTTCTTTCTGGTATTTATTAAAAAAACATTATTTATACGAGGCCTAGTGCACATACTAGAAGACCTAAAGTGTACATATTACAAAAAAACGGCAACTTCCGGAATGGTTGGCAGCAATACGAAAAAATATACAACAAATACGGGTTCTACTTCCGACAGCGTAATACCGGACTTCGTCGCGGAAATTCAGTTCCCTCGGCCCAAAACCTACTGCGAAAAAGCCGGGCCTGGGAGTCAAATGGCTGGTCGAAGGCAGAGCTCAAAGATCTTAGAGCTGTTCTCCAGCCCAAGATAAATGCCCTGCGAAATCACCCAAAATTACATGAGTGACCGCACGAAATTTCGCACTACTCAAAAATATGGAAAAAACGGATAAACAACTCACAGATATTCCTGGACTTTTTCACGAACAACGGGAGAACTGGCACTAACTCCGCAGTTAAATTTTTAACAAGGTTTAACACCGATTTTTTGCCGAAACTGATTTTTATATTTAAAATGCCGCAGCCCACACGTATAATTCGATGAAGCGCCTTTTTTTTTCCCCCGAAAGTACCCCCAGCTGTCTGTCAACAATTAAATCGAATATTTCACCCACTATGGACATCTAGCGGAATTAATAGGCATTTGTTTCAGCCAAGAAACAAACCTTGATAAACATTTTATAAAACAAAAAAGGTGCCATAGAAAGGAAATTTAAAACAAAGATATACATTTAACGAAATTCGTTATAGCCCCCCTTCTAAAAGAGTGACCTGGTAAATAATGTAAACAGGAAACGAATTGCATTGCCCTCAATGCATTAAAAACAAGAAAAAAGGCAAAAGCAACAAAAATTTCAACAAATAGCTCGTAAATGTTCGAGAAGAACGATGAGAAATCACAGTTTAGTCGGGTTATGCAATGTCGAGTGATACAGAAACAGCAGAGCCAATACAGAAGTTTGAGCAGTTACAATGAGACAAAGCTCAATCTGGTAAGTAACCCAACGAAAATGATAAACTGCAACCTTTCCTATACACTATGCATGTTCGAAGAAAAATGAGAATTCCAGTTGCAGACTCATGCATCAACATTCACTTACATACATACAACAAACTTTCATCAAGTACTTACTACCAA
The DNA here is from genome assembly GCA_944548615.1 of Micropterix aruncella. Lineage (NCBI taxonomy): Eukaryota > Metazoa > Arthropoda > Insecta > Lepidoptera > Micropterigidae > Micropterix > Micropterix aruncella. The sequence goes on from OX155951.1 coordinate 33,812,101, forward strand.
AACGTGATATTATAAATCACGCTGCGGACCTTACACGCTACACTGCATTGAACATAATTTAAGAATGAACAACGCAATTACTGAACTCATATTCTGAAGACTAAATGAAACCATCGAACCCACGAAGATTAAAAGATAACAAGGCGGTTTTAAGCATCAGACTGAGGTTTATAATCCAATTTCAAGTCTTTTGCATGCCATTTTCCTAGAAATTTTCCATTCATATCGGCTAAATCATAAACCAAAGAAGAATATTTACGAATAATTTTACATTTAACGAATTTAGGAGCAAACTTGGCAGAAAAATATGTGCCAGCATTACTTTGTGGATACGATTTCTTCCATACAATATCCCCTACATTACAGTCTAAGTTTCTTCGTTTACGATCATAATATTTTTTATTGGTCGCGTGAGAATCAATCAACCGGGAACGAACTTTTTGGAAAATATTCTCAAGTTCCCCTAAGTCTTGCGCGAAATCCGACCTATTTCCAAAAATTACATCCTTTTGGAGAACAGGATCTTGCGAATAAAAAGTACCACACAATACTGGTTCTTGGCCATGGGCTAGAAAATGTGGACTAAATCCGGTAGACTCACAAACGGCAGAATTAATCCCAAATTGAATCTTAGGGAGGAGTAAATCCCAACCTCGATGGTCAGTATCAGTAAAAACTGCCAGCGCGGTTACGATAGTCCTATTCTGTCTTTCAGTAGTATTAAACTGAGGAGTGTACAAAGGAGACAATTGAAAATTAGGAACGCTATATTTAGACATCAAGTCACGAAAATCTTTGCTAACGAACTGCTTTCCGTTATCAGCGATAACAGTATGAGGAACTCCGTACTTAAGAAATACATCATTTTCCATATGTCTACAAATGGATGATGCAACAGACCTTCTTAACGGAAATAACAAGCAATATTTTGAAAAGCAACAAGTGACGACAAGAATATGCATAAATTTATTACGCGTCATCGGATAAGGACCTAACAAATCTGTGCTAATAGTTTGAAAGGGACGTTCACAGACTTTCGGACTTCCAAGCAATCCAAAAGGTGACCTATTCGGAACTTTGTACGCCTGACATTTCTCACATCGATTAACGTACTGGGTTACGTCAGCATGCATAGAAGGCCAATAGAATCGTAAGCACAACTTCTTATGCGTTTTGAAAATGCCAAAATGCAGAGAAAACTCAGAGTCATGACAATCTTTAATTAACGCTTCTCTTTCAGTTAAAGGAACGACTAGTTTCCAATCGAAAGAGTTTGTCAAACGATATTTGCTTTTGCAATAACGGAATAAACGTCCATCTTTAATACTAAAATTAGGATGTCCACCAGGGTTTGACGAAACGCCGTTAAATAATTTTGTATACCAAGAATCGGAATTAGTTGATATGGCATTGACAGGTAACATCCGAGAAAGCGCATCTGGAACTACATTATCAATACCGCGACGGTGAAGAATTTCAAAATTAAACTGAGCTAAACGGAGACCCCATCGAGCTAATCGACCAGTCGGGTTCTGTAACTTAAGAAACCATTTTAAACTTGAGTGGTCCGTAGAAATCGTAACTTTTGAACCACCGTCATAATAAGGACGAAAATGTTCCAAAGTGAAAATCACAGCTAAAGCTTCACGTTCTGTGGCTGAGTAACGACATTCAACGGAAGATAAAGTTCTACTGCAGTAAGCAATAGGATGATCTACTCCTTCAAAATTCTGGGTCAACATACCACCTAAGCCATACGCTGAAGCATCGCAATGAATAGAAAATGGTAACTCAAAGTTTGGACATGAAAGCACAGGACTAGTAACTAAAGCAGTTTTTAACTGTTGGAATGCTTCTTCTGCCAAATCCGACCAAATAAATGGAGGTGAATCCTTTCTAGTACTGGTAAGACGGGATAGAGGAGCGGCAATAGAAGAAAAATTGCGAATAAAACGCCGATACCAACCTGCGGTTCCTAAGAACATCTTGACTTGTTTGGGATTGGTAGGAGTTGGAAATTCCAAAATTGACTTAACTTTTTCGGGATCGGTACGAAGACCACGTTCGTCGACCACATATCCAAGATACTTCAACTCCTTCCGGAAAAATTTACATTTACTTCCATTGATCGAAAGATTGGCCAATTTTAAGCGTTCGTAAACGCGATTCAGCAAGGATAAATGTTCCTCAAAGGTTGAACTAATGACGATTATGTCGTCCAAATATACAAAAACCTTATTATTGAAACTAGGATCAAATAGTCTGTCAGCAAGTTTCTGCATTGTGGCGGGACTGTTGCATAACCCGAAAGCGGCGACCGTAAAATGAAACATTCCGCGGGCAGGAACAGTAAATGCAGTTTTTTCCTTTGACGAATCTTCCAAAGGTAATTGAAAAAATGCCATGCTAAGATCGATAGACGACAAAAATTTTGCACCCCTGAGGTTATCCAATATCGAGGAAATATAAGGAAGCGGATAAGCATCTGTACGGGTCACAGAATTGAGCTTCCTGCTATCCAAACAAAAGCGCAAAGAACCATCAGGTTTGGGCACAAACAAAGTGGGACTATTCCACGAACTAACACTAGGTTCAATTATTTTAAGTTCTAACAATCTATCAATTTCCGAGTTTAATACAGCTAAACGAGCAGGAGAAAGAGGGTAGTATCTTTGCTTTATAGGCGCAACGGTACCAGTGTCGATGGTAAGCTTAATGAGCGAAGTGCGACCTAAACCTCTGACTTCTGTCGAAATCTCGTGGAACTGTTTGAGAACAACAGCCGCAAGCGACCTTTGTTCTTCCGACAAATTATCAAAATCCTGAATAACACAAAGTTCATTAACAGAGTCCAAAAATGAAGAGTTATCAGAAGTATTATTCTTGATCAAGTTTACTAAATCTGGTGCCAATTTAAAAGATTTAAAAAAGTCAACACCCAAAATTAATGGTGAAGATATATCAGGAGCAACCAACGTTTTAATAACATGACAAATATTGTTAAATTTAAAAGGAAGGTACATGTAACCTAGTACTTTAACCCTAGATGAATTGGCTGTATTAAGAGTAATATCGTCAAGAGAATGTATAGAATAACCTAATTTGAGTAACTTAAGGTGTGCTTTTGCACCTAGAATGGACACAGAAGAACCAGAGTCAAGCAAACCACAAACCTTAATATCACCTAAATCGATTTCTAAATATGGACGAAACGAATCCCTATGTTTAGAAAAATAAACCGAGGCTGCTTCCAAAAAAGCCGTATAGCAGTCTCGAGTTGTCAGTTTTTTGACGAAGGCAAATCGACAACAAGCTTTCCATCCGACGAATTACAATCAGGACAGGTCCTTTTTGTAAATCCAGGTTTATTGCAGGAATAACACCTAATTGACTTTGCATCCCTGGGTCTTTTGAAACATCTTTCGGAAGTATGAGTCGACTTTTTACAGTAGGAACAAGATGAAACTGCAGCGACCGCTAACACGCTATCGGAGTCATCAGAGTTCTCTGTACGATACGAGCATGAAGGAGTTGAGAAAGCTTTTGCTAAATCTTGTAAATCTTCAACTTCTCTACCAAAAGACAACAACTGTGCAATCGACGTAACAGGTCTAGACGCTAATTGACGAAGATAAAAAGGACGAATATTATGACGATAAATTTCAAGTTTCTCTGCTACTGACAAAGGGGCAGATAACCTACTGAAAAGTTTCTCCATGATAGGCACAAAAATATGCATGGGTTCATCAACTTTTTGTCGACGAGACCTTAAAAACTCCCTTAAATTGTATTGGAAATCTGTCTTCGAAAAATCTTTTTTTAGTTTACATACCAGTGAAGACCAATCTTTGCAAGTGGGAGCATTTCCACGGAACCAAAGCAATCCGTTACCCGAAAATAATTCATAACCTGAACGTAAAAGACGATCATGTGAAATATTTCTTGCGAAAGCAATCTCTTCTAACTGTTCTAAAAAATCAAACACACAACCTTTTCCATCAAATTTTAACCCTAAGTCCAATGGTCTGAGAGAATCCATATACCTACTTCCCTCAGTGAAATTATCACATCGGCTGCTATATGTATTATCCGGAGCAACAGTGCCACTTCGGTGCATGCTATCTTCCGAAACATTAGCTTCTGTAATAGAAACAGTAGGAATTGAAAATGAACTTGGTTCACTACGCTGCGGCGAAGGAGAACGCCTTCCAACATCTCGATAAACCAATTTCAAAAACAGCGAAGAAACAATATCTTTTAATTCCATTAAAGATTTTGCCAGTGAAAGATTTTCAGGAGTAATTCTGTTTAATCTGTGGAAAATATGAGCAGTTTTAGAACTCACCCGTTTGTCAACAAGCTTACTATCAGATTCGGCGGACTCTTCTTTTACCAACGCAGCTAGTTTTGAGGAGCAAATCTCGAGTTCTGAATCCACTGCGAAGACGGTATTTTTAATAGAACCTATGGGATGTGACTTCGAGAGTAAAGCCATCTGTTTCCTAAGTAAAGGCACAGTAAGTTCAGGTTTCTCGCCTCTGATCAAAACCTCATATTCCAGTTCAGATTTATCTAAAAGTGAAAATGATATCAAAGGGATCGACATATTGATTAAATTAAAAATAAAATTATATAATCAAAGACAAAATAAGAAAGACAAAACAAAAACCACTTAAAAGATGATGTGCAAAAAAAAGGCAAAAAAAAACAATTTGCAAATACGCAAACAAAATGAAATGTATCGAGCAATTATTGCAATGTTATATTAATTAGGACACATTTTCTAAAAAGCACATATCCATAAACAAACAAAAGTATAGTAAAAATGTTACATCATAATACATATGGTAACTTACAGAATACCATTCGAAAGGCATCTAAATACAATGTATACAATTGTATGCATTTATAAACAATGACATTTATATATAATTAAACATACCAATGCATTTATTGTTACCGTAAAACGATTTTTCCGAAAAATATATAACAGAAAAATTAAGGAAGAAAATAGCATAACGTTTTGATTTAAAAACTACAAAGCAAGTTTACAAATTATAATAAAAAAGAAGGAAAAACTGATTTTCTGGCCCCCACGTTGGGCGCCATTTATGTAGCCTTCTTGCAGGATAACTGCAAGGGTTACAATATCAACAAACAATATAAATTTAGAATTGGGCGCCGGAAAGACTATAAGCTAGCTTGAGCAAAAAGACAATCAAATACACGGGTCGTGAGAAAGGTAAATTAATCAATCAGTGTTTCTTTCTGGTATTTATTAAAAAAACATTATTTATACGAGGCCTAGTGCACATACTAGAAGACCTAAAGTGTACATATTACAAAAAAACGGCAACTTCCGGAATGGTTGGCAGCAATACGAAAAAATATACAACAAATACGGGTTCTACTTCCGACAGCGTAATACCGGACTTCGTCGCGGAAATTCAGTTCCCTCGGCCCAAAACCTACTGCGAAAAAGCCGGGCCTGGGAGTCAAATGGCTGGTCGAAGGCAGAGCTCAAAGATCTTAGAGCTGTTCTCCAGCCCAAGATAAATGCCCTGCGAAATCACCCAAAATTACATGAGTGACCGCACGAAATTTCGCACTACTCAAAAATATGGAAAAAACGGATAAACAACTCACAGATATTCCTGGACTTTTTCACGAACAACGGGAGAACTGGCACTAACTCCGCAGTTAAATTTTTAACAAGGTTTAACACCGATTTTTTGCCGAAACTGATTTTTATATTTAAAATGCCGCAGCCCACACGTATAATTCGATGAAGCGCCTTTTTTTTCCCCCGAAAGTACCCCCAGCTGTCTGTCAACAATTAAATCGAATATTTCACCCACTATGGACATCTAGCGGAATTAATAGGCATTTGTTTCAGCCAAGAAACAAACCTTGATAAACATTTTATAAAACAAAAAAGGTGCCATAGAAAGGAAATTTAAAACAAAGATATACATTTAACGAAATTCGTTATAATATATTAATAGTATACCATATCATATTTTTATTTATATAATTTCATATTTTTTTGCACTGCTTTTATAATTGTATTTATATATTTTATTTAATTATAAATATGTTTAAACCATATACCTAGCATTTATTATTTATTGAAATCGTATTTACGTAGGTATATGTGCATTTGCCTACAATGTATTACTCTTACAAATTTAATATTTTGATTTCTATTATAGTGTTATTTATTTATTATTATATATATTATTCAATCTTAATTAAGCACATTCATTAATTATAAAAATAAAAAGTTTTTTTTACGGTAATTAGGCTAATTGTTACATAAGTTATATTACTTATTTTAATTATTTACTCTGGCCCGCCTAGATACGGGACAGTTTAGTCCTAGTTAGGTGGGCAATGAGCATAGCTGCATTTCGGTGTTCAATTTTTCCGAGTTACTTATAACATTAATAACAATGGGGCTAAATGTACAAAAAATAAATAAATAAAGTATTGAAAGAAAAAGATGTACCTACCATCACTATGCTACGCTGATTACTTCGCGTCAAAATCTGATTCACTTTCTTGGCAGCACTCTTGTATACATATAAATCAAGTAAAGACGACATTAAAAAATATGATAGTTACCTTTTTATTTTTTTTTCTAATGTTGGCAAATCTTTAAAATTTTCTATTAATATGGAACATATTTCATCCCGGGCGGCGGTCTTCAAATTCCTAAATATATATTCCTCACAAGCATTGACCCAAATTACAGGTCTTTCTTCTACTAAAGCTATGACATTTTCAACAGGTATTCACTTTTATGGTACTCATGTTTAATTTAAATGAAAGCGTGGATACTACCCGTGTTTTCGCTAATGCAGCACGCGCAAAATTGTTTATATAATTGAGTAGATGTCTAGTCTAAACAAGACGTCTTGTGTAGGCGCGACATCGAACTTATAGCCAACAAAATGACTTGTATGCGCGTGTCTGATCCGACATAAGAAAAAAATCTTGTAACATGTATGGTCTCATATAACAACCAGTGCGACTGAATTTCTTATGAGACATTTCTCATAAGACACAAGAAATTTTCTTATAATGTGGAAATGGCCTTACACCAGAGGACGGAAAAGTAATGGATATCATCGACAGCGGTATAGGTTTTAATTGGTCACCTCCTGCTACAATGACCACATCACCTTGCATGGTAGTTTCACAAGATTAGCTAGATTTGGAAAACGCATTTGACCGAATTTTACCAAATACAAATGATGACATGCGTTCCTTCCAGAAAGCCGTACATTACAAGGGAATAACTGCAGTATAGGAACTTCTCACAAAAAAAAATGTGGACTAATAGATTGTTTCATTTTAATGCTAGATCTAGAGGAAAATAGTGTCGGTCGCTATAAATAAGCGAGATATAGGCATTCAAAGTTTAAATTTTATATTTAAACAAATAGGCTAAAATAGGCCTAAATAAAATTCACCACGCTATATTCACCACGCTGATTCCGAATCTTCCATAATCTTTATTGGATCTCAATAAATAAGCGAGATATAGGCGTTCAAATTTTTCATCCAAATGTCAAGAAAGTTGCGGCCATTTTGTTTGTACATACCGTGTTGGACACAGTCGAGTATATCGTAATATCGATAACAATTAGTGATATTACAGAAATTATGACAATTTGCAAAGTATCTAAATTAATAGAAATATTTTGAAAAAAAACGATTGGAAAAATACATATCGCGAAACTTAAAAAAGGGTACTATTTTCGATGTGTTTTCAATGTCTGCATATTGATGACAGAATATATCCTGAAATGTCGTTTGTTTCAGGTTACCTTTAGTCATCAATACTCCAAGTCATTTCGTAAAAACTTCGAAAATTGTCCAATTGTTTTAGATGATCGCTAACACATGGCACTAACACATGGTGTTAATTTGACATTGAAGAAATTAAGTTTGTTTCAGATTACCTTTTGTCATTATCACCAAAGTCATTTTGTAAAAACCCCGAAAAAAACGAAATATCGCTAACATCAATAGCGCCACAGGCAATTTTTTTTTCGATATTCGCGTGAAATTCGAAAAAAAATTTTACTTGTGTTTACTTAATAGCGGTGATATTCAAATATTTAGGAATTTTCTATTGTTTCAGGATACCTTTTGTTATCAAAACGCAAAGTCATTGAAAAAAACCTCGAAAATAGTCTCATTTTTTTAAATGTCTCACATGTTTTTTCACGACCATACCATCATTTTTGTAATATCGCGAATTGCTATATTGTGTATATTGCGAACTCGTGATATATTGACTATTTTCCGACACTACTTCTGACACAATATGGCCATTTTGTTGACGTTTAGTATGCAAACTTTAAATGCCTATATCTCGCTTATTTATTGAGAGAGACTAAAGATTATTGCAGATTCGGAATCTGCGTGGCGAATATAGTCCGGTGACGTTTAAAAATAAAAAATCAAGTGAGGTTCCTATACTGCAGTTATACCCAAACGATTATACAAACAATTAGGGACGAAATATATGCCGTATATAACTCTGCTTTTTTTACTAAGTTAACCTACCGCCAAATAAGTGTTTTTTAAACTAACTTAACCTACTGCGTTATAGGTGTCTATGAGTTTTTTTTTAAGTAACTTGCCTACCTAAATATAGGTGTTTGACGCTTCTTAAAAGCCTATATCTCGCTTATTTATAGAGATAGACCTTTTCCGAGATTTTTACAGATTCAGAATTTGTGTGATGAATATAGTGAGGCGACAATAAAATATCTTTAATGTAGAAGTGTTTGCTAAACTGTATAAATACCAAAAGGACTTACACGTCATTTTGAAAATCTCCGCGCGTCCAGGCGACGTTACGTCCATAAATTATCTACTGGCCATAATTGCAATGAAAACAAAACAGCGAATAAAGAACGGTTGGCTACCGGCGGCGTCGATTAGCCAAGGAGCACTAAACCTGGCTTTTCAATTAAGTATCGGCCTTTAAGTCGTTTTCCTCGACACCGCCTCTCAAACTTTTCAGAGGAAAAACAAAGTTCCGCACGATCGCACGACAATGAAAAGCCATTTAGCGTCTCGGATTCTAGCGAACCCTCAATCAAGGTAATTGCTCAACAAACGCGACGTATAGGTGTAGTAGGTACCTACCTTTTTCAGCAGGGCGTATCTCCGCTCCATCTTGTCCCGGTTGTAATTCCGCTGCGATTTGTTGTTATAACGCGTTTTTGAATAAAATGTTCACATCCGCGTGCGACTCTACATTTTCAGGTATTGCGGTGTCACTTTAGGGGTGCTGAAAGGGAGGATCTTGGATAAGAACGGGTGTGGTCTCGACCGTCATGGCGGATGGGGAGGATCGGCCGCTAAACTAAACATCGATGTCGTTTATTTGCTTTCGGCGTCATGCACATTGATTTATTAGGTGTCATTTCAAGCATGCGCAAAACCCGGACCTAAAATTGCCGCCTTTTAAAAATAATTCGAACTTAAGCGCGCCGTCTATTGGTATATAGTTAAACTACTTGAAATTCAAACGAATCGTTTCCATACAGTTCGCACTTCTGCCACTGTGTATTTTTGTTATCTGACATCTATCGGCAAGTAGCGACACCAATCTGTAAAACTGCTCATCACGGTTATACATCAGAGAACGGGAGTACGAAGGCGGGCTGTGAGTGAATGCGTTCACCGAATAGAAAGAGACAGCAGCATATAGTACCCTCTCCATCCTTGTCTAGTTGCGCATGCGCGTTTATCCATAGCATAGCAGACTTATGGCGTCGAAGCGTTGCCATGGTGATATATAAGCGATGCCATAGTGATATTATGTATTACGTGGCTCCGTGCACGCGCGACTAGACAAGGATGAAGGGGGTACTATATGCTGCTGTCTCTTTCTATTCGGCTGACGCATTCTCAGGCTGGTCACGAGGTCTGTTACTTATATGCACTGTTGCTCATCGACACAATTTCAAATTGATCGTGCCTCCAAAAAAATAGTTCCACAAGGAAATCACAACCTTATAAACACAAGTTTATTTTATTATTTCAGTTTCCGAAATTTATTTTAAGTGCTCACTCACACAATAACAACGAAATATATTAATATACCTACCTACATCTTAAAATTTTCTTTTGCCTGCTTAGATGATTAATAAAACAATTGAAATATTCGATATCAATTATTTAATTTTACAAAAGATAACTGCCGGTGTAGTTAGTTGTATCCATGTATGTTGTTTTTGCAATACAATTTTACTAGTTTAAGTATTTATTTTTCATTATATTACTGTATAATCAATGATTATACCAATTCCAACAAAAAATCTGGTTTTATGTTTTTACGAAACTTTCAAACATCTCAGTTTCGTGTTTTTTTGACAGACGGGTTTCTTACTTATGTGGGGGGGGGGGAGGGGGCACAATAATACGTCATCGGGCAATTTCTGGGAACCACGGGGTTTCTGCCATTTTTAATAAAATGTTCGTTTACACCGAATATGCATTAATTGTACATAAGTACAGAAAATTCGACAAAATTAATTAATTGAGGCCAAATGATACGGAATCTTTGCGAGGTGTATAACCTTTTTTTATTATTTTATTTCTACGAATTATTAGGAAGTTTTAATTATCGGAATGCCGCAATGTTGTATATGTTCTTGCGGCGTATAAAAGCAAAATAAAAATAAAAAACAGGGGCCAACAAAATAATACGTGCCATCTTCCGAGATATATCTGGACGGAGGGCTGTTATATCTGGACGTAAAGAGTTATATCTGGACGTAAAGAGTTATATCTGGACGGAGGGCTGTGCATGCGAGACTTTCAGGGAATTTGTATTGATTAGAGACCAAATCGACCTACAGAATTCAATCTGAAGCTTTTTTGATTATTGAGGAGAGTTTTGTAGTAGTTTGTTTTTCTTTAGAGCCATCCCGCACGAACTGTATTGGAGGTTTGTAGGGTACTGTCAGACCCGTATTGGCACGAGCCACTGAGAGGCTAATTATATTTAATATAGTCATTGTCAACATAATATTTGACATTTTCGTGACTATTTTAGTCAATCAAGGACGGTACATTTACCGCCATGACAAAGTCATTGCTGTTATTCGCGAGGTAATTAGCCTGTAAGTGGCTCGTGCCAGCAAGGATTTGACATTACCCTCCAAACCCCCAATATAGTTGGTGCGGGATGGCTCTAAAGGCAAAAAACATTTAACTACAAAACCTTTCTCAATAATCGAGAAAGCTTCAGATTGAATACTGGAGGTTGATTCAGTCTCTAAGCAGTATAAATTCCCTGAAAATCTTGAATGAACAGCCCTCCGTCCAGATAAAACTCTTTACTCTCTATCTTGAAAGGTGGCCCTTAATGTAGAATTAACTGTTCCATGGGAATCAAATATCCCAAAAGATCATGAGTACATATTAAATAAATACCATGATCTCGTAAATGCAGTCACCCGGAATGACTTCACTGTTCACTGCCAGCCAAATCTCTGTTTCTCCTCTTTAAAGAACTTGGTCTTTCCAGAAAAAATATCAACTCTTTTCTAGAAACATTATCTAAAACGGCGATTTCCGCATCTTAAATTCTATGGCTTTCAAGGGGGAGTGGATGGGTGGTATGGTTATAACGCTGACATTTGGCAAAACAGCTGTCCTAAACCTACCACAACCGGTCGTTAGTGCGGAATTCACCGCTTACCCCCCCCCCCCCAGAAGTGTAATAATAGTATATGATGGGCCCGAATTCGTCCCGTGAATTCCACGGCAGCTACGTTTGTATTTTATTTTCTTTATTATAAAAAAATGAGTCTCAAATTAATTAATTGTTCCCAAACAATACGGAATCCTTGACAGATGTATGTATCCTTGTTTTTTTAATTTTTTGTTTCTATGAAGTCTTAACTATCGGATAACAACATGCCATAACGTTTTACATATTCTAGCGATGCAAAGAAACAAAATAATAAAAAACAAGCATATACAACATCAAGTATTTCATATTCTTTGATTATAATTAAATTGCAAAAACTTTTATTCTTCTTCTTGAAGTGCCTCTCCATTACTTGAGGTTGGCCCTTAGCTGTGGCTAAAAACTTTTATACTGTGGCCAAATTATTAATTGTCCTTTTACTGTGAATTCAATAATTCAATAACTGATTTTTAAAATGCGAATATAATATATATTTTTTGATATCTGATTATGAAGCCACGGCTAATTTTTCAGAATTTTAGAATGCTTAATTCCTGTATAAACCAAGCGTTTAGCAAAAATGACAGAAACGACATTGGGCCTCAGAAATTGCTTCTTTAATTAAGGTAAAATAAGACAAACATGATTTCATAATACATTTATTACTTATGTACCTTATTACAATTACAATTACCTATATTTTAACTGAGATGTAAGTAAAATGCCTCATTTACAGTCTCGCAATTAATTTATGTAGGTACCTGTAAAGTTAGGTAGATAATAAATAAAATAATCCCGCCTACATGGGCAGACGATATGAGCCGCAGCAGGGCGGGGGAAGTCCGTCTCAGTAACTGAAAATTATCGACCGCACTAACATCGTAGACACCGTATCACCGCTTCGTAAGCGAGTGGACTGCGAAAGCGACCTCGAACCTGTAACCAGTCGGGAGACCGGAGTAATTTGGATGAAACTGGTAGTAAGGGTGCGAGTGTTTGCCCGCTAGGTGATTAACCTGGTTATCTCGCGATAAGGCATTAGCATCTTACGGGCACGTGGCGTAACTAGACAGTGGACTGTTTCGTTCTAAGTCTTCTGCGCTCACGTCACGGGAGACAGAACGATCTAATATCGTCAAAACTTCTCGAGGTGTAGTTCGCCCGTTGTAGTTCAGCTTTAGTTATGACATTGAGCAATCTAATACCATAAATTATCAGCTCAAAAAATTAAATAATATTCGTCTTTTTGAATAAGTCCAAAGCAGAGCGACGAATATTCCAACTGGATTTAAGAAGCTAAACTGTGAAGAGAGGCTGACTCGTAAAATCGCCGACGCAAAAATGTGTATCTTATTAAATGATACACATTTTTAATAAATCATTAGTTTTTAAGATATCTAATCGCCTATTATTTTCCAGCATTGATCTCATCTTTCGAATTGTTGTGTTGCCGCTGTAGGATAAAGTAGAAAGGTTCCAATACCACAGTAGGAAACCGCAAACACTGAAAGAAGAGAAAAAGAAAAAGGCGTGGAGTCGCTCCTGGTCGCCACAGACCAGATAAGTGCCCTTTCATTTATTTTATAATTTCATTTATTTAGTAATAAACATAATTTCAATTTGAATTATATTGTAACATATAAAAAAGGCTATCTATACATAGAATATGTAGAAACTTTAGACTTATAAAAAGAAGCAATTGTTTCTAGATTCTTTATTATTCCTCATATATGTACATTCAGCACTGTAGAAGTCAGTGCGGATAGATAACAATTAAGGTGAAGATTATGGGAAACACAACCATTCATCCATTAAATAAATAAGTTAAAACAAACCATATTTAAAACTAATAAGTAAAAACAACATTTAAAATAAACAATGAGTAACAATATTTAACAACAATTTAAAAGGCCGCTATTCAGCGGAGAGCAGAGCTACAGGGTTACGCCGATTCTTGCTTCAATTAACGATAAAATGGCATATTAAATCTAGGCGAGTGATGGGCCTGGTGATAAAAGTAAAAAACGTAATAAAACACCCCACCGAAATACTCAGTTTCATTGCTATAGGTACTGGGCCCGATTGCGTTTCTTTGTGAACTAAAACTAAAATTAGTCCAAGCGAACGAGACAGAGCAATACCATTGATTTTATCTTATATATAAAATTCTCGTGTCACAATGTTCGTTCCCGTACTCCTCCGAAACGGCTTGATCGATTCTCATGAAATTTTGTGAGCATATTGAGTAGGTCTGAGAATCGGCCAACATCTATTTTTCATACCCCTTAGTGATAAGGGTTGTCCACCCTAAACATTTTTCTTTAATTTTTAGACATTTTTTTAATTTCTTTATTTTTTTTATTATGTCGCATTAAAAAATACATACAACCCTAAATTTTTACCCTTTTATCACCAACCCTTATTTTTTAATAGCCATTTTAGTAATTTAATCATTTTTCATCCCCGGTCGATAACTGATCAATCGTCATTTAATTAGTTATCCCCGCCAGTTGTCTACAGGTGTCACTTCTCACCCAGTAAACAGCACGGAGTAGGGATGAGAACGAAGCCGGTCTCCTGTTTCTCTCACACAATAAGACTTCTCTCACTCCCTACACAGTTGTCGGCCATCATTATTGTTTATGCATCAAGTGTAGTAGTAACATTGACAATTATTATTTTGCTATCTCAGTGTAACTCTCATATTAACTATTAATCATTCCTATTTTATTAATAATAATAAAATTATCAATTTAGAGTGTATTTTGCACGATTAGTTAATCAAGTGATTTTCATAACCTCAAAAGTACTCAACACGTGGCACGAGCTTCCACCAACAACGGCTTTTGTGTTGTAAGTATATTTTTTTTTAATTAAATCGAAAATGTTGTTGGAAACGGTCAAAAAAGATTCGGTGGAATTTAATTTTTATTAAAATTGGGCAAACTTTTTTTTGTATTCATTTTTTTTTTACCATTTCTAACCATATATTTTCGATATGATTATGAAAAATAAATTTTTTCGCTTTTTTAAAACAGTCTAATGTTTACATGAATGTGTATGTGTAAATGAATGTGTGTACAACCAAATATTAAATACATTATAACTAGGGCCAAGATTTTTGCCGTGATTTCATTTTAACATTTTACAATTATTGCTCTTAAGGTGACGCTATTGGCTAAATCAAATTCAACTTTCTTTTGAGATAGGCGAGGGGTGAGATGAAGCGGGGTACGATTACGGTAGGGGTATTTTTTAGAGCCCTCTATGAGTACACGGTTATAACTACTTGATTGCGCGCGACCACCGCGTAAAATTAGCGCTGTCGTCGCTCACGGCGCCATAGCGACATGTGACGTCGCCATTGGGACATGCGCTCGCAACCTAAGGTCGCGGTCGGCGCCGCTGTGGAAGCAGTTTTAATCTATACTAATATTATAAAGAGGTAAAGTTTGTGACGTTGTAGGAAGTAATCTCTGGATTTACTGAACCGATTTTGAAAATTCTTTTACCAATAGAAAGCCACGTTATTTGTGAGTGTCATAGGCTATATATTAATCCGAAAAATGTAAAGACTTTTTAGTGGTAGTAGGATTTCCAAAGTAAGTCGGAAAAAACGGTCGAACGAAAACGTTTCTAACTAACGCTGCCTTAACGATGAGAGATATATGATTAAGTTTTAGAAAAAAGGTGTAGAGCTTGATAATGCCTACAAAAAAGTCAGCGACAGCATATATGTAACTTTTATATTTAAGTCACAAAAAGTAGTTTTTCAAATTAAAAAAATAATTTAAATCGTTAGGTCATGTTTATTGGTCATATTATCAACAATTATGAATTATTATCAAAATAAGTAAATTTATCGTATTAAGTGTTTAAAACAAAACACTTTTTCCTTTGACTGCATAAATAGTTAAAGAGATAATACGACATAGGTATGGAACCGCGACCGTGTCGTCTATCTACATATACTAATATTATAAAGAGGTAAAGATTGTGAGGTTGTAGGAAGAAATCTCTGGATCTACTGAACCGATTTTGAAAATTCTTTTACGAATAGAATAAGCCACGTTATTTGTGAGTGTCATAGCCTATATATTAATCCAAAAATGTAAAGACTTTTTCGTGGTAGTCGGATTTCCAAAGTAAGTCGGAAAAAACGGTCGAACGAAAAGGTTTCTAACTAACGCTGCCTTAACGATGAGAGATATATGATTAAGTACTAGAAAAAAGTTGTAGAGCTTAATAATGCCTACAAAAAAGTCAGCGACAGCATATGTCAAACTTTTATATTTAAGTCACAAAAAGTAGTTTTTCACATTAAAAAAATTATTTAAATCGTTAGGTCATGTTTATTGGTTATATTATCAACAATTATGAATTATTATCAAAGTAAGTAAATTTAACGTCTCAAGTACCTATTTGAAACAAAAGACTTTTCCCTTTTACTGCATATAATTTTACTTTTACTGCATAAATGGTTAAAGAGATAAGATACTCACAAATAAGACACTCACAAGAAGACACTCACAAATAACGGTAATATAGTCAAATTGGCATGCAAATACATACATACATATGCAGTAAAAATATAACCCGTCTTTTGGCAGTCAGGAAATAAATCATAGCACTCAGTACTAACCAAACCACACTCATAATTTCATAACAAGTAGGTAAAATGTTTTACCGCCCAACGAAGTGGGCACGGGTCAGCTAGTTACACTATAAAATCAATGGCAATACGTTAGAGCGGTATATGAAACGAACGATCGTCGATAAATACCTGCCGAACTTAGTGCTTGTTCACGTAGGAACGCGCGGGCGCGGTGACGGGCGCGGGCGCGATGACGTGGCGAACTCGTGTTCACATTGGCCGCTAGGCGTTTGCGCGGGTGTGACGTGTTGTCAGAGGTTGAAGACATGGACGACGATCTTTTATTTTTAATCGAAAATTCATACCTAAAGTGGGAAATGACAAAAATTAGAATCGGTGTACACGAAATTAATAAAGAAAGAGAACGGTATGGTGAATTTCATACTTTATATAGTAAATTGAGAGAATATCCTCCGAGATTTTATGGATATACCAGGATGACTGTCAACTGTTTTGATTACATACTGGATTCAATAAGGAGTGAAATTTCAAAAAAAGACACAAATTTTCATAAAAGTATAAAGCCCGAAGAAAGGTTATTTGTAACTATAAGGTGAGTTGAAAAAAGTAATTTTCGTATTTAATTATCACTATTTATTAGGTTAGATAATTACAGTAATTCTAATTCAAGCAAGGTTACTCTAATTATAATTAATTAATATTATCATTATCATATTATATCTATTCTATCATATTATAATCTATTCTACGAAGTTTGCCATATTCCATAATTTTATGCGTTGTATTCGTAAGTATTATAACCATGGTAAGCCTGTAGTGTCGTGCCACTATTCATTTCATCCATAATAACTTGTGTAATCTTGTTTCTCGTGCGCAATTTTTCCATAGGAGATACTTAATCCTTTCATGTACGGCAACAAACTTTTAAAAAATAACAGATCTTCGCAGTCTTCTTCTTGGCTTCCGCTGCTTTGCGACAGTTTAATTTGTAATAAGTCCAACTTTTTCTTCTCCAATTCCATAAACTCCTGTCTAATATCTTGTGCACATTTACGTTTGATGCTCGTATATTGTGTACTTGTAGATGAACCAGCTATTGACTGGGGAGTTGGGGACCGCTCATTATTATAGTTTTCATCAGTAGTTTCATCTAAATTGCCTTCATTTAATTCCGGGGTAATGTCATCTTTTAAAAACAGCATCATTTCAAAATATGGCCACACTGAAGTGATTTTATCAGTTCCAGCATCACCAGAACGAGGAACCGGATTTTTTTTAAACTCTTTCATAAATTGGTCCCTAATGTTCTTCCACTTTTTTCTTAAACCTTTTTCTGTAAAAAAAAATATTTTGTTGAGTTTTCATGACCTACCTAATTTTAGTTTATTAAGTAATTAGTATAGGTATATTTAAGTTTTAAATTATAATTGTATTTTTTTATATTTTTCAGATATCTCTCCACTGGGTTGGCATTTCGATCTTTGGCTTATAGCTTTCGTTTGGGTGTTAGTACAGTGTCTGAGATTGTTTATAGTACCTGTGAAGCTATTTGGAAAAAAAATTTAAATGTCCACATGCCACAGCCATCTGAAGACCAACTTAAGAATATTTCTTTAGATTTTGAGAACATGTGGAACTTTCCTAACTGCATTGGCAGTTTGGACGGTAAGCACTGTAGAGTGAAACGACCTAAAAGTTCAGGATCGGCATTTTATAACTACAGGAGATATTTCTCTATTGTTTTGCAAGCTATGGCTGATGCGAAGAAGAGATTTTTAACTATTGAAGTCGGAGGTAGAGGAAAGCAAAGTGACGGCGGCACATTCAACGCCTCGTCCTTAAACCGGCTACTCGAAAGAGGCGCATTTAATATTCCAGAACCACGAACATTACCCAATTCTAATATTACAGCTCCATATGTTATAGTAGCTGATGAAGCTTATCCTCTTAAAGAGTATCTAATGCGTCCATATCCACAAAGAGTATTGAATCAAGAGAGAGAAAATTTTAATAATAGATTGTCAAGAGCGAGAAAAACCGTGGAATGTGCATTCGGAATTTTATGCAATAAATGGCGAATTTTGTTAAAACCCATTGAAACTGATGTTAAACATGCACGCCTGATCATAAAAACCGCTTGCTTATTGCATAATATTGTAATTGATATAGATGGTTATGATTGCGATAATGAGTTAACAACTCAAACTCGGCACCAAAGGCGTCAACCTGGAAGAAACAACAATCCGTCAAATCGAGCTAAACAAACTCGGAATCTTTTCACGAAATATTTTTGGGAAAACAATCGTTTAATATAACGAGTACGCAGTCGTCATTTTACCTTTGTAGTATTTTTGTCTCTTTTGTAGTCTGTCATAATATGTAATTCCATATAAAAATTTAAAAAAATAAATTATCTATAAATATGACAACATTTCATTTACTCACCCTCCATATCAGGAAACAATTCAGCAATTTCCTTCCATAGCTTATTAAGAACGTTTCTGTTCATATGATGACTGTGTTTACTTTGCCAAATTGGAGTTCTACCCTGAACAGCACTGATAAACTCTTCTGTATTGAACGACATAATGAAAACGTGCTATCGTTTCTAGCGACAAGTTCAAACTGGTTGAACTTATCTGACGTCGCGAGTGAATCGCGCGCCCCGCCGCTAGTTCGACGTGAACACAAACAAACATCATCAAGGGTTGTTATAGCCGCGAGCGCGCCGCACGCGCTGGTCGCCTGTTGGCCCGCTACTTTCGCCGCACCTGCGTTTTGTACGTGAACACTTGGATATAAATCTGTGTGTTTGATATTTCGTGACCGCACTCGCCACCGCGCCCGCGAGTCAACGTGAACAAGCACTTACTCGTCCGAATAAATTCGAGCATATTTCGTGCGGTATAAGATTTGACCTTGGCGGGCAGTTTTAATGCAAAAAGTGACAACCGGTCATCTCACACTTCGCTCTAGCGTATTGCCCTGTCTCGTTCACACGGACTAATTTCTGATTTTAGTTCACGAAGAAACGCAATCATTATTTTAATATTTGAAATTCTACAAAATCAATCAGATTTGAAAATACAAGTAAATTTCCTTGCCATCTCTAATAATAATAAATATAGCTATTTATAATATATACAAAATAAAAGGCAGAACATTTTTATTTGCTTTATTTTAATTTTAACTCCTCTTCAGCAATTAAAATTGTTATAAACCTGTCACAAATATTATCGAATGCAGCAGAGAAGAAGAAACTACAGTTTTACTGACAATTTGATTTGATCAACAAATATAACTTGCACGAATTATATACTCATTATAACACTTAGGACATCTCATGTATATAGTCGAATCGGTCAGATAGCTCTTCAGCAGAGAGCTGTTAATGGACGGCTTGCGCTTCTCGGTGGAATTCGAAAATCCTTCTGGCATTGGAACTTCACAATTTGCTGATGATATATTCAATAGGATGGCAATGGTTTCTGATGGTGACAGCAAAGATGATTTGGCAGGACAATCCACAAACTGCTGGGGTGTTAGAGTTAGGAATCGAATCTTTGTCACTGCATTCCTTATCGATAGTCCGCTGGCCGGTGCATTTTGATTTCCTGATAAATAAAAAAATAAAACCGGTCAAGTTACTTTAAGTACTTGTTATAATTTCAGACACAGTGACCAGAAAAAAAGCTTTCACAGTCTAGAGATATGGATATTTTAAAATAAGCATATAGTATATGTGTTTGTCCACTTTTTTATATAAAAGATTTTGTTTAAATTTTGGTCATTTCATTTAAAAAGTTGCATTTTTTAACACATTGTTTGTAGGTGTTTTTCAACAAATTGTCAAAATGTCTGCCAGAGGAGGAGTAATTATGAAACCTGTATAAACTAGCAGTGTTGCCAAGTGCTGGACATGAAAAGTCGCCTATGTCCCCATAAATGATAGCCTTGTTAAAGCAAATAAAGCGTTTAATTATTATTATTATTAAAATAGCCGTTTTGCAAGAAAAAATAAAAGGTCACCCAAAAAATTGCTATGTAGGGAATGACAAGTACCTGGGTTTGTTTGAAAAGAAAAAAATAATAGAAATCGGTGGAATCTCTATTTTGAAGCGAAAAGATAAATGACGAAGACGGTAACAAGTCCACCTAGCCAATTTCGCCCATTTTGATAATTTGTAACAAAAATCCAAATTTGAGTGGCATGTTATATTTCAGAAACATGTTGCACGTATTGCAACATGCTTCGCGTGCTTTTCTAGTGTTTTTATGGGTATTACTCAGGTTTTGAGTTGTTTCATAATCCTTGTTCCAGGTCTACAAGCATCTCTCCAAAAAATCGCATAAAAGCTATGACTTTTGAGCTGTCAAATTAGAAATAGCAGTATTGCACGGCCCAATAAAAAATGACCCCCCTTGGTGTCCTTGCCGTAACAATAAAACAAGAGGTTTAATAAAATATCAAGTTCGAAAGAACCTTTTAATCAATGTAATAAATATTACAAAAATATTACTATTTTATTGTGAACATGAGTTGTCTAGAGTTTTTTTTTAAATCTCCTAAAGTTGGTTTAACGACAGGCACTTCCGGCCTGTCAAATCTGGCCACGGCCATTGAAGGGAACATTTTGTTCCAAGATGGCGCGAGCGGTTCTACTAACTCGCGCTGGGCGACAGAGAACTCGCTAAAAGCCAAGTGATCCGCTGTTCAAAGTGCACTAGAAGTGCGGCGTTTTGAAGTTATGTGAACAATGTCTTATTTTTTTGGTAAGCGTTTAATTCTTTTGGGATTTCAATCAGCTAAACGAGTTTGTAAAAGTAATGGTGTTTATTTCCCAATGTAACAAACCCCAAGAGTCGGCCAACCGCGCCCGGATTTTTTCTCGCCTGGATATT
This sequence comes from Micropterix aruncella, assembly GCA_944548615.1. Lineage (NCBI taxonomy): Eukaryota > Metazoa > Arthropoda > Insecta > Lepidoptera > Micropterigidae > Micropterix > Micropterix aruncella. The sequence continues at coordinate 33,833,340 of OX155951.1, forward strand.
CAATAATTGAACCTGAATAAGTACAACATGTCACAGTAGTCGGAAAAGGAGATTGACCGAAGGAACTACGCGAATAAAGGACCTTTGTTTTTTTATAACTCATAAATTTGTAGTTTTATTTTAAATTTGCGAAATTTGCGATTCCGTTTTGCCAAATTTAGTGCCAAACCTAGTTCTTCCCCGACCCTGTGGTTGTTTTTTTATTTTTCGGTCATCACCTAACCTCCTATGGTTTTTTCCGCGTTTTGTACAAATGCGGTGGCGCTCTTAATTTTTGTTTTGTTATAACGTGTTATGATCTCCAATCTCACGTTATAAATTTCTTGGTGGGAAAACAAGTTTCTTATCTTTTTTGGCAATGTACAGGATCGCAGGTCATAGGTTTAAATAAAATAATTGAAATCATTGTAGGTAGTTATAGATTTTAATTTAGAAACAATCTCGAAACTTAGTACCTACAAAAACAAACATTGGATTTATAAAATAGAACAAAATTACCTAGGTACCAAGATTACCATTTTGTATAAAGCTACTGTTGGTTGGTAGCCATTTATTGAGGCCATAGATTGCTTTCTTCAACTTGCAGACTCTCTCACTGCCATCATGGAATCCGACAGGTTGCTCAATGTAAATCTCCTCTTTGAGATCCCCTTGGAGGAACGCAGTCACCGCGTCCATTTGATCAATATTGAACTGTGATTTTACTGCGAGTGCCACCAGATAACGTATCGAGGCATATCTGACTACTGGTGAGTATGTTTCCACGTAGTCGATTCCGTATTTTTGTGAGCAGCCTTTTGCTACTAATCGTGCCTTGTACCGCAAGATTTCACCACTTACCTCTCCCCTTTTTATTTTAAACACCCATTTGGTCTTTATAGGCTTCCTGCCTGATGGAAGGAGTTCGAGTGTCCAAGTTTCGTGCTCCTCCATCGATGCCAACTCTTCATCCATTGCCGCCTTCCATCTATTGCCGTCTGTGCGCGATAGCGCCTCCTCAACGGTGATCGGATCTCCATCGGCCTTGTTACTTATAACAGAATATGTGACATACTCTTCAAATTTTCGCGGCTTCGGAACTCTCGTCGATCGTCTCAGTTCTTGCGCTGGTATCAGGTTCTGTTCTTCTGGTACAGCATCTGGTTCCTCTTCTGAGTTGTCCGAACAACGGAGTGTTTCGTAGGCTTCTGACTCGTCATCGACGTCGATCTTGATACCTTTTTCAGGCTGATATTCGTTTGGGATTATTTCCCTCACTGAAAGTTTATCGTCGCCTTCGGTTAAAGCTGGTGTAGAATTATCAAGCCTTTCAAGGAAGGCAACATCTCGACTGATAGTAAATTTTCTTGTGTCGGGTTCGATGCACCGAAAACCTTTGGTGTCGCTGCTGTAACCAACAAACAGCATCTTTTGAGATTTTCTATCCCACTTCAACCGTTTTTCTTTTAAAATGTGCACCATGACTTCTGTACTGAATAACTTGAGATCTCCGATGTTGACCCTTTTTCCTGTCCAGGCCTCTTCTGGTGTCGAAGTTTTCAGCACAGAATTTACCGAACGATTAGTCACATAGGCCGCCATGTTGACTGCCTCCGCCCAGTAGCTTTTATCAAGTTTGGCGTCAAATATAAGGCACTTGGCTTTTTCCACCAGGGTCCGGTTCATTCGTTCCGCCAGCCCATTTAGTTGCGGAGTGTATACATTAGACGTCTGATGTTGTATGCCGCACTGGCGAAGAAAAGACTTGAATCCCTCGCTGCAATATTCAGTTCCATTGTCGGTGCGAAGGGTCTTGATTTTTCTTTCTGTCTGGTTTTCAACAAGCTGCTTGAATGTCTTGAAAGTTTCAAAAACTTCCGATTTCCTTTTTAGGAAGTATACGAATACCTTTCTTGAATAGTCGTCAACGAAGGTAAGGAAATATCTGGCTCCTCCAATCGATGTAGTTTCCATCGGTCCACATAAATCCGAATGAATGAGGAACAGATTAGTTTCCGCTCGTTGGTTCACGCTGTGCCCGAATGGCTGCCGCGCCTGCTTGCCCTCGAAACAAATCTCGCAATCCCTCACTCGATCCTCGCCGCCTGCGAAGTCGATGCCGTCGACTACTCCGTCGCGCATTTTACACATGTCGCGGTAATTGAGATGACCGAGTCGGCGATGCCACAATAACGCTTTGTTTCTTGCTGTTGTTGACATCATGCATCTTGGTGAATTGCGGAAGACATATACTCCATCGATGGCTTTTGCTTTCATTGTGCACGTTTTGTCCTTATTGATTACTGTGCAACCGCCATCACTGAATTTCACTATATTTCCGTCTCGGATTAATTGCGATACTGATAATAAATTCAGCGATAATTCTGGCACATGAAGTACGTTATTCAGCTCAAGCTGTTGTTCACCTACTTTCAACGCCATGTTGCCCATTTTGGAGACGAGTAACTTGTCTTTACTTGCCGTTAATATTTCATTAACCGACGTTTGTTTAAATTGGTTGAACCACTCGTCGTCTGATGTCATATGTTGAGACGCTCCACTATCGATATACCATTCGCACTTTGCCTGTTTCCGCTCCCTGGAGACGAACACTGCGCTGAAGGCGCTCCAATTTTCTTAGGTTTGGAGTTTTTCCTTGGACTTGTTTGCTTCTGCCTTATTATCCCTCTGCTTTACACGGCACTCACTAATTATGTGTCCTCGCTTGTCACAATAATAACACTTTACGTCTTTTCGATTTGCCTTGTCTTTTGTCCCAGCAGGCTTGCCACTTGCGCCAGATCCGTGTCCCTTGTTGGCATTTTTTGGTTTGAAGTTGGGCTTGTGTTTGCCAAAGAATGCACTTGCGGTTTCCTTTTGGTACGATCCATCGAGAAGTTTGGATTTGACCATGGAAGAGTTCGTTTTGATCCCGCTTCCTTCGAAACCCAAAATCATCGGACGAAAATCATCCGGTAAACCGGCCAACATGATAGCTCCAACGAGTTCGTCGTCGATTTTGAAGCCCACATCGTTTAGTTTGTTCGCCGAACTTGTGACTTTTCCCACGTACTCAGTCATTGACTCGCAATTTTCGAGTCGCACACTTATTAAGTTCTGGATAAGACCAATCTTATGTGTAGTGCTTTTACCAGCGAACATTTCTTGAAGTGTCTTCCATATTTCAGCGGCACTGTCTTTGTCTTCTATATGCACGTATAGAGATTCTTCAACACTTAGCAATAGCCGTGCTTTTGCTTTCATCGCCTTTTCTTTATTGATTTCCGTACTTTCATCTGGGGTTATATGCTTCAGTAATCCATTAACTTCAAGCATCGCTCGTATCGCTATTGACCAGGTGCGATAGTTTTCTACACCCTTCAATTTCGTAATCGAAGACCATGAATCGTTTCCTGACATGGTTGCTCGCTTGAATTTGTCCTTCGACTGGAATCCCGACTTCTGTACGATACAGAGGAGAACAAAATAACGCGCGTGGATCTGTCCACAAGTAGTTTTTACTTTTTATCGCGGCGACTGACGTTTGCGAAAATGCGTCGCACGCCCGTATGTGCGATGCACGCACACGAAGTTTTAGCGACACACGCTTTCAATCCGGCGACACACGCACGGGAAAATGTTTGGTATAATTGCCCAAATGTTTTTTACGACACACGCGTTAGCTCCGGCGACAAACGCACGGGATTCTTATTCAGTTTACTGGGCCCATAACCTGTTGGTTGGTAGCCATTTATTGAACAGAAACGGAAACTGTCAACACGACACAGTGTTGCTAGATAGTAACTTATACTTAAGCCGCCACCTATGGGCGTAGGGTTGTACTATTTCAACAGCTACTCTATTTGTGGACATGAGCCAACGAACCATACATAAATTTACAATGTAATGTGACTACATTACATTGTAATAACATTACATTACCTACAATAACTACATTATGAATAAAATCAACATTACATTCTTAACTACTTTAAACTTTTACACAGAAAGTTTGAAAAAACAATTACATACTTATATTAAACTAATCCATAAAACCTAAAGGTTAACACAGGGGAAATTATTTATTTTTAAAACTTACAAGGTACTCATTTGTTATGTATCCTTTTTGAAATAAAGAATGAAGTAAAGAAGAACAATAATAGGAATTGACGATTTTTGGTATTTTTTGGTTGCCGATAATTCATTTGAGGTAGACTAAATGGCAATCTATCGCCTAAGTTGGCACGCTGTAAACTAGTTGGTTTGTGGTAGGTTCTGTCAAATTGTGACCACTGATCATATAAATATTGTAACGATTCGATCGAAATTGGTTGTTTGCACCCCCGATTTCTCCTCTTGGGACCGGGCTCACAAAAATTACTTTTTGAGCATTTGGCACGTTATTTATAAGGATTTTTCAGTTCTTCAGGATTATTCCTCTAGTTTTCTGTCCGAATAATGACGTTTTCTTTAAAAGCGTAATTGGTTCGCTGTTGACATATAACATGTAAGTGTAAAATAAAATAAAATACAAACGGAGATGCATTGAAATTCACAGACCGAAGTGTAATACTATTATTACACTTCTGGGGGTGAGCGGTGGATTCCAGACTCTAGACCGGCTGTGGTAGGTTTAGGACAGCTGTCTTGCCACATGTAAGTGTTCAGCTTACCACCCTTTCACTCCCCCTTTGAAGCCATAGAATTTGAGATGCGGAAATTGCGGTTTTAGAATTTTTTTTTTGAAAGTTGGATTTTTTTTCCTGGAGAGACCAACATCTTTAAAAGAGTGAAACAGAGATTTAGCTGGAAGACCACGAGAGCCAACTTCCACAGCGTGAAGGTGACAGTGAAGCCGTTCCGGGTGATGGCATTTGCGAGATCATGGTATTTATTTTATTTCTACTCAGGTGGTCTTTTGGGATATTTGATTACCATGGAACAGTTAATTCTACGATAAGGGCCATCTTTCGAGGTAGAGAGTAAAGAGTTATATCTGGACAGAGGGCTGTGCATCCGGGACTTTCAGGGAATTTATACTGCTTAGAGACCGAATCGACCTTCAGAATCCAATCTGAAGCTTTCTCGATTATTGAGAAAGGTTTTGTAGTGAAATGTTTTTTGCCTTTAGAGCCATCCCGCACAAACTGTATTGGGGGTTTGGAGGGTACAGTCAAATCCTTGTTTGTACGAGCCACTGAAAGGCTAATTACTCGCAGATAATAGCA